>CM060948.1:304932177-305442177 GCA_030765055.1 Mantis religiosa | reverse complement strand
GTAAGTCGCCACAAACGGTGTATCTCGGATGCGAGAGCCCCTAGAGGTCTACCGGGGAAATATATGAGTCAACTGGAGAATTTAATGTCAGGACGGCACGTTGACCATGGTAGCTCAAAGGTTAAGAGCAACTGGACGGAAACCAGGAGATCCGTGGTTCAAATCCCGGCCATGGCATTGAATTTTTCATGTTGACTCTATCCATTATCTTATTTGTTTATTTGTTAACCTGTCATTTTGTAGATTACTTAAGTGATCCTAGAATTTTCATTTCCGTTACTTGGATGTGGTCATGTCATCTCATCACCCTTCTTTCCGAATTAGGATTCTTTTCTATGTGAAAAGTTCTGCACACCCATCACCTTCTAAAATTGTATAAGTGTCTCTTCGTATTAACTTTAAGCTACTTCTTCTATCCTTAATTTACAATCTCCGTCATTTGTTCCTCAAATCTTGATCATAATTTACAGTTAACCCCGCACTATAATTAAATTGTACCTGTTGTATTTATTTTATCATTTATTAAAATTGTAATCTTTGTAGTGTTCATTTCTATGGAGAATGTCCTTTTGTCATGATACATTTAATTTACGAGGGCTGTTCAATAAAGAATGATCATAAATTTTTACGGTCATAATATTTCGCTCAAAAATTAATCTTATTGTATTCTGTTAGCTTAATATGTAGCAAACGCGCCGTAGTATTTTAATTGTTGGTACTCCTGGTTCCCGCCTGTGAGAACCAGGTAAGTTGAGACATGTTCAGTATCGCCTACCGCTGCAATGGAGGTAAGATGCAGCTAAAGTTGATGTTAGAGAAAGATCTGGAGTTTCTTTCAAACGTAATCACTGCTGATGAAACTTGTCTACATCATTTTGATCCTGAGAGCAAACAGCAAAGCTCAGTGTAGAAATTTTCATCACAAACCCCCCAAAAAGCAAAAGTGGTTGCTTCTGCTGGGAAAGTTAGGGTTATCTCATTCTTTGATATTCATGGAATGGTTTATCAGCATGTTGTACCTGCACACACATCAGTAACTGGACAATACTGTAGGTGTGTCCTAAAAGCATTACAAGTCCATATCAGGCGCAAAAGACCACATTTCCGTGAAGCAGGCTGGATGCTGCACCACGATAATGCGCAGCCGCATATTGCCAATGTTGTTGCTGAATATGTTGCAAAAAATTATCGTGAAGTATATAGCTCACACTCCCTATAGTCCGGATTTAGTCCCATGTGACTTTTTTCTATTCCGTCACTTGAAGAAACGCCTTCGTGGGAGGTATTATCCATCATCAGCAGCAGTGGTGAAGGCTGCGGAGGCGATTTTGAAGGATCTCTCAAAAACGGTTTCCAGCATGTCTTTGAAGACTGTCAGAAACGCTGAGAGAAGTGCATCGCATTAAGGGGAGACTATTTTGAGAAGGACCATCAAAATTATGAGGATGAGTAAAGGTACGTTGTCAAAAAAAATTATGATCATTCTTTATTGAACAGCCCTCGTATATTGGTGAGAAGTTTGATAAGCCGTTCCGTGGTCGAGTGGTTAGACCGCTCCACTCTCTCTAAGGTGGACGGGGTTTGATCCCAGGCAACCGCATAATGAGATTTGTGGTGGAGAACATGGTGCTGGGGTGCGTTTTCTCCGAGATCTCCGGTTTATCCACCAATTGCTCCATCACCTTTCCTATGATTCATCTCGCCCTCATACCATCATTCATTTCTCTCATCCTCACACCAGTCTATGGCCTGATCACCCATCCTCGTTCTCTATCAGATCCAAAGCTTCGATTCCTCAGACCCAACCTTAAAGGAAAGAGCAATAGCAATTCCTCAACACCGCGATACGTGAGCGATAAGTGATAACATAAACATGCAGAAAATGTTGATCCCGTCTACAGCTACATCACTTTTACAGTTCAACTTGTCCAACTGCCAAAGTCCTAGGCAATAGTTTCCTGCCATTTAAAGATATTAAAGAAAATGTCTAACAATGAGTAAAATTCAAATTAATCGGCAAGAATTGTAGACCTTTCAGGCTTGGGAATGACAAATATAAGTTTTGGCCTTTTTACACCTCATGGGTGCCTTCAAATATATTAAATAGTCGAGAATCGAAGCAAGTCTAGTAATGAATAGAACCATATTTTCAATTTTATAATGGCTTCTGTGGATCAGAGGAGTAATGGGATTTGGGTTCAACAGGTACAGTTTAGTAGACCGTAGCTTGTAAGTGGTTGAAAGACATGGGATGTTTAATAAAAAAAGTGACCTTTTTTCTCCTGCACGAAATGAGATCGCAGAACTTGCTTAAACTTCGTTAAACTGGGTTTTGAGGCTGGACCATCAAGCTTTTTTTGTTAAATCCCCAATGCCTCACTCCCTTAAGTTGCGGATTTAGGTCAAGAGTGCTCGAGAAATAACGACTTCCCGGCTTAAGCCCTAACATGGTGTTGTGTATTTTTTTTTCAGACCTGTATTTACCACGTTAAGCCAGGTGGCGATAGTACGTACCGTATAACTTGGTTCAAGTAGGTCGCATAAAGTACACTTCAAGTACCACAATTTAACCAGAAAAACTCTCGGACTGGGCTATGTCATTTTTTGCATTACTTTATTAACGATGTGCTAGAAAACTAACGTACATCAATGTATAACTTTTATATTCTGAAATAACGCTTCATGGAGAAAGAGAAACTAGTGCAATGTAAGACTACTTCGTTAAAATAATTAATTTCTAAAAATCACTTTAAACTTGCTTACTGACTCTTAAACACGTATTGGCACGTAATAAAACCTAGCTTTTAAAAGTACTTAGGTTTTGAAGCTATAACAAGCATTTCATCCAATTAGGAGGGTTGGGCGCTAAATAAGGTGAATAAATGGAAATCTGAATTAAACGATTTCTTTTCAACTCGTTAAACTTTACATCTAGATATTCCACAGTCATTATATTTTTTTATAAAATGAATTTTAAGTATATGTATGGCATAGCTCACGTACGTCATAAGTCATTTCTCTCCAATGGTTTGAATTTAGATAACACGCCGAATTCGACAACTGTTCGTTGCATTGTTGGCAATCGCAGCAGTTGGTTTGTGTCCTGATGGTTTAGGTTGTTAAAACAACTATTTCTACATTCTCTGCCAGCTACATAGAAAATGTAAGAGAATTATAGCACTCCACTAAAACAGTATCATAAGATTTAATCAGAAATGTATGCTTCGAGACGAGTCAGCCAGCCAGCCAGTCAGCCTGTACGTCTGTCTATTATCAGATGACCTAAACATTAATATCTCACATATGAAATACTTTGTATTTTAGGTTTTGAAAATCCCCTTGCTCGAACTTACCTTTGTATAGAAGATTTTTGGTAATCTAGGATTTTTGAACAAATAGCTGTAACGATGTTGATCAAAATATCATTTAGTATGATGTTTATATGATACAATTTATGTCTAAAATTTTATGGTAATGACTTTTGATGTGATACCGAAATTAAGAATTGCAATGTATAAAGAATCATGATGGATTTCCAAGGAATGTTGGCTCTTTGTTACAACACGTGCAGGTGTAGTTGAGTCGAATAGCATTTGGGTGAAGTTGTTTTAACAAAAGAAACGTAAGAAACCGTGTCCTTAGCAGAGTTCTAAAGGGTAGCACTTGACTGTGTGAATAGGGTATTCTTCGTACCCTTAATAATGGCATGACAAAATAGTCACAAAGGGAATATTTGGTTGAATAAAAGGGGCTTCCTGAAAGTGAAAGTCACACATACACCCACGCGCAGCTGTGAGGACAGACAGTTCGTGGCTGCAAGCCATTAAGAAAGTCCTCTTCTTCTTTCTTGGTCGAGGGCAGGCAAGAAGCGATGAGAGAATATATTTATCGGTTCATATAAACGTGATGAACGAATTAAGTTTGATCGAGTAATAAACATTTCATAAACAGTAACTCTAAACAGTGATATTGGTAACCCTTGTTCGTCAACTTCAAGTTTGATGATCTGATAAAAGAAGCAGTCATTAAACAAGTTTGAAACGGGCATTCCAGTGTCATTAAAACTATCCTTCTCATACATGCTCACGCATACCCTGAGAGAAACCTCGTTGTTTTACCCTGAGCTAAACATTAAAAATTATATCAAACTGTCGTGCTCGTGGAACTCTTTGCTTGCCAATATTTGTTGCTTCAGATGCCACCTACATTCTAAAGGAATTCTTTATAATTTATACGACTAATGAAATCTAAGACGTAAACAATGCCTACAGCATAAAATTTAGATTTGTTTAAATCCAGATATTATTTTGAATATATTTTGTTAGCTTCAATTTCCGGAATATCCGTTGTTATTGGTTTCAATTTTTCAAAATGTCGTCTTAAGTCCTGACTAAATTCAGTTTCTTCTCGCAATGTCGTATATATAGTATACAATTCATATCACATATTTATAGGTCACATGAAACGATCCTGTTTTTACACATTTGACTAATAATTTGGTTTTCTCTGTTTCACC
Source organism: Mantis religiosa (assembly GCA_030765055.1). Taxonomy (NCBI): domain Eukaryota; kingdom Metazoa; phylum Arthropoda; class Insecta; order Mantodea; family Mantidae; genus Mantis; species Mantis religiosa. Next base: position 305,437,661 of record CM060948.1, on the reverse strand, counting down.
TGTACGCTCAAATGAATGTATCCGGAAATGTTTGTCTTTCTTAGGAATAGTTTGTAGAAGTTATTATATAATAAATTATATTGGATATAGAAAGTCGTGTATCTTAAAATGCGATGGTTATTTTTAAAAAACGCAATTATTCTCTTTTAATTTTGTAGCATACAACTTCATCAAATTAACCAAATATTTGACAATGATATATTTTTGTTCCTAATATGATGAAACCTAAAACCACGGTACCCAAAGCATCTGTTTGTTTATACACATGGATCCATTATGACACATTTGCAAACCTGGCACAGGACGAGAGTAGACTTATTTTTCTATTTATTCTTATTTATTAATTTTTGTAATTTAAGTCCTCCAACGTTAAGTCATATCGGATGGTGAATGAATTTAGTGAAATAATGCTCAAATGAGTCCAGGGTCCATGGTGCTTAGTAACCCTACATTCGTCTTGAAGGATAAGGGAAAACCCCGGAAGAAAAACCTTATCCAGGTAACTCACCCTGACCGAGATTCGAACTCGGGACCTCTTGAACGTGAGGCAAACATGCTACCATCTACACTACCGAGACGGGCAGGGACTAGAATAAAGTTTGCTTATATGCAGTGCTATGATAGACTAGGATGACACATGAAAGGGTAGAGCTAGACTGAAAAATTCAATGCCACAGCCGGAATTTGAACCACGGATCTTCTGGTTTCCGTCCAGCCGCTCTAACCATTTGAGCTACTATGGCCAATGTGCCAACATGACATTAAATTCTCCAACTGACTCATGTCTTTCCCGGTAAACCACTAGGAGTTCTCATAAACACATGAGACAACTACCTTAATGGCGACTTACTATGCTGTAAGTACTTTAAGGCCCGGGCTTTATAGTTCGGCCGTCTATTGGGTACAATTAATGTAAATTAATTGTTGTTTCACACTAGCCGTGTGTAGGACGCACTATGAAACGGTAAAGCCAGTCTGAAAAATTCAATGCCATAGATCTTCTAGCTTCAAAAGATTCTGGTTTCACTGAAACCAGAAGATCCGTGGTTCAAATCCCGGCTATGCCATTGAATATTTCAGTCTGGCTATACCCTTTCAAATATGTAATTTGCGTTTACGGCTGATATTAGGAATAGCACTAATGAATGTCGAATGCAGCAAACTGGCAAAAAGTTTGGTTTAGGCAGCCATTTTCAAAATTATAACATATCTAACATGTTTAACATTCTAACATTTTTTTATGCCTAAGGGGATGTCGACGTATAGTTTTAAATACTATGTTAAAGTTAATATTTTTCGAAAAAATAGAATTTGCGTTAACATCTATGTTAAAATTGTGTTGAAATTTAACATCGATTAGTGAAACTGGCCCTTTTTAGTTATTTATGGTACTAGTGAATCAAGACGTATTTTATTCATGAGCGGAAGGTTTGACACGCGGAACGAAGCCAAGCCTGTTAATTTCCGCGAGTGTATAAATAAATTGCGGTTCACTGGTACCGCACAATGTTTTATCCAACACTTATCCTGATTATTAAAAAGGCTTACAATTTTCATAATTAAACTATAATATAGTAGCACTGTTATTTATAATTATATTTACTTAATATAGGACTATTTAGACCAAGGCTCGCTGGATGTGTGTCACAAACATCGTTGTCTGATACCTAATATAAGAAAGTCGTTGATGTCTGGTCGTTTCCAAGGATTTGATTTTTGGTATAGTTTGAATAATGACTTACTTCAATTGATTAACTGATTTATTCATACTAATTAGGGGGGGGACAGAAGTGCTGCTTTAGTCATTTTTCTGAAAAAACGGAATTTTAGTTTTTTTTCTTTTTTTTTTTTGCAAAATATGCACCATAATTTAATTTACTTGTTTACAAAGTTTCATGCCTGTAGGAAAAATGCATCACCTGTTTTGGACGCCATTTGTAAAACTCCATGCTGGTTAAATGCCTCTCCATGCTTTAAATGGCGCGCTTACATGATTGAATGCAGAGAGCTTACGAACGATTTGATTTGAAAATGCGCGTTAAAATAGCATTAAGCACCGTAGGCTATTTTAACAAGCTTTCATATGAATCCCCTAGATGGCAGTGATTTTTCCGGATGTTTTTAGCTGTTTTCTTGATAAACTTCCTATGTAATGGCGCGAAATGCTTGTTTATGTTTTCTTTTGTTGTTCCAGTGTTTTAGAAGTGATACTTGGCGTTTAAAGCTATTATTGTTTGGTTTTCTCCTCTTTGTTTATACTTATTATACTCAAGTGTCCATTTGTGCCTAAAATTACACCATAAGTTGTGATACAAGTTTATTTCAGTAAAGCTACCTAGAACAATTATGTATTGTGAAATTAAAGAGGTTAAGGTACCTATATTCATTTATATAGTACTGCATTATTTTACTATTTTAGAATGCCAAAGATAAAGCTTAGTAGAGCCACTTTCTGTAAATTAATGAATAAGAGCAGAAGGGGGAAGACAGATACTTCAGTTGAAGTAAATCAGGAAGTAACTGAACCTATAGCATTGTAAAAGAAAAACATAAGTCTTTCTAAATTGGAGGTGCAATGCAGTACCTATATACCAGAGGAGGATGTAGGTGGGAGCAAATATATTATTTTAGATTTTGGACAGTTGAAAGAATTGATAAAAGATTTAGCGTGCCCACATTGTTTCAAAAACTCTGAAACTGGAGATGCTTTATACCTCTGGTTTTGCTTCTCAATTAGCGGTGGAATGTGAAAATAGACTATTATTTCAGTAAATACATCTAAAACCTAAGGCTCAAGGGGCTCTAGGAGGGAAGAAGGTGTCAGTTACAAGGCTGGAGCTTTCTAAGATCAACAAATTATATATTTTTCATATAAACTGCATGCAAAACTTTAAAGCAATTTTTCTCAAATTCAGTTTTTTTGTTATTTTTCCATATTCAAAATCTATCTTGCCCTACAATATTACAGCTAGCGCTCTGAAAATTGTGCACAGCTCACTTCAGAAGCTGTGCAACAAACTGATGAATGGGAATTTCGATATTGCTGATAGTTTAATTCTTCAAAAATAATTACTATGATCAAGCGCTGATTTGCTTTAGTTTTTTCACCTTAACATATAATTTTTTTTAAAACAACTAGGTAGAATTTCAGAAATACGATCTTGTTTTTGTAATTTACGTCCTCCAACGTCAAGTCATATCGGACGGTGAATGAAATGGGTGAAATGATGCTCAAATGAGCTCAGGGTCCATATGGCATAGAGTTACCCGACAGTCCTCTTTGAGGATAAGGAAAAACCCCGGAAAGAAACCTCATCCAGGTAACTCACCCTGACGGAAATTCGAGCTCGGGACCTCTTGAACGTGAGGCAGACATACTACTATCTACGCTACCGAGGTGGGCATCCGATCCATTCGTTTGTTATCAAGGTATTAAGGAATTTAATTGTATCAAAATGAGATTTACTGTGGAATATCTGACAAAGAACATATATTTTGATTTTAGGAAATAAAATTGTATTAATTAATTTATATATCAAGAATGCAGTTAGATATTGGAATGAAAACTGGTACACACACTTCTTTAGTTACTAGTAATATCTGTACAAAAAATTGAGGCTCCAGCTTTAGTAGTTTAGTAAATCACTTTCAGCACTTCGGTGCCGCTTTAGGAAAAATGATGTTTATTAGAAGTTTATTAAAAGAAATGTAAGCATCAATATCAGACAAAGATTTGGGGTAAGCCAAGAGTGTTTTATCCGATGTGTTACCAAGCAAATCTATATCTACATACGACAAGCAGTGTGCTGTGTTCTGATGAATGTGTTGCCAGTGGAATGTAATATACACGAAAATATTTGTTAATTACTAAATAAAAAGAAGTTGTAGCTGTAGTTACAGATTTACATTTCCTTACTTAATGTGGAATTAAACTACAATAAATATTATACTTTAAATGTGGGCCTAGTGATTGTATGTTATTCACACAGCAGTTAAAAGTGAAATTTTATCCATCTTTAATATTAAAGTTCTAATCCCTATATTAAAGTACAACTGTACAACTAAGTGCTGGATAAAAACTTAATTAAACTACTTTTTGGAGCTATCGCCATATCCCAGAGCATAAAGTAATTTTGAGATAGAATAAAGACCAAGCTGCAAGAGGTGTGGCGTTCTATCGCTGACTTCAGTGGCTATTCATTTATGCTTCAAAATTTCCAGCTCTTTTCAGTTTAATAGTTTGTTACAGTCAAGCCTAACTGGATTAGTGGAGCACAAAGAGGAGACTGAAAAGCAAATATTGCGCTTATTAACGCGTTTTTGTGCTGCCTTTGATAGGCTACTCGAACACGCACAGATTCGTTTAGCTACCTTTCGAGTGCCTTCTAATTCTTTACGCATTGTTGATAACTGAAATAAAATTGTGTTATAACCTTCTTAAACATGTATTCTATCCATATGTAAATACAGAAATAGCATATACATTCCTTTTTAAAGTTTAATTATTACAATTTTTAGTAAACTCAAGTGAGATATTTAGATTTGTTGACTTCGTATATTATAAGAAATTCCCTCTTATTGGTAAGCTGATACACTACAAACCAACTTTTACAAAAATCACTCCCTTTTTTGCTGATTTTTATTTAAATTGCTCAGCACATTTGGTGGAGCTATATAGATAATATACATAATACAATTAAAGTATACAGGGATAGAAGATACTCAGAGTCCTCAAGCAAACTTGTCTGAATAGTGTGAGTATAAATTAAATAACTTCTTCATTACAGAATAAATAAACATTATAAAAATCAAATTTCCTGTAGCAAGCGTGCCTTCAGTCTTGGTGCAGCATCAAGGCGACGTCCCAGTTGGAAGAATAAAGTACCTGATACATAAGGAAGGTGAGCAAAATATCTGCTTGTCGTTGTAGAGGTGTACTCATTAATGCTGACTATGCCCGATTCTCTATGCAGCTGTGCATTCCGGATGTACCACGGGGCGTTCACAGACAACCGTAATATCCTGTTTTGAAACACCTGGATTTGCTGAATATGAGTAGGTGAAGCACATCCCCATACAGGACCGGTATATAGAAGAAGCGGTCGTAGAATACTCTTGTATAGTAGCAGCGTACATTCGACTCGTAAAGAGGATTTGCGGTTAAGGATGGGATACAACTTGTGAAGACGAGCATAGGCTTGATTTAGTTTGCTTTTGATATATGTACTCCATGTCAGTCAACGATCAAGATGGACGCCAAGATATTTGACTGCACAATCAGAAGGTAACCAGGGGACTTCAGTGTTATAGTCGTATATTTGCCGGAGCAGCAGGCCTGCGCAAAGTGAAAAGCTTAAAAAGACATGTTCTTGGATTAAGTGCGATACGCCGGCGAGATAACCACTGCAGGAAAATATCCAGGGAAGATTGTAGGGTTGCAACGGCAGTTTCAATAGAGAAGTGCGAGTTAAAGATGACTGTATCGTCAGCAAACAGTGCGGTACTTGTTGCAGGAAGTTCAGGCATGTCAGCAGTATATAGACTGTAAAGAACAGGCGCAAGGACGCTACTCTGGGGCACGCCAGCTAAAATAGTACGGGGTGAGGAATGCGTTGAACCAAGACGCACAGAGAATTGACGTTCCTGAAAATAGCTAGTAATGAAGCTAAGTAAGTAGAACGGAAAACCTAGGTGATGTAGTTTATACAGGAGGCCATCGTGCCACATTCTATCAAATGCCTGAGTGAAATCTAGGAATGCTGCCACAGTATGCTCTTTGGCGTCAAAGCTAAGCGCAATATGTTCAATAAGTCTCAGGAGCTGATTAGTACTAGAATGACGTTGTCTATATCCAAACGAACAAAAAATTAGCAATTTTTACATTTGATACGTGTATAGGTTTCCCAAAAGGTTCCATGGTGGCGTCAATGTCGGTAGTCCATGTAGTTTACAGCTCGATGGATCATGCTTATATTCAGATATGATGCTTAAAATTTTGCGTGCCAGCTTTAAAGAAATATAGGATTAGGATTACTACGAAGGGGATTCAGCACTGCGACGAATCTTGATCTATTGTACTTGTGCCTCCAAGTGGGGCATAACGGAAGAAAGGATATGATGAGAGGACATAGAGGGCAGCCGTCTCAAGGAGCTATAACAGCGCAGAGGGCAGCGTCCCTATATTTTACTTAGATGGAAACCTCTTCCGGTAGTACAGAACAACGGATATCCCCGCTAATGTGCCACGGAAGTAGTCCAAGCAGCCGGTTCGGAGACCGACAGTAGACTTATCGGAGGAGTAAGTGGTTAACTCAGATCATATCATCCTGCCATGCACCGGCAGACACCCGCCGACACTTCTATCCTGATAGAGACCACCAGATGAACGATGATGTGAAATAATGGAGATGAAATGGAGGGACAGAAATTTGGGGTATGAGATTATCTTACCCAGCATTTGTATGGGAAACCAGAATACCTACGAAAAAACAATGGGCCAGGTAGTTTGGCCACGGGAATCGAACCGGGGTCTCCAGAATGCGGACCACAGATGAAACCCTTGAGCCATCCCACTCCGTTAGAAGAGGTATAAGGTTTATAGGTTTAATTTACAGGGCTCTTTTTCCTTTAAAAATAACTTGCTTCCTAGGTACATATACATTCGTAATAGTTCAGGAGCATTTATAATCTTTTGCACCTTATCTTCTAGTACTTAGACAGCCCTGTGGCCAAATGGTTGGAACACTTGCCTTTCACCTAAGTGATCTGGGATTTGTGGTTAACGGATCGACACCGATTTTCCCCGCCACTCATTCCACCAACTGCCCATCATCATTTTTGCGTTAATTTCATATCAACTTCTGCGTACTAGCTTGCGAGCTGCTATCCCATACGTATTTATCTGCTCATCGTCTTGGTTGGAAGGGACTGGAAGCTCTAACCACGTTCCACCTGGTTTACTTCACACAAGTGTAGTGGGTAGTGGTTGTCGGTGGTGGGTACATGTGTCGGTTGCGGGTTTCGAGCGATAGTCCATGGTCCTGCACGGACTGCTGTGCCACTGAATTTCGTTCTAGTATCGAATAGTTATTTTTTGTCCTACGTGTGGAAGATTCATTAAATAAAATATATTCAAATGTATATCGATTTAAAATTAATCACGCACGTGAATATCCACTTAACATTAGTTAGCACTCCTTTTGGACAACCACACATGTGACATGACTGAACTCTTATGGCATCAATAGCACTTCAGCGGCTCATGTTTTTTACTCGGCGACGCGCATAGCTCTTTTGATGCCAATACCTGTGAACACCTTCAAAGCGCCAGTCAAAAAGGCAGAAATGGCAGCTGCGAGTTTTGAAAGCGTCACTGATTTATAACATCTGACACCGACAGAAATTGAGATACAGGCTTTGAATATTTACATCAGATTATTGCCGCAAAAATAAAAGAAGCGCTATAAAAGGTACTGCATACAGTTTACTGAATGGAGAATATATATCACATCGTTTTGAGGATATATAAGTTTAATCTACTTTGAAGTATTACCATGAATAATGAAATGGTCAAATTTACTGACTCACTATCCAATACTAAAATAAACACATACCGAGCGGGATGGCTCATGCAGTCTTGACTGTGCGAGGCCCCGGTTCATATTCCAGAGGTCCGGATTCACTTACCGTGGCCGACCTAGCTGACGCATGGGCTTATCTTGGTCTTTATCTTGGTCACCAGGCAAATTCTTGGTAGGTTGATTACATGTACATTACAGCATGTACATTGACACAAGAATAAAAATAAATAAAAGAGAACCAGTAATAGTTAATGGTGGCGTAAGACAAGGTTGTCCTTTATCAACCGCACTTTTTAGTTTGTATGTTGACGAAATAGTAAGGATTTGATCGAATAAAGTCAATTGAGGCATTAATGTATTAGGAGCTAAATTGAAAACTATGTTGTATGCAGATGATAAAATAATAATGGCCACAAATAAAGATGATCTGCAGAAAATGCTGTATAGTCTCGATAAAATTGCTACAGAATATGGAATGAAAATATCAGAAAATAAATCCAAAACCATTTGATTTAAAGGAATTAATCCAGTAAGATAAAAAATGGTGTTAAATGACATAATAACTGAGCAGAAATCACACTTTAAGTATTTAGGATGTAATATCTCGTACCAAGGGGAAGCTGATATAATAGAGAAAGTAAAAAATGTAACTATATAACAGGCACAATAAAAAGAACATTAAAAATAAAGAAAGAAAGGACTCTATAATAAAGCTATACCAAACAATGGCAATACCAAGAGCATAAGAGCAATTGCTGGATATACCAAAATTGATAAAAAACGTAGTCAGGATATTAGGACAGAATTAAAAGTAGAAGAAATAAACCATACTATTGAAAGAAGTAGAAATCAATGGAAAGAACATCTTCAGAAGATGAATAATAACAGAATACCAAAAATAGCCTTAAACTATAAACCTATAGGAAGAGGAAACCAAGGAAGACCGAAGAAAGGATGGGCAGACCAATTTGGAGCCGGAACGGGTCAAACAATCCAAAGCTGTGAGGTAGAACAAGAAGAAGAAGAAGAAGAAGAAGAAGAAGAAGAAGAAGAAGAAGAAGACGAAGACGAAGACGAAGACGAAGACGAAGACGAAGACGAAGACGAAGACGAAGACGAAGACGAAGACGAAGACGAAGACGAAGACGAAGACGAAGACGAAGACGAAGACGAAGACGAAGACGAAGACGAAGACGGCGACGGCGACGGCGACGGCGACGGCGACGGCGAGGGCGAGGGCGAGGGCGAGGGCGAGGGCGAGGGCGAGGGCGAGGGCGAGGGCGAGGGCGAGGGCGAGGGCGAGGGCGAGGGCGAGGGCGAGGGCGAGGGCGAGGGCGAGGGCGAGGGCGAGGGCGAGGGCGAGGGCGAGGGCGAGGGCGAGGGCGAGGGCGAGGGCGAGGGCGAGGGCGAGGGCGAGGGCGAGGGCGAGGGCGAGGGCGAGGGCGAGGGCGAGGGCGAGGGCGAGGGCGAGGGCGAGGGCGAGGGCGAGGGCGAGGGCGAGGGCGAGGGCGAGGGCGAGGGCGAGGGCGAGGGCGAGGGCGAGGGCGAGGGCGAGGGCGAAGGCGAAGGCGAAGGCGAAGGCGAAGGCGAAGGCGAAGGCGAAGGCGAAGGCGAAGGCGAAGGCGAAGACGAAGACGAAGAAGTTAATTACATCCCCGAATTTGGTGTCCCTGCAGTTCATGTACTTTATTATTTCCCATCATCTGGTGGTCTCTTTTAGGGCAGAAGTGTCAGCGGGAGTCTAGCCGGTGAATGGCATGATATATGCTCCTGGTAAGCATCTCCTCCTCTGGTAGACATTCTCCGGTCTACGGGCCGGCCTAGTGGGCCGTTTCAGATCCACGGTGTGTGGGGTTCTATGGCCAGGGAGGAAGCTGCCTCCATGGGTATTTTCAGTAGGTGAAATCTGTTCTACACGAAGGTCTCCCCATTAATCTGTGTAAGTGGAAAGGCCACTTGCACGCGTCAACCCATCCGGGAAGTCTACCGAAAAATGTCGGTAGGGGTGACGGTGATGTAGCACACCAGCTACTACAAAGAAGCAATTTGAGAAAAGAGAAAAAGAGGTGAATCAGGTGTTGCAGGAGTTTCTTTTCTTCTGTAGAAAATATTGGCGAGCAAAGAGTTCCACGTTGGGGCGACAGTTTGATGCGATAATAATGGGTTGCGCACAGTTCCACGTTCTCGCTACATTTGAAGCAAAATAGTGTTTAGCTCAGGGTGAAGCAATGAGGTTTATCTCAGGGTATGCGTGGGTATGTATGAGAAGGATGGTTTTAATGGCACTGGAATGCCCGTTTAAAACTGACTTAATAACTGCTTCTTTTTATCATAACATCGAAATCGAAGTGCCGAACAAGGGTTACCAATATCACTGTTTAGAGTTACTGTATGTGAAATGATTACTACTCGATGAAACTTAATTGCTTCTTCACGTACATATGAACAGACAAATACCTTCTCTCATCACTTCTAGTCTGCCCTCGACCAAGAGAGGAGAAGAGGACTGCGCTAATCAGCTTCACGCCACCAACTGAATGTCCACAGCTGTGCGTGGGTCTATGTGACTTTCACTTTCTCGAAGCCCTTTATTCAACCAAAGATTCCCTTTGTGACTATTTTGTCATGCCATTATGAAGTATCCGAAGAATACCCTATTCAAATAAAGTCAAGTGCTACCCTTTAGAACTCTGCTAAGGATACTCATTCTTACGTTTCTTTTGTTAAACCAATTATTCACCCCAACTGCTATTCAACTTAACTGCCCCTGCACGTGTTGTAACAAAGATCCAAAATTCCTTTGAAATCCATCATGATTCTTTACTTATTTCAATCTTTTAATTTCGGTATCACTTCTAAGGAATTCATACAGCTCTTATACGTTAAAGAAAACGTGATGAACGGCAGGGAGGCTATGTAGGAAAAGAACATTGTGTTCCATCTTTGTTCGATAAAAATATACGAATTTCATTTGACTCCTCCTTCTAAATTGTGTGCTTGTAAAGAGATTTATATTTTATTCTGTAGTACGATTTTGTCTCTCTTATGGTTTGCAAGGTAGACCAGAGGCATGCAGAATGATGACGACATCTGAGTACATTACCAGAAACTTAAACATACACATTTCATTTGCCATTATAATATCTTAAAACATTGTGTTTTAATCATAATCAATTAGGGTAATTTTTGAATAAATAAAAGCGTTCGAAAAATTTTCCATGTAAAGGGCAGTATGGTGTGGAAAATTTTCATTGAAAATGTTTATGTCACATCCTTAAATGATAGTAATCTTAAAATCTAGTTTTGGATTTAGCCGACTTTTCCTTTTTGGGTTAGGATCTTTTCTCTAAAAATGATTTCTTGGGATGCAGGAGATATCAAAACATACATTTGTAGAGAAATCTTGATACAGAATATTTGAGTAAAATGCAATAGGCTTTCTAGCTAGTATGGGCATGGTAGAGAAAGTAAACGTTTCAAAATTCCTCGTAATATAGAAATGCTTAATAATGAGTGTATAAAATATTTTATAATTTCAAAGTATTCTATTCCTACAATCTAATTTAAAATTCTAACATTCATGTACCTCCTTAATGTTCTTCACAGCTTATTTTGACGATTTACTCAATGTTGAAATACTGTGAAATTTATTTATTCTCTAAGGACATCTTAAGCATGATGTCATTATCATATAGCGCTTATTTGCGCAGATTCCCAGAAAAATCTCACGGGAACTTCAGTTACGTCCAAGCTAAAGAAAACCTATGCTTGGAAGCATCCATCAGGATCATAATTATCAAATACGCTTCTAGATGTAAACAGGATTTTTTTCCGCATTAATTTGCATCGTATGTGTACCGTTTCGGAACACGACTTTGATAGACAATCAACATGAAAAATTCGATGCCATGGCCAGGTTTTGAACCACGGATCTCCTGGATTCCGTCCTGTCGCTCTTAACCTTTGAGCTACCATGGTCAACGTGCCGTCCTGATATTAATTTCTCCAGTTGACTCGTATTTTTCCCCGATAGACCACTAGGGGCTCTCGTATCCGAGATACACCGTTTGTTTTGACTTACTATCGTAAGTACTTAAGTTCCAGGCTTCATCATTTAAATCTTATAATTTTAGTTAATTGATGGAAATTAATCATTTCTCCACACTAGCCGTATATAGGCTAAGGTTTTTTGATAGATAGAGTCAACATGAAAAATTCAATGCCATGGCCGGGATTTGAACCACGGATCTCCTGGTTTCCGTCCAGTCGCTCTTAACCTTTGAGCTACCATGGCCAACGTGCCGTCCTGACATTAAACATTCCAGTTGACTCGTATATTTCCCCGGTAGACCACTAGGGGACCTCCCATCCGAGATACACCGTTTGTATTTTTACAATGCCCGGACATGGCATTGAATTTTTTATGTTGACTCTATCAAAAACCTTATCCTATATACGGCTAGTGTGGAGAAAGGATTAATATCCATCAATTAACTAAAATTATAAGAGTTAAATTATGAAGCCTGGGACTTAAGTACTTACAATAGTAAGCTGCCACAAACGGTGTATCTCGGATGCGAGAGCCCCTAGTGGTCTACCGGGGAAAAATACGAGTCAACTGGAGAATTTAATGTCAGGAAGGCACGTTGGCCATGGTAGCTCAGAGGTTAAGAGCGACTGGACGGAAACCAGGAGATCCATGGTTCAAATCCTGACCATGGCATTGAATATTTCATGCTGACTCTATCTATCAAAATCCTTAGCCTATATACGGCTAGTGTGGAGAAATGATTAATTTCCATGAATTAACTAAAACACAATTTTATTAAAAACATTCCACAGTGAAGTCACTTGAATTTTATCCTAAAATCTTTAATCTTCTAACCCTTCAAGAACGGGAGTGTTATATATGTAGAAAATTATTTTTAGGTATTTGAAAATAGCATTAAAATTCGTAAGCTTTCACGGTCGGTGTCAGTATAATATAAAGTATTAACCGGGCTTGAAGGCCGTGGTCTACTGGTCTCCTTCATCTTCCCAGACGTTTCGTCTGCGGCTGCGGCAGACATCTTCAGTGGCAGTGCGATCGAAGTGTCCTGGTGGAAGTCTCAACAGCAACTGGGAGACGAAACGTCTGGGAAGATGAAGGAGCCCAGTAGGCCACGGTCCACAAGCCCGGTTAATATTTTATATTATATCTGTTAGTATCATTAGATATATATCATTTGCAGAATATTGCTGTAATGTACAAAACCACTTTAAAATATTCGTAATTGTGTTTATATGATTCTAATAGCTACTGCAGTTTTAAAAATTAACTCTTTATGTTTTATCTTACTTCTGATGAGCTTATTTTTGAGGCTTACATACCTATCTATGTACAGCCAGCAGCTCCTGTAGAGCTTTTCTAAAGAAAATATGCCTTCAAAACCCTTTTCTATGCATTATTTGGCTTGACATTTGTGAAACATTATTTGTATATATATTGTACCACTTTATACGTTGTGTAAAATGTTTAAATTTTTATGCGCACAGAAGAGCTTGAGAGTGTCACAAGATTTGGATAGAAAAGTTTCAATTTTTTTTTTTTACTTTAATTTAAATAGCATAGGTTTGCATAAAAATCATTACACTGTTCTTAGATTTTATGCACTAGTCCTCCGTAACTAAATCGACATGTTAGCTGAAACAACAGGGCGATAAACCATTTAATTTAACAGGGTCTTGTGTAGCAAAGTTTGTTTCATTGACCTACATCTCTCTTGTGCCAGGCGTTATCGTTGTAATAACATCATTGAAGCTGGCTTCTGTTGCCTTGATGCATGATGTGGTTATACTCCAAGCCCATTCTCGTCTGCCTTCCCAATTCATCTCGCGTGATATGCTAATAAGTTCACTTACATCCAGGGTGTATTTCCTTCAACTGGCTGCTGTTTCGCTCTTTATTGCATTAGCTTCCTTAGCAGCACTACGTAGTTATTTTCTCTCCCACCTATCTTAGAAAACATTTTGCTGCTAATTATTTTCGATTACTAAGCATTAGTGTCATTAGCACATTGCAGTATCGCTGGAACTTTGCTGTGATCTTATACTTAATTCATAAGCTCAATTTTCTCCGCTGGTGTTAACTGATTATCAATGAAAATGATGACATATTTCGGTATCTTTGCTATTTAAAAATTGAGTCCGAAGTAACCTATATAGCCTTTCATTGTGATTTAAAATAATATATTAATAATCGAAACAAATTAAGTTAAATATAATCAAAACGTTTAAATCATCAAAATAACGGTCGGCTTTCATTCCTGTGGTTCATATTTGTATTTATAGCAGGCATGCTGGTAACATAATGAAACAGTTTCACATCAAAGATCAAGCATTCATGTACGCTTGAATCCATAGGATTGTACCCATATAAGGCGTAGTGTTTTATTTTGTTAAGTTTATACAACACTGACTACGCCCAGTACACAACCCTTACTTGGTCTAGCAATATGCTTAACGTTTCTTGCGCGCCTCGGTAATGTGGTGGTAGCATATCTGCCTCACGCTCAAGAGGTCCCCAGTTCGAATCTCGGTCAGGGTGACTTGCCTGGATAAGGGTTTTTCCTGGGTCTTCCCTTATCATGAAAGACGAATGTCGGGGAACTCTAAGCTCTATGGACCCTGGGCTCATTTGAGCATCATTTCACCCATTCCATTCATCGTCCGATATGACTTAACGTTGGAGTACGTAAATTACACAAGAAATAACGTTTCTTTTGTACCAGCACCTTTCCCTTCATTCGTGAGCATGAAACCTACATGTTCGTAAGTTAACGCTTGATTGCCAGATTTCTGACATGAAACAAAGGGGAGGTGGACTCATCCAGAGGCGATGTGAACCGTCGCTGTGAGGCGTGTTTTCCAAACACTCAGATGAAATGTTATGTCATAGTACCTACTCAACTTTCGCCCCTCATCTAGTCCTCACTTTCCTCATAGGCTCATGTGTATGTCTTGGATTTGAATCCAAACCAATAAGAAAGTAGCTCATCCAGCACTAGTGTGGGACATATATGATAAGGAATTACATACTCATTAAATAAAGAAAAATACTTTAGAAATTGTTTCCGTACACTCACTGTACTTGAAGGCTGTCTGTCTAAATGTGTTTCCTGTTAATTGACGTAATTGTAATGCTGCATCAACAATTTCTACATGGCTTATGTGGCTGTTTAATGTCGTGTGCACAACATTAAATAAGTTAATAAAATGAGCGTTAACTAGGAGACACAGTGATACAAAGCAATGATATTATAACTTACAGAGCATAATCAGGCGCAAATAATTGCAGTCCAGGGCCATCTTAAATCTTTATCACTGACTCGCACAGAATTTTTGATTCCTGACACTTGATAATATATTAGGTAAATCCTATAATATTATGGGTTAAGTCGATAACCATAGATTATGAAAGATAAACACTTCAAAACCACAGATACGGATCTAAACACTCATTATAAAAGTAATTCCCTGAAGCAATGTACATTGGATACATGTATTCGCTTTATAACTTCTAAGGATCACAGCTGGATTTGTTGGGTTTGTTTGTTTGTTGATTCATATGCTACCGATAATATCCAAGGTCATATTGCCGGTTTTAGCTTTCTTAACGGCTAATCGTTTCCAAATAATATTAATTCTCTAAAATCTCTATGAAAATGAATTTTCCTGGAAATGAAACGTATCTGATCATGGAAACCTAATTTTTGGTATCTATTCGTACTTTTGACCCAACTAGCAGCTCTTGGGAGTGCCGTACGCACACACAGAAACCCACAAAGACAAAGAAATATGCATTTACTCGTTCATTAGGACAGTTTGAGGCAACACAGTTTTAGAAATTGTTTTTGTTTGTTTGTTTGTTTGTTTGTTTTCCTTCGCCGTTCATGTTAAGTGGAGATATTTATATTATGACATTGTGGGTTCGTGAAATTAAAAGTGAAATTGCACAAACTCAAAATGTTCTTTATTTCCACCGAATTACAGTTGGAACACTTGACGATTACACAGAAATACGTAGCGCACACAATTACAATTCACCAGTTCGTCTGTCACAGGTCTACTCTACACTCACAATTACGTACAACACCTCTGATACACGTACACAGTCTTCCAGTCCGTTTACTAGCCCGGTGCTCCTCACGGCTGCTCGCTAAGAACTCAAATGACTCGTCCACTGCAGCCTTATATAGGAAGATCTCTGTTTCTAGAAGCTTCGTGGTTCGGAAAATCTTCCCAAAAGTTCCAGACGTCAGGAGGAGGGGAAAGAGACGGTACAGGGCTCGTGCCGCTCTTCTAATCATCCCCTCAGTTAGTGACACGAGATAAATGGGTGGGCGTGGTCTGAATGCTTTCCGTCTGGCTTTACCTGCCAGCTGGTCCTATCGGGAATTCCGATGTTCGGGTGCCAATAAGATAGGCAATCCTGACATGAGGTATTGCTTCTTTCTCGTTTCATGATACAGGTTATCCGCGAGAGTTTGTCCTTCACTGCGTGCGCTTCTGGCCTTGCTCATGAGCTATACCTTCACATCCATTCCTTTTTACTGTAGCTGTATTTAGGTTCCCTCGAGCAGTCATTGTAGCACTCATGAAGTATGACAAGGATTATTGTACTTTGCTGTATTTTCCATAGACATTCTACAATAGTACACATTAATACAAATAATTTTAATTTAGATTTTAAAGGTGAAAAAGAGTCATATAGAGGTAGAATAAGACTTAGCTTTCTGGCGCACTGGCTGCACATAATATATTAGGAAATATTTTAAAATTTATACATCTAAAGTTCATATTCGCGATAAAAAGTATTTAAAACGATTGAAGAGAAAAATAAGAAATTGGTAAATATATCCCCACATATCAGAAGAACTATTGTCTGTCAAGAATAACTAAATATTGTTCAGTATTGATAGAGTCAACATGAAAAATTCAATGTCATGTCTAGGATTTGAACCACGGATCTACTGGTTTCCGTCCAGTCGCTCTTACCCATTGAGCTACCATGGCCAATATGCCATGATGACAATAAATTCTACAATTAACTCATATATTTCCCCGGTAAACCACTAGATGCTCTCGCATCCGAGATACACCTTTTGTAGCGACTTAACTTCGTAAGTACTTGAATCCCAGGCTTCATCATTTAACTCTTATAGTTTTAATTAATAGATGGAAATTAATCATTTCTTCACACTAGCCGTATACAAGCTAAGAATTTGGACTGATAGAGTCGACATGAAAAGTTAAATGCCCAGGACGGAATTTGAACCGAGGATCTACTCTTAAATAATAAGAGTTAAATGATGAAGCCTGAAACTCAAGTACCTACAAGAGTAAGTCGCAACAAACGGTGTATCTCGAATGCAAGAGCCCTAGTGGTTTACCGGGGAATTATATGAGTCAATTGCGGAATTTAATGTCATGACGGCAAGTTAGCCATGGTAGCTCAAAGGGTAAGAGTGACTGGACCGAAAGCAGTAGATCCGTGGTTCAAATCCCGGCCGTGGCATTCAATTTTTGATGTCGACTCTATCAATCCAAAATCTTAGCCTGTATACGGGTAGTAAGAAGAAATGATTAATTTCCGTCAGTTAACTTAAATTGTTGAGTGTTGTTTAACATCTGTTGTTACTAAATGTGAAATGAAATGTGTAGAGTTTAACGCCCACTTTTACTACATACGGCACCACAGGCGACGACACTGATGATACATGAATTGAAGATGGAGCTCTGGTGGAATGAGATGGCGGCAGAAACCGCAGATCCCGGAGAAAACCAGCCCCAGCGCCGTGTTGTCCACCACAAAGCTAACTTTGCGGTCACCTGCGATCGAACCCGGGCCGCCTTGCCTAAATGTGATATCACATACGGTGAACATTAGCCATACATAGATGAGATTTGGAAAAGGAAGTCCTAGGCTAAAGTTAAAGGTACCCCGCATGAAGCTAAAGCTATCCGACATTTACCAGTTATGAGGACTCAGTAAAATTTTGAAGAAACTTCAGTCAGGGAGGACGGTTCAAGTGGGTTTACATGTCTCGGGATTTTGAAATTTTTAATGTATTCCCTACAAATCCAGCTTTGTTTTAATCTTTGATTTGATACTGGTGCGAAGCTTGAAAGCAAACTTAATACACGACCATGTTCCTAAATGCCCCTTTTTTGTTTATGGTAGAATATCTTCGAGTATAAAACTATCTAGAGAGCGGGTTACTGTACCTTTTGTCCCATTGTCGAACAGTTTTACAATACATTTGCGAACGTATATTACAAAATTTCGAGGATTCATGCGTCTGGACACAGCCCTTAGAGAGAGAGAGAGAGAGAGAGAGAGAGAGGGGGGGGGATTATACTTAGATACCTTACATAATGAAAATATGTTTTAACAACGTTCATTTATATCATTTCCATTTATAGGATGATGTAATTTTATTGAATTAATGTACTCAGTAAGTATTCGTTTTTAATTAAAATTCAAAGTAAATGAAACGGTAATACGGAAGAAAAAAATGCCCAAATGCCCAAAATGATAGAAGGAATAAATAAAAAGTATTCCTAATTTGAGTGAATAAATGTTAAACATTGCCTATGTAGGAAGCTTGTACTGACGAGGAGTGTATTTATGAACTCGAAGTCTGTTTAGTTTTGAAATAAGTGCTATAATACGGCCCATGACAATTGAAACCAACAGAAAACAGCAGTGTTTTGTTTAACATAAAGGAACGCGGAAACTTCGGTTCTTATAAACAAATGAATAACACGACGTTGATCACAATTTCTGCACGCATAGATAAACTTTGCAGTTAGCATACACGTCATAATCTAACTACCCGCTTCACATATGGCCATTTAAACCCTTCAGGGACCGGAAACGGATACCCAATAAACAGAACAAGACATTTAAATTGTTAAATGCTGTAAAAATGCATCATAAATACAATTAGATATCTTCCGTATTTATTAAGTTATTTAAACGAAACAAAAACTGGTTTAAAATGCATTAAAGCAGTATACATATACAGTAACCAAAAAGAGGAGACTACGTTAATAAATCGTTGAAATTTCACTACTTTGTTTTACTGTAGCAAAAGCCATTCTTTGTGCCGAACGCGCCTAATATTTGAATCATTTTGTTTTGTGTGTATCCGAATAAATATATAGCTACGCAAGCAACTTCTCCGGTTGAAGGTTTTAGCTTTTAGTTTATTTATGCAATTCCAAGAGATAATCATACGAATATATGTTTCGTTACACACACACGCTGGAAAGAAAACTCTGTCAGCATCTGTTATTACAGATCTGTTATTACAAAGTTTCTGGCAGCCTTATGCAGCTGATTTCGTACAGTATTTTAGTTATTTATACTCTCTCTGTGTTCAGAGTGATTTCTTATAGCTATCAAGAGCTAAATGAACGGCACATTTGAAATTGTTAAATTTCAATGTTAACCATGGCTTATCCCCGTAATGTAGCAAATCAATTAGCTTGGGAATGATGTGTGCGGGCTTCTGATATTACTGTAGAAATTCTGGAAGATTTGTTGTGTGATTCTGAAGGAGATGTTTAGGATATAGTTAGCAGTGACGTGTACTGGTGTACAGATGGCATGTTAGCTACTCCATTGTTTATGGGAAGTGGCGGGTCAGATATGGGTGATGTGGATCAGCTATTACTAGCTATCCCTCTTTACGAAAAACAGTTAAATGGTAAGAAAAGTATTTTTATACCACTGGATGCAACCATGCACAATTTTTTAGTAATTTTCAGATCTGTAAATTCATGCAAGACATTCATCTACCTGTACTTGCGCATACAATTAGCTCGTAACCTAATTGAGTATTATAATACTCGGGGGCCTCTTTATACTGGGGGGTAAGAAATTCACCACGACATCACCTCTCACACTTGAGAAAAAACACTTTCCTAAAAGGATACCACCAACAACCAAAAAAGTCGCAACCATTTCGAAAATGTGCAGTGTGTTGCGAAAAAGAAGTTCGCAAGGAAACCAATATTATTTGGTGTGAATCTGCAGATGTGCCCTTGGGTGTTTATCCAGGTTTGGAGATGTACAGTTCAAAAAGAAACCTTTAAGGGTACGTTTACATCCCTTATAGAACTAATTTAAATTTATTGTAAAATAGGAAGATTAAAATAATTGGCGCTAAATGACCATTAAATGAATGTATGGTGCAGGACATCTATACACGTCCATATCGGGTTGGGGCGTTTTAACTTGGACGTCATATGACGTCCATATCGGTGAAAGGGCTACTGTTAAAGTTTTCATTTTTCGTGATTACATATACCACGCGTATTAACTTAATTGGGAGCGTAACTCTTTCTCTCTCACTTATGATATCAGTAACTTACTTCCAACTTCTGAACTGAAGATACACTCTGTTTCATACAACCTTGCCCCGCTGACATGTATCACTCCGCGTGTAGCGTACTTCCCGCTCACCCTAATTGGCTGATGCTTTCGAGCCATAGGCCATAGGCGGTGCCTTCCCGTCACATTTAAAACTGCAGTAAACGTCATAATAATTGCCAGTAAGATAGATAAAATCATACAAATAAGAATATAAAGGCATGCAAAGATAATGAAGTTTATAATGAAACTGAGCAAGTTAAAACTGAATGAATGAGCAATGAAACTGAAACAAGTTTATAATGAAAGGCCTTCGACCTTTTACACTGCGATTTTTTAAAAGCAGCACATACACCTAGCAAAAATGCTTGCCTTTCAGTCTTAAAAGTCGTGCCACGCCATACTTGTCATATGTCTTTCATTCACCCAAGTCTCGTCAAGTTAGTATATTTTGCGATATTGCTTCTGGAGTGGTAAGCTTTCCTGTTGTCTCAATTTCACGTAGCGGTGTTCCTACGGATCTAACACATTAAACACATGCATCACAATTCTTATTTCACCGGTTTGTGAAGGTTTACCCTTGCGATGCTTCAGTGTAAAACAGATGGAAGACTCTGCCATTATACATATATAAGTACATGCGCAATAAACGACAAATAAAATGATTTAGCTCTCGTACTCGGCACAACATACCTTCGAATGGCCATATATGACTAATCCAGTTCAAAACAAGGTCAGTGATAAAAGTCATATAAACAAATATATCATCACTACCGCTAAAGCAAGTGCTATCGTCCCATATGAAAGACGGGCTTCTGAGCAAAGGAACCTTCTCTTTACTTCGTTTAATAATTAACATGCATTTCAGTTAAAACAACTCTGTTGCGTAATATATTTAATTCAAACAGTTACGAAAATATAAATTTGACACTTCTCTTCTAACATATAAAGATATATCACCATGTTAAATAACGACTAAGTTTTACCGCAATAGCAGCCAATGAGATGTGATTAGGTCACGTGACCATTAAGTGATGCGGGGCAAACTTATGTGAAACAAGGAATAGGTAGCTTTATAGTTTTAAATTGGAAAGCAAAAATAACTGATTACTCCCACGTATGTAATAGGGATGTTGGGTAAGTGCATTCAAAACAAAAGAATATACGGATGATTGATGCGAATACCATTTTTGCTGCCCACTTCTTCATGTTGAATGATAATAAGCACTCTGCTAGAGATATCATCATCATCATCATCATCATCATCATCATCATCATCATCATCATCATCATCATCATCATCATCATCATCATCATCATCATCATCATCATCATCATCATCATCATCATCATCATCATCATCATCATCATCATCATCATCACGGTATAAACCTTGTGGCCCGTCCCGACTTCAAGGAAATTGATCGGACTATCTCAATCGTGGCCTGCCAACATTTCTTCTACCTACAGGTTTATAATTGTATACTATTTGTGGTGTACGATCTTCGGTCACTCTCTGCCCATGATATTATCATTTTTGCCTGTATGCAATGATTGTTTCATTTAGACTCTGAATTTCAAATTCTCTTCTAATATCCTCGTTTCTTTTCTTGTCTATGAGTCTATAACCTGCCATCTGTCTCAGAAATTGCATCTCAGCAGCCTCCACTTTCGTCTGTTGTGAGATAGTCTGGACCCAGTTTTCACACCCATAAAGCAGGGTTGGGATCGCCATTATTTTATACAGTTTTAACAAAGTTTGACGATTACAATTTTTAAAAGTTGTGCAACATATTGTTTGGAATTTGTTTATTTTGTTTTGTATATCTTTATTACTGGTATATGACACAATATAGCAAAGATAATTAAAAAAAATTTGTTGCTGGATGGGTTTATCATTTATGCAAATTTTTACTCTCAAGTGGCTCGTTCCTATAAAAGTCATTATTTTTGTTTTTTCATAAGAAATTTGAAGATTATATTCTCTTGTAATAATATTTAATTCATGTATGGCTCTTTGTAAGTTATCTTCCGCCTCCGCAATTAAAATCTGGTCATCAGCAAACAGCAATGTGTCAACATTTCTCCCCTTTATTTTAAAATGTGTTCTGAGCATAGTTTGCCATCGTACAACTGCGTCATTAATATATACATATATTAAATAGGGTAGGCGACAATGGACACCCTTGTCTTAGTAATAAATAAATCTCTACTAGGTTATATTTTTCTATGGATTTCTCCAATTTAAATTTTGTATTTATATACATATTTTGTATACATGCTAGAGATGTATAAGAGACTGTGTAAAAGAGATGAAGGATTTGGACTTACTAACTAAAATACAAATGTTTAGTTTGGAATTGTGGATTTGTACACTGACGTCAAAAGCGCCTACAGTGTCACGGAGCATATTCCCACAAGCGTTTCTTGCCCCATTTGGTCATGATAGATAATATTTATTATAATTCCTCAATACTTTGTCAATCAAAAGTGAAGTAATTACATATAAATGATGTATTACTAGATAATTATGTAAAACATAAAATGCTGCAGCTGAATAAACTCTGCATGATACCAATATTGTGATGGTAGGTACTCGTAAGTTAAACTTCAGATTATGCATAACATAGGGGAACCTCTTTAAGAGTCGTAACTGGAACCTTTTACTTCAGTATATTTACCTTATTTGAATGTTCTTCCTTGAAATATATACTTCAAGCGTCGAGAAAAATGGATTTATGGTCCCTAAGGACTATAGGTTTCTTAACTCGAACGACTGATATCAAATTTAAAAAAAAATAGATAAACCATTCAAGATAATTTTTAGAGTATCCTAAATTCTACTTATAAGCTCAATAATAATGTATTAGAACCACACACACGGATCTATATATTCCAAAATTTTTAAACTCGGTGTTCTTCTACATAATGTTTGTATTGATATTGACATTTGATATTGATATTTATTTATTTGTACAGTATCCATTACAAATTCAGTACAATAAAATTTAACATAGAACATGCCTTACAATTTACTCGCTGACTCAGGTCCACTGGCTATAAGCTTTTGGTTTTCCTTAGCAGCTTGATGTCATTTCTTCTTGATATTTTCTTCTTTTATCCTAATCAACTTTTCTCTTATCCCATATAAGAAATCTCCTATACATCTATTTTTCTTTTCTCCCATCCCCGTTAGCATGCGTACTGTCAATATCTCTTTACTTACACTGACCCAATTCTTATCCCATATTTTTCTCCTGTAATTTGTTAGCTCCTTACATTCTATCAGGTAATGAATAGTGTTTTCTTCATCTCCGTAAAATTCACATATTCCAACCTCATCACTTCCCAACGTTTTAAGTATAATATTCCCACTCTCATCCATGATATGCCTTCTCTTACAGTTTTGCCAAATTGATCTATATATTTTCCCCTAACCCAATCTGTCTTTAACTGCTTATAAAATTTCAAAGATTTCTTTCTTCTATAATTTCTCATATCTCTTGCCTATCTATGTCTTCTAGTCTAGTTCTCACTTCCTTCCAAAAACCGCTGTAATTTGTCTCCTCTGCTCTCCATAGATCTCCCATGCCTATCTTGAGTATCATTCTTTCCAATTTCGCCCACCAACTATTTGTAGTTTTGATGCTTTTCTGTTGCTTCATGCACAGATTCAATAATTCCCCTTTCTGCCCTTTAATACTCTTATACCTACCAGAATTTCAATAGTGTGTCTATTATTATGCCCCTCCTTGTTGTATTGCCTAACTAGTAGTTCTTTGCCAAACAATCCATAAATCTGGTCTAATTGTGTTTCTATCTCTGATGTTCCCCATACCTCCACTGCATACATTGTTCTGGCTTCAACGATCGCTTCATACATTCTTTCTAACCATCTAACTGACATATCCAGTTTAAGTTTACATATTCTAACGCCTGACATTGCCGCCCTGCCATTAGCTATCACCTTTCTGGCTTGTGCAGCCCATCCTCCACTGCTACACATTTTTTACACCTAAATAGTCACACTCGTTTACCACTTCCACCTTTTGGTCTCCTATGAACCATTCCTCTCCTTTCCTAAGTATCGACCCTCTTTTAAATACCTTTTTTTCTGTTTATTCTTAGCCACCAGTCAGCGCAAAACCTATGGACTGCCTCAATTGATTTTTATAGACCTATTACGGAAGTTGCTCCT
Organism: Mantis religiosa; assembly: GCA_030765055.1. Taxonomy (NCBI): domain Eukaryota; kingdom Metazoa; phylum Arthropoda; class Insecta; order Mantodea; family Mantidae; genus Mantis; species Mantis religiosa. The sequence goes on along the minus strand of CM060948.1, from coordinate 305,413,465 downwards.
ACCGTTAAATTATCATCATACAATAAACCAGGGATATGTTTGTTCATTATTATTGGGCAATTGGCATTGCTTTCCTGAACCCTCTATATTATGTCGTATATAAATAAATTGAATTGTATAGGAGTCAATTTGCACCCCTGTCTTAAGCCTAACTTCTGTTCGGCATCTTCTGATAATACATTCAACCCACATCTTATTCTGAATTTCACCCCACTATAGATTTTATCAATTTCGTTTATAAACTTCTCGCTGACCCCTTTTCTTCTTAATTTCTATTTTAAAACCTCCCTGTTTATCGTATCGAACGCTTTCTCAAAATCCACACAAAACATGTACAGTCTGCCCTTTTTCCTGCTCAAGTGTTTATCAATTAAAGTCTTGATTATAAATACAGTATCTATAGTTTGTCTTTTTCTCCTAAATGCATCTCATCTTGAAATTTTAGTTTCTCTTTACGGCCAATCCATTAGTATGTCCGCTGGTATACCTGTATACATTTTCCCAATTATAGATAGTAAGTTTACCCCCCTGTAATTCTCTAGCCTATTCACACTCCCATTTCCTTTAAATATTGGTACAATCACACTTTTTTCCAACAGTCAGGTAATTTCCTACTATCTTTCATCTTATTACATAACTTATTTATAATCTTTAATCCACTTAGTACATTATACTTGTAAATAATTTTACATTCTACGTTATTGAATTTAATGTTTTGAAATCTCATGTTTTGCAAGTGTCGTATCACATTTGTTTCGTCGTTCCCTACTATATCACTTTTTTTTTTTTGCTTTTTATATGTTGTTATTTTTTGTTGTTCTGTTAAGCTTTGTCATTTTGAGAAAGCTAACAAATGAAAATGTTATGTAAATAAAATATATATATATATCGAATATACATCTTTCTCTACTCTCACTCTAACCTAACGTCTTACTCTACTCTTACTTTCATCAATATATTAAGTAGTTCATTACTACGGAAATATTAGTGTTGGTATATTACTTCATCGACATAAAACAGTACAGCATTTAGTATAACGTAAGACCGATTTATACAGGTGAAACTTTGTATCTAATATACCTAGAAAATGAATGATATTTCAATAATAAATCAAGTTAATCAAGAAATGGTGCCTATAGTTGCTCATTATTTTGAATAACTATATATTTTTATAAATTTATTCAATGATCGATCAGAGTACATGCTTTACAGATCTTTGCTAACTAATTGAATCTTTATCAACTATATACTAACATGCTCACTTTCTTCTTGGGCAGCAAGCCACGTGAAAAGACGATTAGATATCAACATTTCAGGAGTGTACATCTCTCCCATCGTCAGGATATTTATAAAATGTTATAACCACAAAATGAAATACTGGATATAACACAACTATACACAAAGACAAAACACTATCACAATTCGCACTACTGAACAAAAGACTGTTTTCAGTAAATTAAATGTCAGGTCAAGAGATGGCGTGAGTATAGAAAACTGTGTCAAAGAAATTTAACTGCTTAACTTGATTATCAAGATGTATTGATCTTTGCTTCTTAATTCGATAAATTTCCATTTCTAAGGCCGGTTTCCAAGAGGAGATGACCTGAAATCCGGCATCACGATTAAGTGTGCTCCTTTCACTGGAAATCGCCAAAGCCTCCTTAACTATCCGCTCCCAGTAACTGTTGCATTTTGCCAAGATGGTCATCTCCCGAAAATTGGCTCTATGGTCGTTATCAAAACAATGCTCTGCTAGCCCAGACTTCTCAGGCTGCGTTAAACGAATGCTCCGTTTATGTTCGATTATTCTAGTAGCGATGGTCCTTCCGGTTTGTCCTATATACGGTGTCCCACATTCACAGGGAAAGCAGCACACTCCCGGAACTTGGAAGCCCAGTTTGTCTTTCACTGGTCTCAACAGATATTTAATTTTCGTCGGTGGCTTGTGGATGGTCCTGATGTTGTATTTGGCGATAATTCTGCTGATTCTGCGGAATCGATTGCCGGTAAACGGGATGCAGGCTGTAGCCGTAGGCTTGTCTTACGCTTGCTGTAATACGCGTTTCCCTTTCCTAGCTTCAACGTCATATTCGGAGTAGCCATTTTGACAGAAAGTGAGTCTCAGGTGCTGTAATTCTTGTTTTATGTAGCTGGGATCAGAGACCATCGCTACTATTTTACATTTTAATATGTATATAAAATATGTATTATATAAAATAATATATAAATATATAATATATATACCTTGGAATTAGGATGTTTATTAGTTTTATTGATTTGATGTTACATGGGATAAACTGGCAACAGACTCAGCCGAGAAATTATAAAATACTATACTGATTTCTCTTCTCCATAAGGCCTGCCTCCTTGGAACAATGTGGTTAAATCCGCGCTATTAGATCAGTTTCTGAACTCGAGAAAATAACTTTAGATGAATTACTGCTATTTCCTTTAAAAGTATTTTGAGTCTCTTTCCTTGGCCTGTTTTCCTTTACTACTTGGAAATAACTGGACCTAAACTTTTCGCCTTTAGACAATTTGTTCACGTGGCGCTCTTTAGTAACAAGCAGCAAAAAAATCTGATAGACGTCGTGTAAGAGCGCCGCGGCGACAAAACAGCTACGCGGTATCGACTGTCCCTTGTTTCCGATAACATCAATCACCCTGGCCTCATCCAGTCCATCATTGTCTCCTTAAAGTCTTCCTCATTCTCCTCCCCTCATCGATCCCCTTGATGGCTCTCAGATCCAACGGAAGGGGTTCTTAGAAATGTATTCGCTTTTATGATGGAAATCATACCCGTTTTAAGCATACGATATGAGATCATGTAATGGAAGTGAAGCCCAAAGTCTAGTGCCAGACGGTTTGTTCTTTTGTTTATTTTATTTCTTAATGGACTAGTTCGTTTGTTTTCTGATCAAATGAATGATTTATCAGTTGATTACTCTCCTATATTTAGCAAGGAATTTTCCAATTATTGACGTCTTCAAGTGCAATGGGTGCGTGGCTTACTCGTATTACTCCATCCAAAGCAAACGAAACCGTGCATAGGCAAATAAGTCATTTTCTTTCTTTGTTACAATAATAAATAAATAATATAGCTTACAAATATACAAAAACTTAAAAAATAGGCTATAAAAGCCTAGAGTGGAACACAAAAAATTGTTTTCCTCTATAGAAAACATCGCATTTCTTCATATGTCTGTTAAAAACGTTTCGGTTGTGTTACACCCCCGATATTTAAAGCCACCTTAAATAAATACATTTCAAAAAGCCACATATATCGCCGCTCACCTCGGTAGCATAAATGATAGCGTGTCTGCTTTACGTTCTAGAGCTCCAAAGTTCGAATCTGGGGCAGAGTGGAGAGAATTATACACGTAAGTGTTTTGCGCGGTTTTCCCTTATTCTAAACGATAAATGTCTGGCAACTCCGAGCTCTACAGACCCTGAACTCATTTGAGCATCATTTCACCCATTTTACTCATCCCTCGATATAACTTTGGAGGATGCAATTAAAAATACCTAATCGCTCATGAGTTAATTGTTCCATCCAACTCACGATTTAAATATATCAGTGTGTATTGTGATGATGATGATTATGATGATGATGATTATGATGATGATGATGATGATGATGATGATGATGATGATGATGATGATGATAGTTGGTGCTAAAGGCCATGTAACATTTATGAGATTTGTATAGAATGTTTTTACATAAATATCTTATAAATATGTCATTAGATTTACTAGTTTCTCCAAACGTTTAACACAATATCGATTAACACAAAGGAAACGAATAAGCTTATATAAGAAACAGTTGAACAGTTAGAGAAGTTATGTGAATGAAGATGGTCATATTTTAAAATAAAAACCGTTGCATGTATATAATAAGGTGTAGTCAGTTGAGTATTAGTGTATTGGATAATAACTGTTTATTCTTTGTTACGTTCTGTAAGTGATGTATTTTAGCAAATGATATTGTCGTTATACAAACTACACACGCAGTTTTCAGAGTGACTGTGGTATTTCGTGTTGATTCTCTTAGGTCTAGCCTCGGCCGTACATAGAATTCTATATGTATCTCAGCTGGTCTGTTTGGTAGTGCCAAGTTCACATCTCTTATACAAGTACGTACATCAGTCTACCTTGGTCTCCCAAACCACCCTCTTCCATTCTACTCGGTCCTCTGCTTTTCTTCTTCGGACTTTAACCCCCAACTTCCTCAAGTCGTCTTCTACATCATCTACCAACTTATTCTGGGTATTCCTCTTCTCCTTCTGCCATCCAGCATTCCTATGAATATCTTCTTAACTACACATGGCCAAACAACCTTATTATACCTTGTTTAATTTTAACTACTATATTTGGTTGTCCAAATAGGCACTGTAACTCCAAGTTAGTCCGCATTTTCCATCCGTTCAAGTCTTTATCACTCCAAATATATTTCCTAAAATCTTCCTTTCCCTCCTTAATAACCATTGTTCTTCTCTGGTTGTCAACACCCAGCTTTCTGAACCTTCTTCTTCTCTACTGGCTCTACAGCCTTTGGTGGGCTTTGACCTCCTGCACGATCCTCCTCCACACATCTGTCTTCCGCTTTACTTTTCAAGCCTCTGATTCCGACCGTTCTTAGGTCCTCCATTACATCATCTAACCACCTTGTTCTCGTTCTTCCTTTTTTTTCTTCTATTATACAATCTTCCTTTCAATATTTTTTTTGGCATTCTATCTTCCGTCATTCTCTCTATATGCCCTAGCCATCTTATCCTTTGTGCGTTTATAAATTTCACAATATCTTGCTTATTTATTAATTCTTCTATTTCATGATTATATATTATTCCCCATTGATCTTTATCTTTTACAGGTCCAAAGATCGTCTTAATATTTTCCTTTCAAACCTTCGAAGTATTTCTTCATCTGCATTGTTTAGGGTCCAAGTTTCAGCAGCGTATGTTACTATTGGTCTTATCAGGGTTTTATAAATCTTGTATTTTGTCCCTCTACTAATAAACCTATTTTTTAATAGTGAGCTTTCTGAACCATACATTACTATTGGTCAGTGTTGTACTGTGCCTTCTTTAATTCTGTTGAGAGTAGCAATATTTAAATTGCAACAAAGTTCACGTTGTCATTAGTTAATGGAAACTAATTTTAAGCAATGCATGGAGAAATTGTTTATTTGTTCTTTATGCTATTTTACACTCAACTATAGTCTGGGAACTATTCAATGGCTTTAAATGGAGCTTAAAACCAACCTTTCTCATTTAATAAAATAAGAAGTATTGCATTTGTTTTCTTGTCAGCAACCTTCAACTTTCCATTAAAATGAATAACAGAGTAGTCGTCCCACCTATATTCTATATGCTTCAGAAATAGTCGTTTGTGTTGCTCCAAAATATAGGAGGGCTGTTCAATAAAGAATGATCATAATTTTACAGTCATAATTTTTCACACTAACATTCAATCTTATTATATTCTGTTAGCTTAACGTGAAACAAACACGCCATAGTAGTTTCATTGTTGGTACTCTTGGTTCCTGTCTGTGAGAACCAAGCAAGTTTAGATATGTTCAGTATCACCTACCGCTGCAACGGAGGTAACACACAGTTAAAGTTGATGTTAGAGGAAGAGCCGGAGTTTCCTTCAAACGTAATCACTGCTGATGAAACTTGGCTACATCATTTTGATCCTGAGAGCAAACAGCAAAGCTCAGTGTGGAAATCTCCTTCATCACCAATCCCCAAAATGCAAAACAAGGTTGCGTCTGCTGGGAAAGTTATGGTCATCTCATTCTTTGATATTCATGGAATGGCTTATCAGCATGTTGTACCTGCACACACATCAGTAACTGGAAAATACTACAGGGTTGTCCTGAAAACGTTGCAAGTCCATATCAAGTGCAAAATACCACATTTCCATTAAGCAGGCTGGATGCTGCACTATGATAATGCACGGCCGCATATTGCCAATGTTGTTGCTGAATATCTTGCAAACGTCAACGTGAAGTACATCCCTCACCTTCCCTATATTCCGGATTTAGCCCCATGTGACTTTTTTCTATTCCCTATCTTGAAGAAACGCCTTCATGAGAGGCATTATCCGTCATCAGCAGCAATGGTGAAGGCTGCAGAGGCGATTTTGAAGGATCTCTCAAAAAATGGTTTCCAGCATGTCTTTGAAGACTGGCGGAAACGCTGAGACAAGTGTATAGCATTCAGGGGAGACTATTTTGAGAAGAACCATCAAAACTATTAGGATGAGTAAAGGTACGTTTTCAAAAAAATTGGGTTCATTCTTTATTGAACATCCCTCGTAATTACTTTAATTGTTACTATGTTATGAATGCTGCTCTCAGTACGTTCACAATGAAAAGAATCTTTGACACCAAAGCAGTAATTCTGAATACATTTATTAACAAACTGCCTAAAAATATGAAATTTTGACGTCTATGTCTTATTTCTTCCAACATCACCTCCCCAGTAATAAAGAGAGGATAATGGTTCTATGCAAAGCTTTCGAACTGTCGCGGGTAGATTTAGAAGGTAGTAACAATGTAGGCATGGATTCCTGCGACATGGCATTTTTGAATTGTTGTATTAGAGGCATTACCAACTTAACTTCTATGATGTATTATGAATTTTAGTTAATTAATTGTTATTAAGATTATGTGATTGCAAGTAGTAGAGATTTTTCACGTTTGCGTGATTATTTTGACATTACCTTGCCCTTGCATGTTCATCATGGCATTTCATTGAGCATATAAAGAATTTGATATCGTTGACATTTTACATTGGAGTAACTTTCCAGAAATAAGAAATTTTATTTTCCGCTTTGAAATTAGACAACTCTGTGCGTTCATTGCTGAATTATTTATTAATTTTACTTACATATACTTAGCCTATTAGCCTCCATTAATCTCTTTCCATACGATCACAATGTAAGAATATAGTACCCAAATATGGCGACAGGGCATTTGGACGGGATTACGAATTAAAGATCATTGTTCAGAATCAAATGCACATGATGAGATGAAAACGCGCATCGGTTTTTATTTTAATATGAAAATCTAAACGCATAATGATATGTAGCAGAAACATAAAACAACTTCATTTATTAGTCCTATTAAATACTAGGAGGTATATTGTATCAATCAGCTATCCCTAAGTTTGTGTATCTGCGTAATTCACGGATTTCATTATCATGTGAAAAATTCGGCCTTTAGCAGTTGGTCCTTGTAACATATTCATATCTTCTTCTGTCTTCAAAGTGTGTAAAAAGTTGTTTATTAATATTTTCATGACCACAGAGGATTTCAGACTGATTTAGAAACAATAGGACGGCATTGTTTTGAAAACATTGTGATGCAGAAAGACAGCAAAGATGTCTTATGATGTAGTAAATTAGTATTCAGCAAAGTTTTTGCGATTCATTTAACAAAGTCTAAAGCGTTCAAGATTTTACTTCGTAACATTTTATTTCCTTAAATTAGCGGCTGTTATAGTGGAATATTGGAATTATTAGCAAAGTGTGATTTACTTAGTGTTGCGGAGTGCTACTGCCTTATTTTATGTTAATTCTCTCCCAGCTGCAACAAAGAGAGCATAGTAAATATCAGTTTCAATTCTTTCTGGCACAACTTAAAAATATAGGTTACTATAACATATGCATTACATTATGCTGATACATTCAACGCCAATCCAAAAGTAGCCAAAATAAAAACTAAGCTACAATGTCACATTCGAGCCTCCGTTGCAATTTGGGAACGCTTGATGAATGTTAATAGCATCACGCAGCTACAGAGGCCCACAGAAGTATTCGAATAATATAACATGGAACATTGCACGTACTATAAATACTGTAATATTTATTTGGCGGCGTTGAATTATTATACATGTTAACATTAACATTTTGTGTTTCGGAAACAGTATTTAAATCTTACATTGCTTGTATTTATTACACAATCTGTACTGTATTTATTCTATTTCCCCTCTTATAGGACGACATAAGTATTTGAACGTACCTAATCGAACAGAGAGAAAGGTGGTTGGATGTACCTTACATGCCTCTAGCACATAGCAGTTGTGTTTATGCTATGCCTCGAGACAGCGTGCTCAAAGTTACTTAGCCAATTGTGAACTAACTGGTATTATGGGACGTAAAGGTAAGGAGACAAGGGTAACAGAGAGGAATATCGTGATACATATGTACAATCAAAACAAATCTCTCTCTGATATTGCCAAAACCATTAACAGAAGCAAAACTACAGTGTTCTGCATAATCCAACGTTTCGAACAGAAAAAAAAAACTGTTGTAAATAAAACTATAAATGGCACTCCTTCCAAACTCACTACCAGAGACAGGAGGCAAATAATAAAAACGGTGAAGCAGAATCCGAGAGTCTCTGCATCTGAGATTAGAGGATGCTTTGAGCAATATTCCGGCACTATGGTTCACACCAGAAGAGTTGAACGGGTTTTAAATAGTACTGGGTACAATGTCCGCGTTCCTAAGAAGAAACCATATGTTAATAAGTTGAATAAGAAAAAGCGTATAGAATTTGCTAAACAGCATGTGGTGAAGCCAACAGAATTCTGGGATAAGGTTCTCTGGTCGGACGAGAGCAAATCCTGCTTATACAAGAGTGATGGACGTCTTTAAAGTGTGGAGACTGCCAAATACAGAATGAGAACCTAAGAACATGGCAGCTACAATGAAACATGGTGGCAGTGGTTTGGCGGTATGGGGCTGTACAGCTTCACCTGGATTTGGGGAACTGGTGTTCATAGATGGAATCATGGACAAATTTGAAAACAAGGGGATTTTTGAAAACAATCTTAAAAGAGTGCAGAGAGGCTGGGATTAGGGCATAATTATTACTTCCAGAAAGACAATGATTCGAAGCATATTGCTGACTTTGTAAGGCTTTGGCTCGTGTACAACACTCCTCACACCTTGAAAACACCGCCCCAATCTCCAGATTTACATCCTATAGAAAACATTTGGAAGGAACTCGAGGAGCGTGTGAGGAAGCATCACATCAGAAGCAAGGACCATCTGAAAGAACTTCTTCAAGCAGAGTGAAGAAAGATGGACTCTGCAGTCACTAAACAGCACATACAGACAATGCCCAAACGATTATTAGCAGTAATTCATAGAAATGGGATGATAACTATATACTAGCTGATCTCTGTTCGAATACATATGTCCAGATGTAAAGTAACCGTTTTATTTCTCCTTGTAGTAAAAATTAGTTTCAGTTGTTATTTATGAGTTTATATGTTTAATGGAAGGCTCAAGTTTATTTTGTATCATTTGTATTTACATATGCTTACTCTGTGTAGCTTTAAAATAATACAAGTGATAAATATGTTTACGTTCGAATACATATAACTGGAAACTATATAGCCTTGCGATCGCTTAAGTCTAGCTTTTTTGGGCAATCCTTTATATTAAATCGAACCTTTGCTTGTAAGTTATTTCCTTTTGGTGCACCTTATGCCTGTATTCTAACCGCAAAAGGGATGAAAATCGATGAGGAAGACACAAATGCCGCTTCAAAGGCCATATAATTCAGACAACCTAGCGACGCGTAATTAACTCGGTATTTATTAGGCTTACATATTTAAAAACTCTCTCATAACATGTCTTCTCGATTTATGTAATAAGCATTTGCTCACATCTTATGAAGAAAATATCTGTTAAAGAGACCTCTTAAACGTCAGTATCAGTGAAGAAGCCTGCCCTCGTAGCAATGGTCGCTAAAGCGTATGTCTCTAGTGTACCGCCACGTAGAGGGTCGAGGGTTCGAGTCCCGCCTTGGGCATGGGTGTTTATGTGTATAATGAATATTTGTGAAATTGGGAAAAAGTTAAGAAAATAAACTGAAATAATGAAAAATCGGTTAAATGAGGAAAAGTGAATATTTATAGATATAGATTCTCGTAAGTAAATAAAAAATAAAAAGGAAGACCACGTTGGCTATTCCCAGAAAATTCAAAATATTTTATTACTTATGTAAATATCTTAAATATAGGTGTGTCAAGTAGGTCTTGCATAGTCTTGACCCTCTGTAGTCCACTTGTTCATTTCAAGTTCCTCTTCAATTTTCTTGCCTTCTTGGCCATTTCTTCAACCATTTTATCTGCTTTCAGGACTCGCAGCTCATCAATTTCTGAATATATGACTATTATCAGGATTAGCACATGTACTGTGTGATCTGGGCCTACTAACCTCAATATTACATGTGGTTTCATTGCATTTCACATTTCCTAAATTTTCTTTCCTATGTGTAGTAAAACGATTGTCTAAGCTTTCTCTTTCGAAATGTTTTTGGTCTACCCATATCATGTATTCACCAATAACTAGTACTAAATATTATTCAGAACAAATAACTGTTAATATACACAGCCAAAGATAAAAGAAAAAGTAGCATCATTGGAGTTACAGTGATACTAGAAGAACGTTTGGAAGATCCCTTACAAAACAAGGCTTAGTTCAGAATCATCTGTTCAGTATTACAGAAGTTATGATAGAATTTCTGAAAGCTTACGAAAAGGGGCGTGGCAAATATTTAACACCCACTAAAATAATAAGCAAATTGGGTATAAACTGTTTCGCCAATGAAGTTTTTAACTATGTATTTGTAATCCAGTGAGATGACACTATACTAAAATGTAAGAATAAAAAAGTGAATTTTAACCCCAAGTGCAGTACCTTCTCACATTAAAAGCCAGTTCTCAGATCTCTCCTGTAAACTTAGAGCAAAGTATTTTTTCCCTCGTTCCATTTATACCCCGCCTTTACCTACTATGGTCATATCGGCGGCCGTTCATACTGAAGGTGTTAACTCGTTATCTTTGGTTTTTAATCATTAGATCACGCACACATTCACTCTCTCATTCATACTTTCAGACTCTGGGGAAGATGGTGAATTATCTTTGTCAGAGAAAACTCTCCAGCCCCACTGCCGGGAATCGAACCCGGAACCCCTAAGACGGCAGGCAGGTGCTCTACCGACTGAGCTACGGGGCAAGCCAGAACGTGTGGCAAACGATGGTTCCAACGTTTCAACAATGGAGATGAAAAGACTAAATATTTACCACGTTTTGGAAGACCTAAGGTATGGAATATTGAGGATACACGTCAAGGTTTTGCGAGAAAATCCGCAAGAAGGTACCCGAAGGCTTTCAGAAGAACTTAGTGCGTCGAAAGATACTATACATCGTTGCATTAAGACGCTGTAGATCTTTACATATGTATTATTTTAAGATGACAGGAATCCTGCGCGGTAGGGATGAGTAGCAACTGTGGTGCGGATAGTGCACCTATCGCCACAATGCGTCACCTGCGTAAGATTACGAGAGGGGAAGGCGGTGCATAAGGTATCTAAAAACAAATTTCATTCTCGAAGCCAATTTTGCAGCTGTTATAAACTGAGTTGTAATTCTTATTATGGTAGTAATCTCCACGCTTTTGTTGGATCTTAAATAGTACATGGACATTTGGAACAAAACCCTGTTCTCCTCCAGCAGGCATGATAAACAACTGTAGACATTTCAATATCGCTGCAGAGTCCCTGTAACGTCTTTCACTCCAGGCATATGGTCCAGTACGTGCTGTATTTATATAAGTTTCATACATATAAACTATATAAACGTCACTTCGATATCTCCGAATATTTCGTAAATACTTAAGCCTTTTTGTACGTATGGTGCGATGTTCGATTAAAATTTGTCTTTCACTCTTAGTGTTCTTTTTTACAAATAATCGTAGCTTCAAAAGAACTCTTCTTAATGTTCAGACACTGCCTTGGAAGTCATCAGAATTTTTAGCTTCATAAGCACTTTCTTCAAAGTTGGTCTTTGTTTTTCTGTGCTTTAAAAATTGTTGATAGTTCGCCTAACTACTTCTGAATTAAAATGAATGAATTAAAACATCCAAATTAGGTTTTGTGCATGCTCTTAATCTTTGTTTACTGGGCAGAGAAAAGGACGTTGTTGCACTAGCACCAATGGCTTTTCTTTCCTTAATAACTCTCCTAAACTGCTTTCAGACACAACTGTTGCCTCAGATACCTTTTCCCAGATTTTTATAGCTGACCCAGACCATTGTTCCTTTTTTATAAATCTATGGATATTGGTTAGTACTTCTCGTGTTTTTAAATGTAGCACTTTATTTCCTAATGTGCTGCTAGGAGGTGTCATTTATAAATGCTCTTTTGGAACCAGGATACAAGCACATTTTGAAACAAGCTGTAGTATTACTCAGTAGCTCTGCAGGTGTTTAGTTGCCCGCAACTGGTACGCAACTGACCTGCTCTCCCCTCCAGTTGCAACCGTTCTGAGGTGGACTCGTCCAGATACCACTGCGCATCGCTCTGCACTTTTCAAGGTAAAAAATTACATCTGTACCTCATGAATTGGCACCTCAATAAACTGAACGTAGAGAGGATATCCGTCGCCAGCTAATCTGTTATCTCATGTGTGATAGATTTGTCAGGAGAATGTTCACTTGTGATAAAAAGGCGTTCGGGTCCCAAGTCTTCATTCGGTAGATTTCGCCTATTTCCGTAAACACAAATGACAACTTCGAAACAGGAAATACACTACACACTGTGACATCTAGTAACTTATATGCTAAGCTTTCACACGTACGCCATTTCATTTTGAACAATTTTGAGGTTAGTTACTGGCTAACCAGTTTACAACAAATCTAAAAGCAATACTATGTTGTCAGTGTTATGGCTCTCGAAAGGGGACACACTATTTTTCGTCTACATCCGTATAACTGTGATCTGAATGCAATTGAGTTGGCGTGGGCAAAATTAAGAATGTTTTCAAAGTACGCAATGTTAACGAGGGCCACAAATCTGCGGAAACTTGCTATAGGAGCGACGGATCGGGATGGATACTGCAAGAAGGTGCAAGAGCTGGAAATGCAATATTGGAGAAATAATGGTGTAATAGAAAATGCAATTAATGAAATTATTAACACAATAGAGGATACAAGCGATGAAATTTACGCAGTAGACTTGGAAATCGAAGAATCACAAAGCGAAAGAGTGTTTATAGCTGTTATAATATTTGTTTAATACTTTTTTGTGTTTCATAACAGTAAATATATGAGCATAGAGCATATCGGATGGAGTTCAATTGTTTGTTGACACATCTCATACCTTCAGCGTATATCTTTGCTTTTCTTACCGCAATTTGGCTGAATTGCGGTTTTCTTGGTTGACCACACTGTAGAAACAAAAGCGTGTTAGCTCTCTTTTCTTCCCCTCTGCCCGCACCACATCATAAATCCAGCTCTCAAGAAATCTGGCGCTTATAGCATATTAATCAAACCCTGATCCCTCGAAACAGTGGCTTGATTCCCACCAGCATGCCAAAGTCATCGTTAAAAAGAATCAGTTCGGTACCAAAGTAATGTGTGTCTGATGGAATTCTGAAAGTGTGATACACTGGGAGATTGTTACAAACGAGTGGGTGATTGATCCGGATCATTATTCTCAACAACTGGAACGAGTTCATAAAACTTTGAGACGGAGATATTCAGCATTAGTTAACCGAAACAGAGTTCTATTGCAACAAGACAATGCAACGCCCCATACTGCACGTACAACAACGAAAAGAATTCAGGAGGAATCGAACTGCTACCACACCCAGCATACAGTCTAGGTCTCCTACCTTCAGATTGTCAGGTTTTTCGATCCATGGCCCATTTTCTATGTGGAAGAAATTTTGACATTGAACCAGTGCAAGTGGGTGTCACCGAATTTTTCACATCAAAAAGCAAAGTCCAATAGCATCGTGGGACAATAGACCTCACTGAACGATGGCTGCAGACCATAGTGTCACCCAATTATCGGAAGACACGACCAACTGGAGCTGGGTAGGCGACAGGAGGCATTCAGGCCAGACCCACCCATTTATCTTGTGGCGCTAACATAGGGGATGTTTAGGAATGTGTCACTATGCACTGTGCCGTCTCTTTTCCACTCCCCCTGACGTCTGGAATAATCGGGATGATGTTTCGAGCCGCGAAGCTTCCAGAAACAGCGATCTTCCTATATAAGGGCTGTAGTGGACGAGTCAGTTCAGTTCTTGGCGCGCAGCCGTGAAGAGCGCAGTGCTAGTGAACAGACTGGAAGACTGCGTACGTGTATCAGAGGAGTTGTACGTAATTGTGCGTGTGGGTTGACCTGTGACTGACGAACTGGTGGTTTGTAATTTTATGCACTACGTAATTCTATGTAATCGGCAAGTGTTCCAACTGTAATTCGGTGAAAAAAAGAACATGTTGAGTTTGTGAAGTTGGACATTTTATTTCACGAACCCACAAAATCTCAATAGAATCTAATGGTCTATACTTTTAGCATTAGTTAATATTGTCAGAACACATTTTAAATTTTTTTTTTCTTAAAAACGACATTACTTTTGAGACAGTATCTATATTTTGAATATGCTGTGAATTACTGTTAATTTGGAAGAAATTTGTTATAATCTTGTATAAGATGAAGGAAAAATTATTTCGAAATAGTTTAGGTCTATTTATAATACATAAATTATTTAAAATACGATTCTTGATGCATATGTTATTCCGTTTTAATGGCTAGAATTGGTAATACCGCCATCCTTTCGTTGTTCCCTTTGTGCCTATAAGAAAATGTGTATTGTAGCTATTTATGCAAAGGATGGTCTCGATAAAAATGAATTAGAAAAAGAACCTGCCGTAAATGCCTATACCCACTAATAAAGCACTGTCAAATTGAAAGTAGGAAAGTCGTATGAGTGTAATACGTCAGATTTTTAATATCTATCCCACAGTATGTAGAAGAGTATATTAGTGGTATATAACGTATTTTTAATTTAGTTAGACGCTTAGGAGCTCTAATATTATTTAGTTCCAAAGGTCTGGCTATACATTTAAATCCTTTATAAGCGCTTTCATGTTTTGTGAAGTGGGAATAAAGGTAGGTCCGGAAGAACAAAAAGGAAACACTTCATTAGGAGGCTTAAATAGCGCGCAAAATGAACGCCATCGAGCAATTAAACTGAGTGCATATTTCCGCATCCGCCTTGAAATTTCAATCAAAATGGGACCTCTTTGTGCGATAAGAGCAGGCCTGTGTAACGGCAAGAGGGTCAGAATAGAGAATATGCCTTTAATCTTCAGCGAAAAAGAGATAGTGAAAGGTGTTTATATCTGAGTGAGGTGTTTTCCTTTACACTTTCATTCGAGGACACTTTTTAATTCAGCCCTACGGTTATCAGCGTCATTAAAAAAAGGGAGGATGTATGTTTACGCGTCCTATCTCTGTCGCTATCATTTCCCATGTCAAGGTTTAAACTGCAAAGGACCTAATCCCGCGCAACTTGCTCTAGTAAGCTATTTACCTGCACACACGTGTGTCATAACACGAAAAGACCGAGTTTATCTGTAACGTTAGCTCCTCTAGTATAACTCATAAATGTGATACAGTTCCCTGCATATAAGGAACTTTGGAGTCGTAACTTTCTGGGGTTATAGAGGTAGCTCCACGGATATGGAATTCTTCTATCGTTATTTTTCGTCAGAAGAATGTTATAAAATACCTCGCCATCTTTTCCTCCACGCTTGCCCTTCAGTTGTATACTATTCCTTTGGCACTGGAAGCTGATAGAGTTGTGGATTTACACAGTGTAATTTTTATGTGAACAGAAATGATATTTTGTTTAATTTATTTGTATTATTACGATAACGAGCGACGTAATAACAAGTGCGACTGCATTCCGAAGAACTCGGGGTCGAACCCCTGTTGTCGAACAAGATGACCGGTGGTGCTCCGGTTTTTCGTATTTCCGAGGTCTCTAGGTGTTACTGGCTTGATCAGTGAATATTCTTGTCAACCCCTGCATCACTGCATTTAATTTCCTCTTCCCCTCACACCAGACATTGGACTGATCACCTATCCTGGGTATGCTGTGATCCAGTAAGTCATTTGGGGATGCAAGTCTTACAAAATTAGGGTAATCTGAAGAAGAACAAGAACAAGAACGAGAGTGAGATTTATATATGAGAAATTGTAAGATTAGGGGGCAATGGAAGAAAAAAATAGGTTCACTTAATAACGTAAACCTTAGGAAGTACAAACTTAATGCGATATTTTTTCACTGAACAAAAGGAGGACAGGGTTACTTGAGGTGCAAGAATAGGTGGAAATCGCTGGGAGCAAGATCAGAACTGTATGGTGGTCATTCAAACAACTCCCAGCCGAAATTCTGCAAATGCATTGACTGCTGTTGGATTCCGGGATAAAGTGTGAAATTCACATCTCATCGTCCGTGAAGACCCTATCAAGGAACTTGGCATCATTACGATACTGCTGCAGAAATGTCAGTGATGCGCCTGTCAGTTTGTGCTTGGGTGTCAGGTTTCTTGGCAACCATCTGGCACACAATTTCTTGAAGAGCAGGCACTTAGTTACAATTTCGTGCTACAAGGATTGGAAATACCTGCAGCAAATGACTACTGACTACATAGGTTCTCAATGATGCGCTGCCACCCCAGCTCAAGCAGGTTATCATTGGTGAGGGACGGCCGCCCATTGCCCTCTTCATCACGGACACTTCGACGCCCTTCGGAAAAGTGTACACCAGCAAGGCACGACCTGTTTGATCATGAAGTACGGTCCGTAGGTCTGACTGACCTGACAATGAATTTCGAAGTGCGCTATTTCTTTCATCACTGACCGCACCTCGCCTCTCGGCGGGAGAACTAATAAGAGACGCCATTTTGGGAAACCACAGCAGCATTACTGGCCCTAGGCGACACCTGTTCGGCAGCATATGCTTGTGACGTCATAGATCTATTATGCTGGCTTAATGTTTCCGGGTAAGTATGTTTACTTTAAAGGAAAGAAAATCAGGAAACTTACTTTCTGGATACCCCTGTATATCCAATATGGCATCCGACTAACCATCCTCGCTAACAGAAAAGAAAGTTCATGTATGAAATGAAATGTGTAGTGTTTAACGCCCGCTTTTACTACATACGCACCGCAGGCGATGACACTGGTGATACATGAGATGAAGATGGAGCACCGGTGGAATGAGATGGCGGGGGAAACCGGAAATCCCGGAGAAAACCCGCCCCATGTTGTCCACTACAAATCTCAATTTGCGGTCGCCTCTGCGGGCCTACCTTGGTGAGAGCTAAGCGGTCTAACCACTGATCGACGGCGCGGACATAGTTCATGTAAATTACCCAAAAAATAAATATACAAACATTTTAAAAATGTAAAATGCCTTGTATATTTAATATGGCGTCCGATTAACCATCCCCAGCCCACCTCGGTAGCGGGGTGGTACCGAGTCTGCCTCACGTTCAGGAGGTCCGGAGTTCGAATCTCGGTCAGGGTGAGTTACCTGGATAAGGTTTTTTCTGGGGTTTTCCCTTATCCTGAAAGACGAATGTCGGTTAACTCTAAGCTCTATGGACTCTGGGCTCATTTGAGAATCATTTCACCCATTCCATTCATTGTCCGATATGACTTAACGTTGGTGGACGTGAAATTACAAAAAAAAAAAAAAAAAAAAAAAAAAAAAAAAAAAAAAAAAAAAACCTGGCCAACCGGACAGAAAGGTCATATAAACTACACATAAAATAAATATATAGAAATTTTTAAAAAATGTAAAATGAAAAAGTGACCGCAAACTCGAAAGGCAGAATAAGTTAACCAGATGACAAAGGATTTCAGAACATGAATGAAAGCACGTTTTTTAATAACACACTAAGGCTCCATATTGTGGCCTAACGCACAGTTGGATCTGTGGCCGAGTGATGAAGATGATGGCTATGGAATGGCATAACGGAGAACGGAGACTGTGCACCTGGCATCCTTAAAATGTTTACACTATAATTCCACTTTGATTGATGAATTTACTTTCATGTACATTTTAAACGTTGTTAAACTATACTACATGCATCTATTCACGTTCATTTCAATCTTCATATTCGCCCAAAAATTGTGAATTGCTCATTCCATGAACGTTAAATTATCCTGAAATTATTATTTAAAGATAAGCATGTCTTACTTTGCAATGTGGTTGTTCTTTATAGTTTATTATTACTTCCCTGATAGGAAACAGAGGAATGCTAGATTTGGTTCATTAGGTACTACTTGGGGAAATTTTATCAATTGTTTCATTCTACTCTAAAAAGACAAAACAAAACCACATCTCTCAGCGATTGTTTCAACTTTCAGGGTGCACCTTGCTGTTGACGTATTTTATTTAAATTGAAATGCGGCTGCTTTGATAGACTTACTTCTGCGTTATATTTTATTAATCCAGGGTTTTCGCCACTTGATACTGTTCATAGTCATGACATACCAAAACGAAATAAAAGGTGTTAGATTCAACAGTATAGGAAAGAAGAGAAAGTACAAACTTGACATACCACCGGTCGTAAAATACTTCCTACTCTTGCAATTGAAGTTCTTCAGACAGTCAGAAAGAGGATCCTTTACAACTGCAGCTAAACTGAAGGTGGCCGCTAAAGTTCCTGGTTCTTTACAGGCCATAAGGAATCGCTGAGGAGTGCTTGGCTTAGAGAAGTACTGATGTATTATTTTATCTTGACAGGAATCCTGCGCGGTAGGGTTGAGCAGCAACTGTGGTGGGGGGGGGGGGGGGGTAGTGCACCTTTCGATACAATGCGTCACACACGTAAGATTACGAGAGGAGAGTACGGTGCACAAGTTGTCAAAAGACAAATCTCACTCTGGAAGCCAATATTGCAGCTCTGATAAACTAAGTTGTAATTCTTACTATAGTTGTAATCCCCACGTTTTTGTTGGATCTTAAGTAGTACATAGGCGTTTTATAACAAAATCCTGTTCTCCTCCAGCGGGCATTATAACCAACTGTCGGCCTTTCAACATCGCTGCAGAGTTCCTGTAACGAATTTCACTCCAGTCATATGGTCTAGTATGTGCTGCATTAAAATGCGTTTCATCCATATAAGCTATATAAGCTTCACTTCGATATCTCCGAATATTTCGTAAATACTTAAGTCTTTTTGCCCGTATTGTACGATGTTCGATTAAGATTTGTCTGTCATGCTTAGTATTTTTTCCCATAAAAATCCTAGTTTCAAAAGAACTCTTCTTAATGTTCAGACACTGCCTTGGAAGTCAAAATTTTGACGCTTCATAAGCATTTTCTTCAGATTTGGTCTTTTTTTCTGTGCTTTAAAAATTATTAATAGTTTGCCAAACTACATCGAAATTAAAACATTCAAATTAAATGTTGTGCATATTCTTAACCTTTTTTACTGTGCATAGAGAAGGACGTTGTTGTACTAGCACCAATGGCTTTAATTTCCTTAATAACCTTCCTAAGCTGCTTTCAGACACAACTGTTGCTTCAAATGCCCTTTCCCAGATTTTTATAGCAGACCCAGACCATTGTTGCTTTTTTATAAATCTATAGACATTGGTTATTACTTCCCGTGTTTTTAAATGTAGTACTTTATTTCCTAATGTGCTGCTAGGAGGCGTCATTTCTAAATGCTCTCTTTGAATCAGGAAACACGCACATTTTGAAACAAGCTTTAGTGTCAACGAGTAGCTCTGCACGTGTTTACTCGCTCGCAACTGATACGCAATTGACCCGCACTTCCCTCCGGTTGCAACCTTTCTGTGGTAGACTGGTACAAATACCACTGCGCATTGCTATTCATCTGTCAAGATATAAAAATACATCTGTACATAGCGGCTCCTAAATAGGCGTTCACGGAGGAAGACCCGTGGACCATTGGCGCTAGAAAAATCGACCGTCGAAGAGTAATTTTCGGGGAAAATGATACATTGTTGAAGTGGTATGTGGGGTATGATGAAGTGCGCATTTAGCGACCACGTGGTTGCCATTTTTTTTTCGATAATGCGCTTCTATTCGTGGTCGCGTAGCGTCTCATGATAGGGCTGTATTTTGTTTGAAGTTTCTGGAAACCTTGAGCGCTTACGTAGAAGCCTAGACATTTGAACCTATCACGACATTTTGAATTTCATTTAGGCCCCAACTGTCAGGGAAGAGTAGAACATTCTGTTCTGCCTGAATATAACCGTAAACAATTTAATTCATAAGTGCGTCGTTGAAATTATCAGGAACAGCTTATACGTGTGATGACAGCAGAGATAAATTAAACCTTTAACTTCGTTGTGTTAAGCCTAACTCCATACCTGTACGCCCGAGATTTCCACCACCGCTGTCAGAGTTAATCCATGTCCGCTTAGTTTACACCAAATATCTTGTCAGGTAAAATCGTCCTCCTTCACATTTAACACAGTAGAATTTCCAGCGACTTTCTCCAATGGAGACAGATGGAAAAGTCCCTTACAGGAGATTTTCAAACTCATCGTCACGTTCTTTGCACCCTTTGGAGGCGATGAGACGGATAAGTAGCCTTAAGTAGCAGAAACAAGATGATTGGAGTGCTGCATGATATCCAACTAAATGACAGATTTTCGTTTTACAAAGTAAGGTAGAATGTAACTCGCACAAATGTGTATGCTTTTACTCAACAAATGATATGCTGGTACCGAATGAGAAAATTCAGCAACATTCAGCAGGTTTCACAACACAAATGTGCCTAAGTTCATTTTGTTTGCCCGCTGACATCTGTTCTTCGGTGTTACGTATTCTTGCCCTTTACCAGGGTTAGCTAATGTATGCCTTCGAATTAAACAAGCTGTGTGCACTGTAATAAAATGAAAACTGTATAGTGTATAAGGCCCGCTTTTACAATATATATGTATAAGGCACTGCAGATGGTGACACTGATGAAACGTGACATGAAAATACAGCACCGGTGGAATGAGAAAGGGGAGGAAGCCGGAGATGACGGAGAAAAACTGCTACAGCGCCGTGTTGTCCAGCACAAATCTCACTTTGCGGTCACCTGCGATCGAACCCGAGCCGCCTTGGTGAGAGGCAAGTGGCCGGACCATTGAGCCACGGCGAGACGCAGGGCAAGAAACGCGACAAAAGCGGATGTAAACACTTTATCATGATAGATGCACATGCTTTCACCATAATGAGAGACAAATGAAACTAAAAGATTTCCTCATCCATTTATAGACAAGCATTTGCAAAGTTACAAGATACCTTTAAAAACTTAGCAGCATAAAATATTTCATACGTCATTATAATTACAATTGAGAATTATCTTTCAATATATTAATTTAAATGGTTGTACCAAATAAGGAACTAATTTACATCACAAAGCATGTTACAACAGCCAATGATAGGTGAATAACAGGCTTCGAATCCCATACACCTTTAAAGGGATATAAAGTTTTCGAGGCTCGCAGTATACAACTGCTGACGTCATTCCCAGGGACAACATTCAGGGATAGTCCGGTTCGCAACGCGTAACTTTAGTTTTATTACAACTACTGCTCCCCAAGCAGGTAGATCTGTCTTACAGGGAGTGCAGGCTATTGGAGCTATTGTGTTTATAGCATTGCTTTCACAACAATTATTGGACAATCTCCATTTTATAAATCAAAAGTTTTAAGTATTATCAACAACCATTAAACAGATCGAAGAATGTACTTTCGAGTTTTCTAAAAACAGTCGAAGAGGTGTCTGCAAAAATTAACAATATAGAAAATGCACCACCTTCAAACGAACAAAAAATGAATTGTTCAGTATTCAACACAAAAGTAGTTGATTTTAAGTGCAAGCGTAATATAAGAAATACACTAAGTCTAGAACAAACATATGAAAATGATTTGTACTGCTCATATGCACCATTAACGTCATGTGACATTGAACGTACCTTCTCCCAATATTTTTATATTGTTACAGTGAGAGACTGAAATTCATATTCGACAATTTACGAATGTACATGGTTATTCACTTTAATTCCCGCATCGAAAGCAAAGAGAAGAACGTCATGTTGTAATGTAGCTTACACTTTGTATCCGTACCGGACTATACATACACAGCGCTTCGGTATACTTGTTGACACAGAGGTTTGTTGATGTCGCGCCTGACCTGGTACAGTACCTGTTCGCATATATTTATTGCTAAGGTGTACGGGATCCGATGTCTGGTGATTAGTAAGGAGGCATAGGGCAAAGCTATATTAAATAGACATCATTTACAACAAATAATATTGCATAAGAGTGCATTTCGTATGGGGGCTGCGTGGCTTTCTGATTAGACCACATGTTCGGTACCCATGGCAGCACCTCTATCTACACTGCAGAGCTCCATGCAATATACCGAGCCATTTTATATTTTCGCCGCAGAAGTTTGGGTGACTGCCTTGTTTTAAGTGATTCCCTTAGCGCACTCCAGAGCCTCCGTGCGCTGTACAACCATCATCCTCTCGTACAGCGGATCCAGGACGCCGTCCACGTTTTGCACGCCTCTGCTGTTAGCGTGGTGTGTGCATGGGTTCCTGGTCACGTGGGCCTGGGGGGGGGAACGAAATGGCGGATTCGGCAGCAAAAGTGGTAACCATAGATCCCTATGTTACCATCCCATCTGTGACCGCGGAAGGCTTTCGGCTTGTGCGTAGGTCGGCACTCTCGTGCTGGCGCGACGAGTGGTCTGCTCTCTGTGACAAGCTCCGAACGGTAAAGGAGCTTCCCAATCATTGGGTGACCTGTCGCTTATCGCGGCGGAAAGAGGTTATGTTGGCTGGGTTGCGCATTGGACACTGTCATTTTAGCCACAACTTTTTACTAAACAGGACACTGGCTCCAGTTTGCCCGTTCTGCGGTGTCGAACTGTCCGTGCACCATGTGTTTTTAGATTGTTTTAGATTAGCACGTCTCCTCAGGTCTCTCTAGCTGCCGGCCAGCTTGGCAGAGATACTCGAGGATGACGAGACGGCGGTAGGCAATGTTTTAGCGTTCGTTTTATCTGTAAATATTAGGATTTAGGCCCTAAGAATCTGGGTATTTTTATCATTTTAACCTCTTTCTGGTATTATTGGTTTTAGTTTCTGTTTTAGTCTTTGCCACCGTTGTGCACGTGTCTTGTCTTGTTTTTATTCGATTGATAGTCTTTTAGTGTTTTAGTGTTTTAGCCTTTTAATTGGGTTTTAACTCCGCTGGTTCTTTTATGAGCGCTGATGATCCAGCAGTTGAGCGCCCATAAACACAATCAACATCATCATCATCATCATCATGATCATCATCTTCATCATCATCATCATCATCATCATCATCATCATCTTAGACCACTTGGCTCTCACCAAAGTGGCCCGGGTTCGATCCCAGGTGACCGCAAAGTAACATTTGTTGTGGACAACAGCGCTGGGGTGTGTTTTCTCCAGGATCTTCGGTTTCTCCCCGATCTCATTGCACCGTTGCTTCTTCTTCTCATGTATTATGAGTGTCACCGCCTGCGGTGTCGCATGTAGTTAAAGTGGGCGTTAAACACTACATTTCATTCCATTTTCGCGTTTCGTACACAAGTGTCGCGCACCAGAAGGTTTCACAATGTGAGATTCAACAAGGATTTAATGTCCATGAACGTAGAGAGCAGTAGAAAACCGATTCCTTTCCTTGTTATTCTTAAAATGCTCTTCTTTTGGTATTGTCTTTCCACTCTAAAATTGTCTGCACATTTTCCCGCTCCCAGTACAATACACTTCATAAAAATAGGCTGTGGCCATTCTTGAGCGAAAAGGTTAGGCACACATTCCTGGTATGGAGTAGCGTGTAGATACATACGAGTTCGCCGGCCTCGCTAGCGTAGATGGTAGCATGTCTGCCTCTCGTTCAAGAGGTCCCGAGTTCTAATCTCGGTCAGGGTGAGTTACCTGGATAAGGCTTTTCATGGGTTTTCCCTTATCCTATTCAAGGCGAATTGTCGGTAACTCTAAGCTCCATGGACTCATTTGAGCATCATTTCACCCAATTCATTCATCGTCCGAAATGACTTAACGTTGGAGGACGTAAATTTAAGAAAAAAACATACGAGTTCCAGTCTTGACTTTCTTTCTCGAGATCGAATCATACCTTCGCAAGATACAAAGTTTAGTTACAAGGTGAAAATAGCATGAGTCACCAAGAAACTCTTCTCTATTGTTTTTCCATTATTTCGTTAATAATACCGGAGAAATGAATTAATTTAAGAAGAGAGTAAATGTTGACAACTGCCAAAACAAATAAATAAATATGCAAATAAATAATTTTTTTGGTTTTTGTCTTATGAAACGGAGTTTCCTGTTTAATGAAGTGCATATTTTATAATTGTTAACAGGATAGACATATTTTAAGTACAGTTTGAAAAATTGGATTCCTTCTACTGTTTTGTCCTATGAATACTGCAATCTTCACAGAGAGGAAATCGTGCGTTCTAGCAATTTTGTAGTAGAAAATTGAACACTGAATCAAATTTTAGGGGAGCGTTTGCACTAAAAAGTGGATCTACTATTTCATGTGACAGATTCTGTGCGCTCAGACCATGTGTTTCTTTGATTTCACCCAGAAAATATGCGAGTTTGTTTTGTGCAATTTTGCCCAGTATAGCTTTGTGTATAAGTGGGTAAAAATCATTTATTTGCCAAAGCAATTAACTAAGCATATATTAAATTTAGGGTGATGATAACCCTCTGACTATATCGTTCAAATTTCGACGAATAAGACGCTGCGAAACGACATGTTTTAACCAGTCTGTGTATCCCACATTTTTATTACAACTGTTTTGTTTGCGATCGTCATTTCTTTTTGGTATGTATTGAAAGTTAGTTACATGGAAACGGCACGACCCCAAAACTGCAAATAGAACACACACACACACACACACACACACACACACACACACACACACACACACACACACACACACACACACACACACACACACACACACACACACACACACACACACACACACACAAACACACACACATATATATACATATATAAGCAGTTTGATCAGTTGATTTAACATAATTAGTATTTTATTGCATATATTTCTTTTAACCTTTATTATACTTTGTAAGTGGGCTGGGCAGTTACATCTCATTTGAGTTTTCTCTAAATAAATAGCTTTAATGAGATTAGTGAACATAGAATAATACCTCTATAAGATTGGCATATATGTTCATTAAAAGGTAATAATTGCTGATCCAAGCTCACAGAAGTATGGCATAATTGTAAAGAAGTAATTCGTTTTACTTAATGAAATAAGGTCTCCAATTTTATTTAATATAGAAAGCATGCTTATTGTCAATGAATGTTACATTGATGGAAAAGCGGAACTTACAGCTATTTTTCAACGTAATCACTATTGCGATCGATGCACTTTTACATGCGCTGTGGTAGTTTTTGTACACCCTTTTCATAGCACTCTCCCGCCAAGTTGCGCAGGTAGCGCTCAACCTCGCTTTTCAAATCATCGTCGGTCTGGAAATGTGTTCCACCCTGGTTTGACTTCAACTCAGCAAACAGATGATAATCACTAGGTGCTAAGTCTGGACTGTAGGGGGGATGGGTAAGGATGTTCTATTCGAACTGGGCCAGGAGATCAGCCGTTGCATGTGCAGTATGGTCTTCGATGAGCATTTTGGGGACCCACCTCACACAGACCTTGCGATAATGCAAATTTTCCTTCAAAATCTTATCAATCTGACTTTAGCGATAAGTTCGCACACCTTGCGAAGTGTCACACGCCTATCTTTAAGCATTTCTTGCTCCACTTTTGCAATTTTTTCCGCTGAAACCGAAGGCCGACCAGATTGCTGTTCGTCATGCACGTCTGTAGGTCCGTCTTTGAACTCTCTGGCCCACTTTCGCACGTTTTTGACGTCCATACACTCTGGGTCATAGACTTCGCAAAACTGACGATGAATTTCAGTGGGGATTGTGCCCATGGCGCTCAAAAAACGGATCACTGCACGCAACTCGCACTTGGCGGCGGAAGTGACTAGAAGCCCCATCGCAAACGCCTGCCCAACCAAGACAAACGATTTCAACGGGTTTGTTGTGGTGGAGATTTGAAGGGTGGAAACCAAGCTACACGCCAGTGTTGCCCGATCTCGCGAAATAGCGTCCTTTACTGCTCCAGTGCCTTGGAGACCTTATTTTACGGGCTCGTACCTTAAAAAATTCATTGTTACGTATTAAATACTCTTACGACGTGGGTCGTGAATAACGTCGATATAGTTTTGCAGGATAGAACGCATAACCAGCCGTTAGTCGCTATTCTAGGTTAAAACCCCTCCAGTCCTAAATTAGCTAGTTCTAAAATTGCAGTATACACGGTTCACCTCTTTTGTTTCGATTCCCCTATAATTCGTATAAATAAATAATGGCACTTGCAGTATGGAATACCTACGGTAACCAAAGAAGGTGGCAAAAGATAAGCATGTATCGTGTTGGAGGTTTTAATCAATAATTCAGAAGCGGAGCAGACAGCCACAATGTCTGGTATAAGCAGTGTTACAAAGGAGAGTTACTGTTCTGGCTATTTAGTCTCTACATTGTTGTCTGTTCTCCTAGCTTAATATTCAGGATCCACCACATGGGGTCATTATCGCTAAACTGGTCTCCTTAGAAGGGATTCCCGGAGGACTTGCTTGTCATCCACAAGCCTAATGGAGTCAATTTCCAACTCTGTCCCAAGTCGAACACACGCCGTTCCTTTATCGAAATAGCTGTCTCATCCACACACAGGCTGACCCACGTTTTCTTCTGCACGATGGCAAAGGGGGGAGCGGTCCCGGAACAATCTACTGATAACACTCAGGAAAAGAGCATACATACCCAGCTGCTAATGAGAATATAGGTATCAGAGGCGAACTGGTTCTCATATTAGAGAACTAATGCCGATGCCCTTACTACGCACATAATTATGATCTTCTCTTGTTAATTTTTGATACATAACCAGTTATTGCGAAACAAACATAGCTAATATACTTAACGATTTTGCGTGAATGTACATCCAACAGTTGTTAGTAAACTCTCTGGCTGTTAAATTAACTTCTTCAGATATTATGAAAACATTGACTAATTTGGATTTAAGGATAAAATAAAGTAAACGTTATACTAGCACTTTATAAATATAAAACGCAGTAACAATAGAATTGCGTATGTAGACGGCAGTGCTTATTTTGAAGTTCGTTTCTAAACAACAATCTTGTGACTGATTGGATTGGATTACTCGGGGAGGATTGAGCACCTTGACCAGCCTCGTGTTTTGTATCTATGCCCCAAGTGGGGTACTTCCGAGAGGGAGGATGAGGTGAGAGGAGACTGAGGGCGGCCGTACCAAGGAGTCACTACAGTACAGAGGGTGGGTCCCTACACTCTAATAGATAAAACTCCCCGGCGGTTAAAGACGATCATCCCCCTACCGTGGCCGGTTACCGGAGGCCGCCTCCCCAGAGCAACGCTCCAGGTAGGCTAACACAACCGGCATCACTCCAGCCGCATTTCTGAATCGGCCCACCAGGCCAGCTCGGAGACCGGAGTCCTTCCCGTCGGAAGATAAAGTGTTAATTCAGAGCTTCTCATCTTGCCTTGCAGCGCCGAGACTCCCGCTGACACCTCTACCCTCATAGAGACCACGAGATAAGAGATGATATGAAATGATAATGGAGAAGAAATGGAGGTACAGGGAATTCGGGGGCAGTAGTTAACCTACACGACATTCGTCTAGCGACCCGGGAAAACTCCCGAAAAATCCCATGGGTCAGGTAGGTCGGCACGGGAATCAAACCCGGACCTCCCGAATGAGGTCCACAGAGGAAACCGTATGAGCCATCCCGCTCGGACTCAGTTCTCAACCTGCTAGTGGCTCTCTTGTTTATCGGTTCAACACAACAATTAACAACAAATGCAAATGAAGGGAGAGACGATAGCATCTCATTACGAATATACAAAGACTCACTAATGGAGACGTGAGATGCTCTATTATTTAATTACTTATTTCCTACAGTTTATAGACCTACAATTAATAAATTGTTTTGCCAAACTAATGGATAGTCTAAGGATCAATTCCGCAAATTCTTGCCTCGGTATTCGTTCGTGTCACAAACATCGACATTATCCATTTCAGCATATATTACTATTACTGAATGCCAATAACTGTGCTTATGTATTAAAAGAATATCAAGAATATTAACATGTTTCAACAATAAAGTATTTGAATGAAGTAAGTTGTTTTTTTTTCCCAAATATGTAGGTAGCATCTCACTCACAACGCCAAGGCTATATGATCAGTTCACAAACTGTAAGGTGACGCTGGCAGTTTGTTTACTACTTACGTGTCATGTTGCCGTTCTTAGTGGAATTCTGCTCTGCCAAACAGAATAGATAGTGTTAAAACCTGGTGACAGTTTGTTTACCACTCTTTAGACGAGCAATTCCTAATCGGGACAAGGGCAACCCGGACAGTGTCAAAGTGCTTTCCGAGCTACTTTGTGATATCCCATACCTTATGTGTTGGAATGGGGGGGGGGGGTGGAAAATATTAACGAGGCGCATTCCTATTGTTAGCATTTTTGACTGTGCAAACAATATAATATATGCTCGGAGCTCAATTATGTATTTAATTGCATCGAATTAAGCTTCATATTGACAGACAATTACAAGTGCCTGAACATTTCCTTTATAATCTTGACGCAGCCCCTGTCACCTAGAAACACTGAGACGACGTATAACCTCATATCAGAAAGACACTAACACAAACAGATGAATAAATATAAATAAATCAATATACCAGAATAGATATATGTCATAATGTGAGCATATACTCCGGAGACCGCCACAGTGACAAGGCCACCCTACGAAGGTCAGTAAACTCCCTTTGCAATCCCTGTAAACAAACAACCCTACTCTATTGTCTGTTTTGCCCTCAAGGATAATTTGGCGCATTCCAGTCGGAAACCAACCCATTGTTAAAATCCCATGCGTGCTTCTGACAACAGGCTATAAGATTTTGACCGTCGGGCCGAACGCATGCTCTCGCATAAATTTTTGCATGCGGCCAGTTAGAGAAAGCGTCTGACATCAGGTCCGAGACTGGAAATTCTGAATACTGATCTCAAGTGGGGTTAGTTACCAGCCAATATAAAACTGATATTCGTTCATGTGATTTTGCAAACTCCGAGAAATACCTAGATTGGGGGTAATTCAATGTGATGGCGAAAAGTAAGTTTGGCTAGTAAGAACACTTCGGTCCTGAGTTCTACGTGAGACGGACGCGTATTCGGCGGCGCCCGAGAAGTACAATTTCGCGCCATGCACCGAGACAAAGTGCAATATCTAACAATCGCTCCAGTGAGAGCTAGCGCAAAGAGTAATATATAGGGAAGACGAATAATATATCCAGTTCGACTACGCAGTGCTACTGCCTCTGCACTTCATATCACAATATTGACAGTGACGCTAAACACAGCAACCCAACCGACGACAACTTTACGGTGGCGAGCGTAGGAGTCTAAGGACAGCAATAAACTTCTGTCTACCAGATACGAGGTGCCATCATTCAACCCACAACCAGTCAGGACGCACCCACCCCTGAAGTGCAGATGAGAGTTCTCATGCGGGAGCTACAAGTCACCTCAAACCAATTCTGATCTCCCTTTCCTTAACCTCCTCACGCCACCAAACCTTAATTGTGAGGCGTTGAACACAAGGAAGAGCTCGACGTGATTCGCTACAGGCCGGACCGCCTCAATCTGACATTGCTAAGGACAGACAGAAAATAGTCTACTTGTGATCAGCAACTAGTATGTACATAATTAGCTGTGCCTGAGGTTAACCACCGTTGTGGAACCGGTGTTGACCCGGTGTTAAAGAGATAATAAAATGAAAGCATAGAGCCATGTTAAACTACCACAAACAAAGTCCTCATTCTACTTTCAAATCTGGAACCAGTGCCACATTTAACTGAAGCTGAAGAAGGTTGCTTTAGTTCGGAAAGTGATTGTCCACCAATTATGAATTCCTCTGAAGAGAACTGAACTCAATATTTTCGTCACCTTTTTAGATATATGTTTGGATGTAAGTAGAAACTAATTACATTTAATTAATTCCTTTGTCACTTATTTAAGTAAACTAAAGAAAATGATTGTAGGTATAGCTGGTACATAAAATTTAGGATATTACGATATATATGGATGAACTTAGGTGCTTTAAAAATATATTCTTAATACATGATGATTTTATGTACTAATATTATAAATGTTGTTATAAATGTTATGTTAATAATGTACACTAAGAATTTAACAATATATTACACTTTGCTTCAAGTATACTGTGAATGACATAGGGTAATTGTAACGTTTTATTTTATTTGAGCAGATATATGGTATTGAAATATACTAACTCGGTTTATGTTATAAATAAGGTTATAAACAGCATCATCTTATGTATAATAAAACGCTTCTGCAGTAACAACCGTCACCTTTAAGTGCATGAGCCCTCATTTCTATCAAAACATGTGTTTCAAACTCACCAAATATTTTGTATACTTAACGTGATTCTTAATGACCAAATATAGCTAAAAATAAATTTGTCCGCCTAGTTCCCCCCCCCCCCCCCGTCTCCAGGCGGTGATTCATATGATACATAACGTTCTTTTATTTCAATTCTTGTATTGCTATTGGCTTCTACAACAATTGTTTTATTCTTTAATTTTGTCTTATGAACATTGGAGCTTGTTTATATTATTATTCTCATTCTTGTTTGGTCTGGCAGTTTTTCTTCATCTGTTTCTTCGTTTGTTCAATATTGATTTTGTCTGTTGTGCAGTTATTGTACCTCACTGCGTGATTCGCAAAGTTATATGAAAATTAAACATTTCTCGACATCATTTTACGACACCGTCGTTTTAGTTGATATTATTGAAACATAGGAAACCTATTTTTTACTAATGTTAAGAGCATTAATTTAAATTAAAATAATTTTGCGAATCTTTGTTTCTTAAGCTAAATGAATTCAGCAACACTTACGTAATTACTGCAGTGCAGCAGTTAATTTTTATTGGTGCACTCACACAAATTTACTTCCACTGGTTTTACAGTTTCATCATTAAATATTTAAGAACATACATACTAAGCATTTTGCATAGAGGTTCGTTTTAACAAAAGCGGATTTATTTAATTTCACAGAAAGGTGTTTCCCTAAAATACACCCAATATTCACGATTTTAGGTGGCCTTTATGTCCTAAATTGTGATAAAAAGTGTAGTTATCTACTAAAGTCCATGACCAGAGGTCAAACCTTCAATGTAGTGACCTGTCAGAACACAATCTTTTAGGGGTCTTCCTTCACATGAAAAGACAAATTTTTACATCCCTCAGCATTTTGTATATAGAGGCTTTGGAACATTTATACCATGCGTTTTCCAGTTATCAATTTATCGCTGTCGCATAATTTATTTTAATTATCAAGAAAACGTTTTACTCTTCAGTTTAGTAAGTGCCTAGCTGGGTAGAATTTCATACTAAGCATTCAAAAGACGATAGTAAAACCTATTTGTTAATCTAAAGGTTCAGTTATTGTTACTAATGAATTGACTATATGGAAAAAAATATCTCCAAACTTGATATCGTTTTACAGATCACTCATTTTATGAACCGGCTACGATTGTATGCGTATTCCATATTGTACTACTTATCTGCATTGAGATATTCCTAGTATTTCTCTCGTCCCGAGGTTTAATTTAAGACAAATAGTAGCACTCATTAGAACTTCAATATTAACAATTTTGCCATTGAATCAACAGAGACTTCTCAGAAAAAATTTTTCTATGAAACACGTCTTGGAGACTTTTTTGTGCGTGGAAAGTCTTCGAGTCATCCAAAAATGTCTTCAAAGTCAAAGTTTCCCCCAGCTTAGAACATCCCTCTTTCTCATCCTAGGTTTAGTCTTCAGCAATCTCCGTTGCCTTAAGGATCTTGACTAGACACCTGATATTATTTATGTAACTGGAATGCCAGAAGATGTCTTCTGAAGTTGTCGAATGAATGAGTTATAAATATAATGAATAAGCTTGCAGGGGTTGATTCATAACCTTTCGGCCTAACCATTTTATAGGTATGGCAAAAAAACTGTATTTCACAGTTAATTATAGTTACCCTTTATTGCAATACATTTCTCACAAGATCGGATTATCATTTCGATCCCATTCCCAAAATTAAAAGAAATCTGGTCCGCAAAATGGGCATAAACGGCATTTATTACATCTTCGTCATACTTATATTCACTTCCCCGAAAGCTGCTTTTGAGTTTTCGGGAGAGCAAATAGTTACCGGAAGCTGCATATGGGTTGTAGGATGGATGGTCCATCTCGTTGAAGCCACATTTCATCACAGCTTCCTTTGTAACAAGAGCTGGATGCACAGCCGTCTTGTTGCATAGAAGACGTACCTATCCAGCTTTCCTTGCCCCTTCTCTTTGGTGGAAGCTCATAGTCTGTGTAATAGCTCGATATCATGCACTCCCTATTCACTGTGGTATTTCCCACCTTGATATAAACAAAGAGCATTTCTTCACTGTCCCAAAAGCTGGTTGCAATGATCATCTCTCTTGATTGAGTGAAATTTGGCTTTAGAGGTGATACTTTGCCGGGTTCACACCGGTCTATTGATTATATTTCTGACATGGGATCTTAGTACAAAACCAGAGTTTCATATCCTGTAACAGAAGTTTACAGAACTCTCTTGTTGCCATGGAAGAGCTCCAAAATTGTCCAACAACAAATGTTCATTGCCCCTTTTGCGCTGAGAAAGAAGTCCAGATGCCAATCCTGCACTAACCTTATTCGTGTTTTAAAGTTCATGAATATTTCGAAGGACTGTTGTTTTAGAAAGCCAAACCTTCCCGCTATTTATTTAATTTTTGAGTCCAAGCCTTCCATAATTTCTCTTTCCAGAAGAGCGATGCTTTAGGGTTGAGCACTTCTAAGGACCAACCTGTGCGCCCTTCGTCCTCTATGGTTATTCCTAAACTTTTGGTCCATTTTTGTACAGTAGAATATGAGGGGAGTTAAGCCCCATTTACACCCTGCAATCGCTGTTTAATGTCGTTTGGAGTAAGTTGTACTTTTGTGAAGAACGGAAATCCTTATTGGGGCGGCCGAGAACTTACATGCTCTACTCCAGTATGTCTTGAAATAATAACGAAGTTCCTTACTAACCTGTTTAGCATAACTCAATTTTTAAAATTAAACTGCTATATCTAAATAAATACATCAAAATAAAAAATTCACAACTATCTCCATCATTAGATTTTTATGTTATTTTATATAAATACAATTTGTTCAAGTGTGAAGTTTGTGGTACTATCTTTCTTTCAAGAAAGTAAATGTAGACTTTCCGCGGGTCAGTATCACTCAGGCGTTCCGTGACTATATCGTATGAAAACTAAATGGCCCATGTTCGTAGATGTATAGTGTCGTGGTCGCCATTTTAACCCGTAACTCACTTCGAAGATTTCTATGGTTATATTAACCCAGTATAACAAAAGATTGAATATATATATATATATATATATATATATATATATATCACAAAGTAAGTAATAATATTCTTGCAGCTGAGCTATTAACTACATGGCGTTGGAAAATGTGCAAGAAAACGGAAAACACGTGGAATTATGAGTTCAACAGAACCAATATACTGAGGATTTGGTGCAGAAAGTGGACGAAAAGGTGAGAAAAAACAGACGCTTTACAATTTCATCATTGTGCGACTATTTTCCTCAATATTCTCGTAGTGTTTTGTATCGCATTGTGACCGAGAACTTGAAGTACCGGAAATTGTGTTCACGTTGGGTTCCGAAAATGTTGACGGATTTGCACAAAACCCAACGCTTAGGCAATGCATTGACTTTCCTTGTGCGGTGCCACAATGAAGGTGAAGATTTTTTAGACCAAATTGTTACTGCTGACGAAACATGGGTGGCCTACGTCACACCAGAATGGAAACAACAATCCATGGAATGGCGACATTCATCATCACCCACAAAAGTGAAGTTTAAGCAAACAATTTCTGCCCGGAAAAACATGTGCATAGTCTTTTGGGACATTAAATGCGAGGATCTGCTCCCATTAGTCCTGACCCCGTAGGACCTGAACCCGGGCCTCTCGGGTATATTTACCATAGGACAGCACCTATTGTATAAGCTGCCCCCCCCCCTGCCTGCACACGGCAGACAGGACGGAAGTGGATACGCCACTTACGCGCCGGTCCTTGATGAACCAGCTACCAAAAAACCTTGGTAGGGCCGCCAGTGTCTAGCTCACCAGCTACTAGCTCTGCAGGCTAGTTCCCGGGACCTATGAGGCAACCCTCTACCCCCCTGGGCGGCCGCTAGCCTGGCCAGAGGTACCCAATTGCCCGTGGGTGACGGGAACACACTGCACCCTCGAGTCCAACCCAATCCGAACAGCTCCCAGAGAGAGGGGCTCGGCATGCTCGTCACGAGGTTCCTCTAGTAACGTCAGAGGTACCACGAGTGCTAGGTGTCCGCAGCGCCCGCACTTTGGCAGCTGAAAGGGACGCATCCCTTCCCCTACGGGGAGTCTTTTGGGACAGGAAAGGAGTACTGCTAGTGGAGTTTCTGCATCGTAATGACACAATCAATGCAGCGTGTAATTGTGAGACACTGAAGTATCTGCGCCGTGTAATCCAGAACAAAAGACGTGGCAAGTTGAGTAAGGGTAATGTTTTGCTGCATGACAGTGCCCGTCCACATGTGGCTAATCGGACCAAAGATCTCATCAAATCTTTTCAATGGGAAACCCTAGACCATCCTCCATACAGCTCTGATCTGGCGCCCAACGACTGCTATTTGTTCCTGCACTTGAAGAAACATCTGGGCAGTCAGCGTCTTCAAGACGATAACGAAGTCAAAACAGTTGTGGTACAGTGGATAACACGGCAGGCAAAGAATTTTATGAGGAGGGTATTCAAAAACTGGTGCCACGTTATGACAAGTGCCCCAATATTCACGGAAATTATGTAGAAAAGTAGATTAAGGTACAGGCTTTCATGCAAAAATAAAATTATTGCGATATATATGCACGTCTTTTTATAATTCCAAAACGGTACTGACTTAAAAAATGTGCCTCGTATATACTGTATATAAATCAAGCTTTCTTAAGTGCCCACTTAGCTTAATGACAGAGGACGTGCTGTGATAAATATTACGAGGGTTCATGGTTCGAGTACGATTCTGTGGATATGTTTTTATTGCAGAATTTTAATTTGTTAGATTAAGTAACGAACCAATTTGCAACTGTTCTCTTTGGGTAAGCTGTTACTAATGGCATTGGAGAATTAGCAAGAAGACGAATGCCAGGAAGAAAGGCGGCTTGATAGAGCCAACATCTTGTTGTATATAACCTACTACAAATACATGTTATCGGAGCTCAGTGACATAACAGATGCATATAGATCTATAGTTATGGAATGTTTATGCCATTGGTTTATCTGATCTGCATCTATAGACGTTTATGGAATGGATTTCTTTCAGTGTGCACCTATACCGTTTTTGTCAGCCACTAGCCTAATAAAATATTGTATACCAACGAAGAACTCTCTATAATAAGACGGAAACTTCGTTCTTGAGCCACTGTTAGTATGGCAATAAATTTGTGAATGGTTTTAGCAAATGAAGAGGTCGCGAGATACTAATTCGTGGTTGTGTGTGTGTATATAGCTGGTCGTAAAAGCGAACCATTCCGCCACAGTGTGAAAGACGGGGCATTTCCCACCACCGCCGTCCCTTGCTTTAGAATGTAATTTCACACTAGGCTTCCGTGATGGGCTTCTTCTCGTAAGGCGGAGAAGAATCATTGTCTTGAAATGAGCGCAAGTCTCATCTTATGGGACCAGGAGCGAAATGTTTAATATCGCCTCGCCCATGCAATATGGCCCTACGCACCCTTACGACGCATTACCATATTTAATCGAATTCTATCCTCAGAGAACACGATCAGGAACGGTGATAGCGAAAACAAATATAAATAAATTTACTGCCGTTTTGCTAAAGAGTAATTTGAAATGATGACTATTGCTTCCTTGAATTGGGTCGTTGTACATGCTTCAGCTGCAATTCCTGCAAAAGAAAGGTGTTGGTTGTACTTTTAGGACGAGCGCTATAAGCTGTATGCCCCCCTTCTTTTGCCCTTGAAGATTACAGAGAAAGTGATAGTAACATATGACCATAGTAGCTACTATCTCGAGTTGATATGCACTAAAATGTCACTATGTATGACTTAATCAGAGCGCTACTGAAGTGAAATACAAATCGCATTAGTTTGATGTATTCCTTAAAATCTTTCCACCTTTTCTCTTTTTCATTGTTTCCTGTGTTTTCTCTATACCTAAACACAAATACTGATGCCGAAATTAGAGGATTGCAATAAGTAAAGTATCATGATGGAATTCAAAGGAGTGTTGTATGTTTGTTACGACAGTAACCGGTGCAGTTGGTTGAGTTTCTATAACAAAATAAATCTAAGAATCAGTGTCTTTAGCAGATTTCTAAAAGATAGCACTTGACTTGTTGAATGAGGTATTCTTGGAACCCTTTTTAATGGCATGAAAAAATAGCCACAAAGGAAATATTTGGTTGAATAAGGGACTTTCAGAAAGTGAAAGTGGTACACCCACACGCATCTGTGGTCAGTCAGTTCGTGGCTGGCAAGCCATTAAGACAGTCCGAGGCGTGAGGGCGATTAGGGAATTCCTCTTGTTCTGTCTTGGGCCAGGCATACCAGAAATGAGAGAAGATATTTTTCGGTTCATATATACATGAGGAACGAATAAAGTTTATCGAGTAATAAACATTCCGCCTTCAATAACTCTAAACAGGGATATTGGTAACCCTTAGTCAGCAACTTCAAGTTCGATGTTCGGATAAAAGAAGCAGTCAATAAATCAGTTTGGAACGGGCATTCCAGTGTCAATAAAACCATCCTTCTCACACATATCCACGCATACCCTTTGAGAAACCTCATTGTTTCACCCTGAGCTAAACACTATTTGTTTCAAACTGTCCCGTTAACGTGGAACTCTTTGCTAGCCACATATATTGTTGCTACTATACATAAACACATACATACATATATAAATACTGTTGAGTCCAGAAGTCCTACTCCAATTAGTCCTGGACCCGTAGGACCAAAACCCGGGCCTCTGTCGACCAGGGAGTATCCAAGCTGTCTCAAAAGGGCGCCCGACGTCCTCCATAGGGCTTTCCATAGGGAAAGACCTAGCTTACTAACAAGCCCCCCCCCCAGTCCGGTCCAAGGACAAAAGACGGGATGGAAGTGGATACGCCACTTACGCGCGCCAACGCCAAAATGGGAAGGCTACCGATATGACCTCGGTGGGGCCGCCCGGTGATCTAGCACACCTTCTACTGGCTATGCTGGCTAGTACGCGGGAATACTAATAGCTTCTCTCAACCCCGTCCAGAGACGTACCCGATCTCCCACGGTTATCGGGAACACACTGACCCTCGAGTCCAACCCAATCCAAACAACTCCCTATCAGGGAGGGGCCCGAATGTTCGGCCCGAGGTTCCTCTAGTAACGTCAGAGGTAAAGTCTGTCTAATCAACGGGTGTGCAGTTCGGAGTCAAAGGAACCTGACCCGACCGCCCACTAATGACCGTCATAAATATGTCTCCACACTTCCGAAATGAACACTGCCGTTGAGTACCAATAGCAACCCTGATTTTATAGAAGTGACAGTCGCATGTCTACTCCACGTGGAGTCTCAGTTGCCAAAGTTCCAACTTTCAGTTGATCTGTTTCATTACGTGCAGAAATTCGTTGTGTGTCACCATGTGGAGACCGTAGGAGGGAAATGCAGTGGTAAATGCAAATGAAGTAGTAGATTACTTTCAGTCACGTGAAAATAATCAAAGTGAAGACAGTGTGAATAACTGGGTCGAGTTATATTACTGGAAAAGCTTAAAAAAAAGTTATAACGGGAACTGTTTCCAAGCAAATTCAAGCGCTTGTTTTGAAGTCATATAAATATGTGCTGACAAATAATCTTGGTAAGGGGTCGTGCAATAAACCTGATGATAAATTCCGGTTATTCAGAGAAATACAGTAAGAAATATTGTGACGAAAGGAATACCAAAGACGCCGATCAAGTGCGAAAACAAAAGGAAACGTTTCTCTAAAGTAGATAATTTCACATGCGATTTAATTCGTCGAGAAATTTATAGCCTATGCAAAAGGGGGAGCACCCACCTTAGACGAATTGTTTGCACATTTGCAAGAAATTTGTGATTTTCCTTTTGGGCGCTTCACTTTGCGCGGTCTCCTAAAGGAGCTGGGTTTCAAATACCGCACTTCGAATAAGTTAAGGGTTACTATGGAAGCCAGTTGAATTGTAGCTTGGCGATATATATGGTTTCAAATACCGCACTTCGAATAAGTTAAGGGTTACTATGGAAGCCAGTTGAATTGTAGCTTGGCGATATATATATATATATATATATATATATATATATATATATATATATATATATATATTTGTCAAAACTGAGGAAGTTTCGTAGTAATGGACATAAGATAATTTATTTAAACGAAACTTCATACGATACCCATGACGTACCGAGAAAGGTGGCAACCTCGCAGAAAGTAAGGAAGGTCGGTGTTGCAAAACGATTATAGGGGTTCGTCAAAGGCAGTGGCCGACGTGCACACGCCTTAACTAAACAGACTTTACCACGAGTGCTAGGGGTCCGCAGTGTCCGCACCACGGCAGCTGAAGGGGACGGATTCCCAAGTCCAAGTCGTGTACTGACAGGCTGTTAACAGCCAGAACGTTTTTGCTGCGTACCCACCCAGGTTTTGGGTCTGACCGCAGGTTGTTAATTGTGATGT
The DNA here is from genome assembly GCA_030765055.1 of Mantis religiosa. Classification (NCBI taxonomy): domain Eukaryota; kingdom Metazoa; phylum Arthropoda; class Insecta; order Mantodea; family Mantidae; genus Mantis; species Mantis religiosa. The sequence continues at coordinate 305,374,589 of CM060948.1, read as the reverse complement.
TTGTAGGATGATGTGATATTTTTGTTGAGGAAATTTTGTTGAGGTAGCTTTTTGCTCCTCTTTAATTTTGTACAGGATGCCAAACCGCTTTTTTGTTTACACCCTGGTGTTTTATTATTCTAAAGTGGGGTAAATTTTGTAGCCAAACAGCTCTTTTGGAGTTTTGTAATTTAGCTTATGCTGCTATAAGGATTAACTCCTTTGTTACCTCGGATGCCCGCAAGCCATACGGGGTACCCGGTAACGCCTGAAGCGGCGTCTCGTAGCGTCGTAGTCTCCTAGAGACCGAACCAGGGACGGATTCCCTCCCCTACGGGGACATATATATACACGGTGTTCAAATTTTACCGCGCATAATTTGACGTTAACAATAGTATCGCTGATGGAGCGAGTTTATGTACGCTTCGCCTAGCGGCTTGCGATCGTATTAGATGTGTTGACAGCAGTTTTGAGGCCTACCTCTACCGGCAGGTAAATATACTATTTGAGAGGTGGGTCTGCCCGCGTAAGATAAAGGTGCGTAATTTGGCCTGGTGCGTAGATACGATAACTGTTTATCAAAAGACTATATACAGCAACTATATACTATGTAGTGCACTGCAAAGCTAGTTATGCAGCGATAAAAGTAGACCTTGAAGAACATACGAAATGATAAATCAATGAACACTTATTTCACAATGAACATCTGTTTTTCTGTTATAGTAGATCTATTGCAAACCTGTCACATAAAATAGAAATATTTCAATTTGATCTCAATTCTTTTCTATCACCCACAGTTTCCTCACAATGTAACTTCATTACAAACCAGAAAATTAGCAGAACATGTTCTAGGAATGAAAAATAAATTAGTGTTGCAATATGTAAAAGCTCTTATCCAAGTCAAAACAGAAAATATCTCTAGTACATAGTCATGTGTGTCCATTTTCTTGTATTTATTTTCTCTCCTTCCTTGAACACTGTCTGTATTGCGAGAAGGAATGCTTGAGGCAATCCTGTCATAAAGTTATATATTGCTTCTAGATGGCGACCAGTTACTTTATAGCGTCCAGGTTCTCTCTTTTTGCAAGCAACTGATCCTTTATCTTGGAAATGTTTGATGCATATATTGGCTTTAAAAGGCATAAGGCACCAACATTAATAGACATTTCAATTAAGCGTGAGGATGACAAAAAGTTATATCGTATCCTGACGAAACGTAAGACTTTTATGTTGCAAACAAAAGTATGCCAATTTGACTTTACCTGGACAATTTTGACAACATTATGCTCCGAAAGATTTGTCTGAATGCCGGATAGCTTTGCAGTGGTTTAAGTTATATTTATATGTCGAACCAATTTTAATGCTGGTACGAAAGTAGAATTGAACCATGAAGATATATGTGTTTATATCCAGGGCAAGCTGGTTGTATTAGTTACCACAGCAACCACACTGAGAGCGCTGTAATATGCCTACTGTTCAGCAAGAATTACCGCTTCTACTCCATTGAGGGCACGATGATTTCAAGATAGACTCACTAGTCAACTATGACGTCATTCCTGCTCAATCGAAGGGCGGGAAATAATGAATAAAAATGAACACTGTATACATACATGCATATATATATGAATACGTAAACACATTCTTGAGGCGGGATTCAACACACAATCACCTTGTCCTAAAATCCTGCACGAACTCCATAACATCCGCTTGCGGTTAGATTCTCCACGTTAGAAGGCAGACCGCTACCCTTAACCTTCTTAGTTTTTAATTTTTGAAAAACTACTTGAGCAGAATTTCCAAAGTCTAAGGAAGTTTGTAACAATAAGAAACAGTATATTAAACAAGACTATAAGAAAGAAGAGATTATGACTGACACAGCTGTATGGGCGAAAGAGCTGAAATGGAGATGGGGAGGGCACGTCAGCAAAATAGACCCCGGCCGATGAACCCAAAGAACAACAATATGTGATCCGAGAATAGGACCAAGTTCGATAGGGAGACCGGAGACACGGTGGGCAGACGACTTTAGGAGGACAGCAGGAACACTATGGACGAGGCAAGCTAAGGACAGACAAATATGAAGAAAATTAGGAAGAGCAGCCATCCACAAATACACAACCTCTTAGTTTGCAACAAATGTGTCTGTGTTTGTATCAGTGCTAATTTGAAGTGCTGTTCAAAGAGAAGTAGGATCAAAGTAAAATACAAAAATCAAACTGCGCAGGAGGTAACGTAAGACGATGGATCAATAAGTTTAGAAGACTTAAAATTATAGAAATATCACAGTTCCATCACCTAAAGCTCAGTGGATCATAAGTTGTAGAACTTAGACTATAAAACAATCTAGCATAGTTTTAAGTACACGGCATATAGAATATAGAACATTAATAGTCATCAAAGTACATAAGGAGGTACCGACAAGTAAGCATGAGGCTTTTAGGAGTTGCTACCCTAATGAGCTCATAGCAGCAACTCCCTGCACCAGCAGGAGCTTTTAGCCTTCTAGCGATGGATTGACTATTATTCGATCATTCGTTCGTTCGTTCGTTCAGTCATTCAGTCAGTTATTCAGTCAGTCATTCAGTCATTCACTCATTCACTCATTCAATCATTTATGTATTTTAAGGCAGTATAAGTCAAGTGACTTCTTCGTGACGTAAGCCATTAATTCTTTTCTTACTATCATTTCTCTGCTAGACCACTCAGAAGAGTCTGGTATGTGATGTAAGCTATATTAAGTGAAGGCCTAGCTGGGAATGTTGTGCTTTGTAGTTAAGTGGTGGTAAAACACAAAACACGTTCTTTCCACACTACTAACCTGACATGTTCACTACATGGTTTCACTTCACATGACTTAGTGTAGTCTGATTTAGGGCATTTCGAATATCCCTGATTGAACATGGCATTTGCTTTCATTAATCTTTATGAGTAAAGGATTTGGTAGGGTTAATATTCCGATTAAAGCTGTTTTTGGAGTTACTTGGGGTGGACAAATGTAACCCTTTAGCTAACATTTGTAAGTGCTTGTCTTCGTTCCAAAGTAAGAAAGTTGGTGTTTATGCCACCTTTTGCTTTTGGCGTAGGCCTCCCATTTGCTCATGAGCGCGCTTGCTGGACATAAAAGCTACAGTATCTTGTCTATCTATGCTGCAGAAAAAGTAAACATTTAACCAAATTAAAATATTACTTCTAGCTGTGATTGAACTACGCACATTAACAAAACAAAAAATAATACGTTTCTAGCATATGGCTCGGGAATTGATTTCACAAAGTTAACCGTTCTGTATTCTGACATTCTCTCGTTGTAAGGAAGACCAGAGATAGTAGGAGAACAGTTCGTTAGATGGCACTTGGCTCCTGCGGTGCAAATGTGAGATAACATTTTCTTCTGTGCTCGTAAAGGCGGTTCCTCGCCATCATCGATAATGTTCGGCGTTTTCATCCGTCGTGACAAAGCGGAGATGGTGTTGCCAGCACTAAAAGCGAAGGGGCGTAGCCACAAGGAAATTAGCGGAAATAAAACAAGAAGCTAAGGAACTAGAGGCCTATTGTACTGTATGACGGCGACAGCTATTTTGATACGTCAGTTATGTATGTTATGGATTATCAGTCGCATACTTTGATTTTCAGCGTTTATTAATACTTCTTGATAACATGGCGTTTTTTTTACCTTGCTTCATAATGACATTTTCTTGTAGCTACACTAAAACCTTTATTATATACAAATAAGGAGCAGGAATAACTTTAACAACGATAATGTGAGTCTAAGGTTGAATTTCATTTGCATTTTATTTTAGTTTATGTCTTCCGTTCATAAAGACGGCTGAGCTATGTACATTGGCTTCAGTACTCTGTGATTGTAGTGATGCATTATAAAATGTGACAATGTGCGTATATGATGGATAGAGTCAACATGAAAAATTCAATGTCATGGCCGGGATTTGAAACACGGATCTCCTGGTTTCCGTCCAGTCGCTCTTAACCTTTGAGCTACCATGACCAACGTGCCGTCCTGACATTAAATTCTCCAGTTGACTCGTATATTTCCCCGGTAGATCACTAGGGGCTCTCGCATTCGAGATACACCTTTTGTGGCGACTTACTATCGTAAGTACTTGAGACCCAGGTTTCATCATTTAACTCTTATTATTTTAGTTAATTTATGGAAATTAATAATTTCTCCACATTAGCCGTAGTATGAGGTATCCTCAAGATAAGTTCTGTAAAGCATATTACGTCACCTGTATTTGATTTAGCATTTAATTAATAGCAGGGTGTGGCTCAAAATATCATTTGCTAAGATCTCAACATTATATAAAGGCAACATATTTAACTCGATAAATTTTAATTTACATTTTAGCAACTTCTATCCAGTTGCTATTAAATCAAAGTGCTTAACAAAGCCCAATTTTCCAGCACTCCATTAGTTAGCTTTCTTACGCAGCCAATTATTATTTTATGAATACATTTTATTTATTTAAAGCCTGAATTAACCTGAGTTATAGTTAGAGCAAGAATTTTTGTTTTTAACGATTTTTCGCGAAGCTTTCCGAAGTTTTCCTTTTCTGGAGAATAATATTTTTTTAGCGATAAATAAGAAAATTTCTTTTATTTGTAGTCTGCAAAGAAAATTTTACATTTATTACAAATTACATAAATATAACCGTAATTTAAGACTCATGTCTTCATAGCATGAAGCTAGAAGTCCTGAGAAAAATGTTCACAAATTCAACGAAAGCAAGATAAAATGTAACACTTAACAAAGTCAATACAGTGACATCGTCATACGCACTGAAATAACAACTAAGCATTGCAACAACAGACTGACACCACTGCATCCGGCTGGTCTGTGATACTGAGAACTGTTTGTCGTATGTTAACTGGAAATGTTATTTATTGGACAGCACACCGTGTACAGCAAAAAAAAAGGGGGGGCTCGTCCTATACTGAGAAGATATTGAACTTCTTAGAAGCTACTCTCAGACATTACATTAACGTAAAAATATTGCCACGAACCTGCATCTACGATCATGCGGCCTGTTTTTTACACAAAAGGAACTGATAGGCAGGCAGTGAGAAAACCAACAGCCAACACACAAAGATAACATGCAGATAAAGGTCTGCCGAAACAAACAAACTGAGATAAATAGAAATTTCTAGTTACCTAGTTACTTCTTGACTGATAGAGAATGTTCGGGTTCTGGTTTATTTTCGAATAATCTAGAAATTTATCAGTGAGGTATTTAAAGAGGCGACGTCTCGTCAAGAGTTGTTGCAAGTTGTAAAACAGTCCCAGGAGAGGTAAGCGGAGAACAGCAGAGAGTTGTGAGTAAACAGTAAACAGCTGTGAACAAATGCTGTGTAACGAGAGCTGATTTTTATTGTCATCGAACTTCGTAGACTGATTGTGTACGTAACGTAATGCTGCTGTAATCTATAAATGTATTTCTACGGAAATAAGGAACATTTGGAATATCGGCGACTCGGCCTTTTAATTCTACGAACCCACAAAGTCACAATATTGCTCCTCAGGGCTTAAGGATGTGTTCCAAAATGCCCCAAAGTTAAAAAACTAATACAAAGAATACCTTACTGAAAACCGACCATATTTAGAAGCTAAAAGTGTCTCCATTGCCTGTACTGACACTCTGGTTTAGCTGGTTTAATCCAGTAGGTTACATTGCCAGCTATTTTGATGTAATTGTCGATTTCTTTTCTAAAAGAAAAGCTTTCAGTTCCTGGGCAAAATGTGTTAAATGATTATTTTTGCAATGTTATGTGCTGCAATTTTGTAAATGTACAAAAACAACTATATTTATTTCAGCAATTTTTTAATTATAACAGATCCAATATCCCGAATTAACTCGTTGGGAACCAAATGTGAAATATTGGAGATTGGTCACATTGGAAACAGAGTAAGTGCACTTGTAGATCATATCATTGTTCCCAGTGTTAGAGAAGCGGTAGAAGAGAATCTAAAAGTTTGCTGCCGAATGACTTTGTCTAAAATAAACACATTTATAGCAAAAGAAACTGATGATATAACAATAAAAGCTTTATATAATTTATTTCAGCCTTCTAGGCTAGTTACTAAATCAGATATAGGTGATTTAAATCATGTAATTACAGCATTTAGACAGCTAAATTCATTTAAAGGCAGTGGTATTACTTGTGATTTTGATTTGTTTCTTTGTTAAAAAGAGCTTTGTGGCATTTTTGAACACCAAAGCTATGGTGGTAACGATAACATATTAGATGTAGTAACAACAATCTGGGCATTAAAGGCAAAAGCTGATTTTTACCGCAATTTATGTGAAAAGTCCCTTCAAGGTCTTTGGTTGCCGATGTGAAACCCTGGCAGTGAGAGATTTTTCTCTACATATAACTTAGCTGTGACAGACAAAAGAACAAGCATGAAAGGCGAAAATATCACAACTTGTAGTATGCTGCAGTTTGGCGATATCTGATGTGTGACATTTGATTTTATTTATGTTATCTACTATCTGCTGATTTCAAATAATATACTTTAATTTGGAAAAAAGTGGTTTTAACAGTTGTATCTCTCTAGTTAGCTGCTACTTGTCATTTCAGCCATGTCATTACTCACTAATTTTTTGGAAAATTTGCTCAAAATTAATGAGATTTTATCGTAAAGAAAAACCACAGAATACCACCAATTAAAATTATTAATGCGAATTTTATAAATAATTGTCACCACTGAATCTTGCATCTGGCTATAGTGAAACGGAATTAATAGGCTCAAGAAATCTATACGATTTGAGACGAAAAGCTGTGCATAGTATTTGGCGTTACCCTTCATATGTACTACACAACATATTACAACTGTGTGGAAACATAGATTATAAACTGTACGAAACCATTCGATTTCACAAAACAAAATTGCAGAAGAATACTCCATTGAGTTTAATTTGAGTTAGTTTAGCATGGTTTGCATGTTTATATAAAAGGGAATCACAGTACAAATGTTTATGAACTTCTGACACAAATTAATCTTTTACGGAGAATCTAGTGCTCAAAGAATAAAATATTACTAAATGTTTCATTCAATATACCATACATAATCGCTCCTAAAGCTCTGGTCGCTATTTTTCCATTACAATATGCTGAAAAAATACAAAAATGTTTATATATGGATTATGAGTCATCATATTTGGGTGACTTGTTTGATGTTCTGAAATTAGTGCCATAGAGAAGAGAGAAGTCATTATTTTATCTCCTGAAGAATTTCGCAGTCGTATTTCAAACATAAATCATCACTGAATACAAAATCATCTACTGGATTAGTTCCATATTCAGCGATTGTATTGCAACATGTGCCTTGCACCATGCGTGATGAAATGAAGTTTGTCTAACAGGCTCTGAAATTACTTTAGTCGTCTTCTGTAATATCGACAACATCACAGTCCTCGAATTCAGTATCACTACCGAGTACATGGTTTCAATTTATGCTCGAAATTGAATGAGATATTCAAATTGGGAATACAGAACAATGCTTTCGTTAACGTTCCACAGCAGATGTATTATCTGAAGCAAATGAGCAGCGTGTGCTGTGACAGAGGAATTACTAATCAGATGATCGGCAGCCATTTGTTATATCCTGTCCCATTTTATCATCGCCAAATGAGCTAACGCAGTGTGTTGTCTGTGAACTCGCTGTGTTGGAGTTCGTTTCTCGCTTCAATTCAGAATCCCTTGTTGTAAGCCAACTTGCGGAAAAATAGTGGCCGATGGAATTGTAGCTGATTTAAATGAACGCTGGCTCGAGAAAATCTAGTGAGGCCATTAAATGCCCCATCGTTTCGTTTCAAAGCATTTAATTTCCTACTTTTTCTAAACACCATGATAGTTTGTAAATCGTTAAGTAAACGAAAAGAATTAAATTTTCCAGAATTACTTTACTTTTGTGAAGATTTCATTAGTTACATTTTGTAATAGTTAATAGTTTATGTAAAATATATTAATGAAAAAGCGATGCTTTAAAAATGACAGGTTTTTGTTGCAAACCAAGACATTTTAAGCTATTTTATTCCTCCTTATATACATATGGACCATTTACTGTAGTAATATTTCTCAAAAATCTATTCTCCCAAATGTTTCTCATCTCCGTACCTTTTCGTAGTAGTAGTTGCTTCGCATAAAATATCTCAGTTCGGTTGTTTTCCTGAACCATTTGAGAATGTTATTCATCTCTAACCTATTTACAAGGCATCGTTTTTAATTTATATATGCATTTCGAAAGCCTCATTCCCTTCCGTATATACATGCCATAGGCTGGAGGTTTTTCTCTTTTTGATACTTCCAAATTTCTCTATAACACCAACTCGTCAATCACTAATAAATGAAAACAAGTGTATTAAAAGGTTTTATTTTTAACCTGGTTGGAGGCCAAATGAACTCATAAAACACAGAGCTCTATTTGGATGAGACATAGCTGTTATCGTTGTTTAAATAATAAGATTTAGGAGCATTACATTCTCTCCTTTTTCGGTTTATTTGCCTTCGTATTCCATAATTTTCTCTGAGAGGTTTTTATCGTTTGTATAAAAAATAATGCAGTTACCAGTTCCAAAATTATGTTTACTTTTTTCTTCTTTCAAATCATTGTTGTGCTGAATTGTGTTATAGTGGATGCATGTTTGAGGTGACTGATTTCTTATTTCCTAATGAAAATATATATTTCCTTCCTTCATTCCTTCCTAAAGACTAGCCTAGTATTTTACTTATTAATGTGTCGATATTTCGTTCAAAATAAAATCTAGATAAATCTTGTGAAGCAGTGATTACAAATGGCACACACGTTTGAAGGATAATCATTTTTTGGGCCATCACTCTGCTTTCCGGCACTTCATTCTAGTTTATAATCAATGTGTAAATTGTGCTAAGAATGTCTCATGCTGTCACAACACATACCATACTTATTTGAATATAAATTAAATAACATACATAGGTACTACCTCGACATTCTAGAAGTTACGAGGCTAATGAGTACTCTGGGACACAATAGATATACATGTGTATACTTCCATAGAAATAATTTTATGCCAAAATTCTGATTTCAGAATCACAAAAATTCCTGCAAACTAATCAAATATATATGTATCACATATATTTTTAGCGAATCTATTCTAAAACACTAAATATAGAAAAAAATCCCAGAAAACAAAGTATTCTGGTAATCCTACAATTATGTCCCCAGCAGTGTTTGATTACCTCAGCATGTGCACATCCACATACCACAAATCAGACATACGTCCCCCCAGAAAAAAGTCGTGTTCAATACAAGCATGTCATTAGCATATAGCAAGCGTCAAGGTATATGTATAATCTTAGACTGAGGGTGCGCGAGCACTGCAAAATACTCTGACTGAAAATACATTCTAACAAACTTGTGATCCTTTAAAGATTTGTCAGAAGTATGTAGGATACATCACGTTCCCGGAGGAGGGGAGCCTCTCTCCAGCGGCACTTATACAAACGATCTTCCAATGATCGATGTGCAAAATTCTCCCTCGAGCCTTGTTACACCTCAGCAGATAAAAAGGTGCACAGAGGTCGAATGCAAAATATAGCGCTCAGGTGTAACCTAAGGATTACTAGATAAGGCGTTAAGGAGATTTGGGTATTTAAAGGTACTCGAGGAGTATGTATGTGTTGATTCGTAGGGGGCGAGTGTGTGTTAACAAGCTGTTCTCTACCTTGCTTCAGCAGTAAATATTGCTGCATTTTCACTGTCCTATACTTATGTATGGCCCATCTGTATTCATTAACAAAGGCTTTCAATTCTCTAAGAGTATAAAACCTTAAAATAGTAAATGATATTTCTTTCTTAAACATTTTAATTTGACTATTTCGTAATTCTTGAAGGTGGTTTAGTAACAAAATTTACGGATGTTACAGATAGGTTAATATTTTAGTTAAAACCCTTTTATAAATATATTTGTATCCTATGCTTAGGACTGTGGAAACTTTTTTAATTCAGCAAAAAGTATATTCACTGGCGTGGCCACTATATATCGAAGGGACAAACGAATTCCTCTGTAGTTAAATCTCTCTCTGTTATTTGAGAGGGGGTTTTAGTTAGTAGACTTACGTTGAAGGCAATATATTCAGTCCGTGATTTTAGGAGAGATTAATATAAAATGGGAACCTATCCATGTATGTTGTAAGTAGATCGGCAGTAATTACCACTGGAAGAATACACTTTTCTCTCATCTGCATTCTGTTTTAATGCGGCTACAAGGAAGTATAACTTTTGATGATTTGATAGCTTTATATCTAAAAGAAGCTGGCGGTGGATATACATCTGTTATCGCTAAAAAAAAGCCCAAAGAAAAGCTTTTCTCTGGAGGAGAGAGGGCAGACATGTAATAATGATACTAGTTCCCTCTAGCGGAAATACATTTAACCACGTCGTACTAGTAGCAGCTTATGATGGATACTACGTACTTACTCCCAAACAATCTTTGGATTCATGCACATTTTTAATATCGTGGTTTAAGTCTAAAGTGCGCATTTAAAAATGTAACCCAAAATTGTCCAACAGTTTTTGATTTTGGACAATAATTGATACTAACATGTTCGATGGGTTTTCTTAAATCTAAAATAATGGAATTTTAATTCGATTTCTAACGGGGTCCAGCAAAAAAAGGTAAGTACCTGCACTATCACAGAATTTTCTTACTCATTACTTCATGTTATTACGCGTATACTACGTTGAATGATTCATATAAATAGTGAATCTGCTATCCATGATGTCAAAAAATGAATACACTCTAAGTCCAAAAGAGGACCAGCCCGCCTCGGTAGCGTAGATGGTAGCATGTCTGCCTCACTTTCAAGAGGTCCGAAGTTCAAATCTCGGTCAGGGTGAGTTAACTGGATAAGGTCTTTCCGGGGGTTTCCCTTAACCTGAAAGACGAATGTCGGGTAACTCTAAGCTCCATGGCCCCCGGACTCATTTGAGCATCATTTCGCCCAATTCATTCATCGTCCGATATGACTTAACGTTGGAGGACCTAAAATTACAAAAAAAAGGGACACATAAAAAGTAACCACAGACTTTGAAAATAAATGAAACGGCTGAATTCTGTCACAGGAAACCAAACACTGACAAAAATATTATTTGTTATATCCATATTACTCTCCCCCCATACAAGAAAAGCCAGTTCTTCGATGTACTTCATGTTAATATAAATAAATTTCACTATACATTTTCAAATTTCGTTGACGATAAAATAATACCATAGTAAGTTAAAGCGGTGGTCAAATGGTGGTAGTCAAATGTTTCAGTATTCCATTGCTTTTCCCAATAAGTATCAGTTCTTTTATTTTTTCGGTTTAAAACTATGTCACTAAGGAAAATGTTTTCGTATTAAATAATTTCTAAAACTATAGGTAGTATAAAATAATACAATAAATATTCTGAAGCGTGATCGGTCTGTACAAATAGGCGATTGGTGTGCTACAAACAGGATTTAAATGCATCCCGAATTTAAGTGATACAGAATTATACGTAGGTATGTAATTTTAGATATTAGTATTGCAATTACTAATGAAACAGAGTCTCATGTTATTTAATAAAGATCAATCTGAATGAAAATAAAAATAAAAATTACGTCATCTTCATCGTTTTGGTTTACATGGAATAATATAAAATAAATCCCCCCTACGACATTGATACGAATGATACCCGTTGTGTAAAATATGACACGGAAATGAAAGATAAAGAATAGTTCTACTAACTCTGATTCAGTCTACCTAGCGGATTAAAGTACTATAGGTACAATCCCATACAGTGCATCTGCAGTAACTACTGAGGAATCACAAAGGGATTTTGATTTCTCTATCTTTCTCCTTGTCAAAGTATTGAATCACGTTAGATATGAGATCTCGTGCCTGCCGAAGTATAACACGTTGCTGTGATTGTATTTGAAGAGAGTGTACATGCACTGGACTCGCCGTGTACCTGCGACAACTTACGTAAACATCTCTGTGTTTGGAATTTTACCCGGTACCTAGAGCCAATAGTAGGTGCAGGTAGCCCGGGTTCTCCCGTGTGGAGGGTTACACGCCACGGTACCTAACCACTGTGCGAATTTACCCGTGGGGTATTAAAGCTATAGTAATAGACCCAAGCTTGCGTGTCGTTGCCTAAGACGGCGCAGTTGTCCACTACTGATTCTTCTGGTGCCGAGATGTCCCTCAATGAGGGGGGCAGGGCCCGTTCCACCTCTCTTTGGGCGGTCGCTAGCGATCCGTCAAGCTAATGGGGGGAACCAGTGGCGAGAGGCCAGATGGAATTTTTCGTACTTAGGTTTAGGGTTTGTCCAGGTCATTTGCGCGCTCACGGGCGCAACTGCAGGTGTTAACCTAAGCCAGGGCGCGACGTGACCTGGCGGTGATTGTGGTTGAAAGGAGGAGAGGCAGACTTTACCACCCAAGGTCATCCTTGGGGACGCAGTAGCTCCTCCGTCTCATGGGGAGATGGTGGTCCTATTGACCCAGTGTATTCACCAGCTGCTTTGGGTGAGGAGTAATCTTGGCATAAAACCTGCGCATTCATTCACGCACCCACGTCTCAACGTATATGCCAGACTGGATGTGCAGGAAGTGTGATGGGAACCTGCGGTCGGTACCGTAGATCATTCTTAGCTCTGTTCTGTACGGCCAATAGCCTGCGGAGGGTGGTATGAGCCACCGAACCCCAGACCTCGCATCCATACAGGATCAGAGGCGGAACGATATCACGGTAGGCCCGCACTTCGAGACGGATGGGCATTGTAGATCGGAAGATGGGATAAAGTTGCCTGAGCGCAGCGTGGCCGAGGCCGGCCTTTGCACTAACATGCGGAGTGAAAGTGAGGCCGTGGTCCAGTTGGATTCCCAGGAATTTGGCGGATCGAACACAGAGCATTCTTCTCCGCCGCAACCGCAGGTCCCCTTCCGGGCGCCAGCTACGGGTCTTAGCCAGCATAAGAGCAGAGCTCTTCTGCGGGCTAATGGCCATCTTCCACTTCTCACTCCACCTGCCAATGGCGTGGAGCTTTCGCTGTAGAGAGGGGAGACAGTAGCGGACGTTCTTGTTCTGCGCCAATATGAGGACGGCGTTGGCATACTGACACATAACAGTGCGAGATTCCGTTGGTAAGTCAGACCTGCAGGCGGCGAAGAGTAGCGGAGACAGAAAACTGCGTTCCGAGACTCCAGCCGCTATGGGTCTGACAGAGGATAGCTTCCCCTCGACCCGCACCCTGAAGGTGCGGTCCTTGAGGTAGCTGCTGAGTATTGCCAGATAGGTAGAGGGGAGTGCTTCTCATTTTGCCATTTATACGGCGTCCGGAGGCATGTGAACTGAACCAATGCGTGCACGTGGTGGCTGCACGTTGCCCACTGTTGCGCCAGAAAGGGGAAGATACGGAGACGGAACGAGGAAAGTAACATCGGTAGTCTCACGAATTATCAAAACGTAAAATTACGCAGCAAAGAATAATTATAACATTATTATAAACTGTTTCATTCATTATCTATACATTACATAGATTTAACCTAGATGAGAAAGATATGCGTGTGCCGGATGACGAAGAGATTGAGGTTGGAAATATCAGGAGGTATCGAAATAGAGGTTGATGGATAATATGTAACTTCAACCCGGCGAATAAAGGCTGTTGAGAAATGAAGAGAAATAAGATTAGGAGAAGGAAATGACGCTGAGGGAGAATCCTGGCACGTGAGAACTGTCAGCTAACGCAACTGGAACGAAAGAATGATGAAGGGTGAAGAAGACAATGTGGGAGATAAGAATCAATGTAATATGTGAAAATAAAGGGGAAAATAAAACAATGTATACAGTTCATTTGGAAGTATATATTTCATATGATTTTTCTTATAACATGTGTTTGGAATATTGAGTAAAGGCGTTAAATTTTAAATTTCACATATTTTGCAGTTAATAAGCAAACAAATATAAATTATTGTGTGAAATTGAAATTAGAAATACATTATAATTTAGTTTTAGGTCTTTCAATTTGAAAATAATGTGGAATTTCCTTCAGTTCAGTTACCTTAAATGAAAAGCGGAAGCATATATTGGAAAGATATTGAACAACAATGACTGAAGTATAATATTTTACTTTGAATTTGTAAACACATATTCAAATATCTGTAGAAATGTTTTCTTCTCGAAAATAGTTACTAACACTCCCCACATGGCAACCTTGGCCTTCGGGGTAACCTCACCCCACCAAGTGATGACCGGACCCATTTCTCAGGTGGAGGCACCCAGAGGGCGGTGTCCATTACCTCCGATGATAGGATGATAGTGAAGATGGCGGTGAGGTGAGAGGACCTACAGTTTTTACCGTGGACTCCGAACCACGTTGGGCATAGGGGATACTTCACGTGTGCTAAACAGAGGTGAAGGCGTGGATAGGGCCGACTTAAAATCGCCAACCCCAGAGCCGGGAATCGAACTCGGGACCCTTAGAACGGGAGCCGCGAACGAAACCACCGCGCTACCCCGGCGCCCTTCTTCTCGAAAATATAGAAGTACATATTTATGTTAAGCATTGATGTCAACTTCACTGAAGTGTCACATAGTAATTGTATTTTTGTTTGCCGTTTATTAGTTTGGTATTTGATCTGTATTGTACTGCAACTGTTTCTAGATTTTCAATTGTAAAAGAGCGGAGAAAATTAAGCTTGGCAACTGTTTCCTAACTTAGGAAACAATATGTCGATATAAAGCTCTCAGATTGTAAATTGAATATACATTAGTTTCTATGTATTCGTTGGTTCACATGCATACCAGCCAAGTGACCTTAAATACGCGCATCGTCTTATATTTATTAATTTTTTTTTTTATTTAGGTACAGAGATTCTACCCAATTAGTCCAGGACTCGTAAGTCCAAAGACCCTGGCCCCCTTCAACCCGGGAGAAGTAAAAACTCCTGGGCTCTTTTCATAGGGCAATACCTGGAGTCTATAAAGCCCCCCCCATAGACAACAACGTCAAGACGGGATGGAAGTGGATACGCCACTTACGCGCGTCAACCCCGCAGGGAAGACTACCGAAAAACCTCGGTGGGCACCTGGTGATCTAGCACACCTACTAGCTCTGCAGGCAACCAGCAGCAGCAGACAAGCAGAAGAATCGAGTCGTCCAGGTTTACCTGGACGGAGTGTTTGCTGCCCAGCACCTAGCCGCTTATTGCGGCTTTATCTGGGCAGTATAATAGAGTCGTCTTATGTCTCAGGCGGTTGTCTTCGGCAGTGGTATGTCTAGCCTTATGCGCGCTGTTGCCCCGTGGGGGGTTGTGCGCCCAGTGCTGGCTGCGCTCTTCCGCCTGCCTGGGAGGCATCTGAGCACAGTCCGCTCAACAGGCTAGAGGAAAGGAACAAATTTTAGGTACTGGACTTACCAAGCCCATTTCTGGTCTTGGGGGTTTGAAGTCAGGGGAATGTGGCCCTGTTGAGCTCTGGTTACCCAAAGCATCTTTGGGCGACCGGTAGCTAGGTCGGCGGCGAGGAACCCTGTGGTCGTAACGGCCAAGGGTGTTCACCAATATATTGGGATGGGAGTCTAGCTAATCATAGATGGTACGGAATCTCTCCCGCACCACGTCCACAATTTACGGGACTCCGGAGTAGGTGTGAAGGATGTGGGACGGGAATCTACGCCCGGTATCGTAGATCGGCTAGTACCGGGAACCTTTTAGGCAACCCTCTGCCCCCTCCGGGCGGTCGAAGCCTGGCCGGAGGTATGTGATTGCCCGTGGGGTTCGGGAACACACTGCCCACTTGAACCCAATCCGAACAACTCCCATTCAGGGAAGGGCTCGAACGTTCGGCCTGAGGTTCC
Organism: Mantis religiosa; assembly: GCA_030765055.1. Lineage (NCBI taxonomy): Eukaryota > Metazoa > Arthropoda > Insecta > Mantodea > Mantidae > Mantis > Mantis religiosa. The sequence goes on along the minus strand of CM060948.1, from coordinate 305,358,732 downwards.
TCTGGTAACGTCAGAGGTACCACGAGTGCTAAGGGTCCGCAGCGTCCTCCCCTACGGGACGCGCATCGTCTTGTAGCACTTGCTTAAGGAGATCGATCACAGATGGCCTTAGTTGTGTAATCGCCTTCCTATAACATCTCTTTTGCTACTGTTAAGTTTTACCGGAATGTCGACTTTGTATAGTGAAAATAGCTTCTTATTTGGATGTAGAGATAATATGTTTGAAAGATGCTCTTATTTGTGCAGTCATTTACACAGGTAAACCAGCTTATGCTTCTTAGGTATTTAAGTACATCACCATCATCCTCATCATTCAAGATTTGGAGTCTAGGATTAATCAATATTAATCGATGTATGTAAAATTAATTGAGGTTTGTTAGTCTCGCAAAAACTCGAGAACGGCTGAAGCAATTTGGCTAATTTTGGTTTTGAAATGCCTGTTTAAGTCCAAGGAAGGTTTTAAAGGTGATAAAAATACCTGAAGTGATAATGAGCCATGTTGTTAACGAAATATAAAATTCCTGATGCAAACCTTCACGGAACACATACACCTATTTTCGACAAATAAAATCATTACAAAGCAGAAAGGTATCCCACTGCTTGCCAAGGTCTTCAAAGATGTTTCACTTATCATATTTTATTAAATAACGTTTATCTTTTGTTATCAAGACATAATATTTTTATGTAGCTTGTTGATATACCTTTCCAATACTGGACAAAGAATTAATTTCCCGTGGTTTTTTCTAGTGACACGTTTTCTGTGTTTTCTGTGTCAGTTTCAATTATTTCTGCGTTGTCTTTAGTTTTGTCATTTATTGGTTTGACTGTGGTGTGTTTTCTAACTATTTCAGATGAGCAGGTAACCATCTTAGCATTTGTTACATCTGACGACTTGCACTGTTTAGCTAAATGTTCTTCCAGTTTACATGAAGAGCATGTAGGAACATCGGAAGAAAGTTATATCCAATAGGATGTATCCTCATGGTTTATCTGTAAGATTTCAGGTAGCTTGGCTAAGTCGTCAGGTTGTACATACCTTTGTCGGCGAAAGCTCATGATGTGTGTATATCCAGGGATAGTTACTCCCGCCCTGATATACGATATGGATGATACAGGCTTAATTCCATGGCCCAGAAGGTGTTCTTCGATAATATGATTGGGAAGAATAGGGCACACATTACAGAGTATCACTCTCTTATTTTTAGTGAGAAGCGGCCTAATTTCCAAGTACAAGTTGTTCACCTGTATTTTCTGGTGTATAGATTACAGTTCATCTACTAGCTTTTTGTTGGCGAGGTGGATACAGATTCTGGAGTTTGATATTCGAGATACAAATCGATTGTTGCTGGGGTTGGTTAGGTTACCTATTGCTGTCACATATTCTTTAAGTGTTAAGCCGTCGTGGGCTTCGATTATTATGGCTTCTTCCTTATTGGCTCCCGTGTGGGTTATACCTGAGTAGCGAGGAGCTGAGTTATATATTATGTGGTTATTCACATTGGCTTTTTCAGCATCTTGTTCTGGTAAGCCTGTGGTCGCCAGAGACGAGCAAAACTGTTGATTGTATGTGAATATTGATGCGCAGTTGTTTAATCGACAACTGGAATTTGTTTTCACTAACCTCAACCCTAACGCTGATAAAACTTTAATGAATAGCTACTTAAATATAATTGTAACAAGGTTACCTTTATTTACACAGCACCTGCAGTAGACGTTCTTGTATAATTGGTAGAATAACTACATATAACACTGTTATTCTTGAAATATAACGCTTAAAACAGGAGCAATGCAATTTCGGATAAGCCAAGGCCGCGACCTTCACTTGTTCCAGAATATTTTTATGTAGCCTGTTGATATATCTTTCCAATATTAGACAAAGTATTAATTTCCCGTGGGTTTGGCCTTTGCGATGACCATAAATAAATTGAATGGGCAGTCATTGGAAGTTTGCGGTATCAACTTTGTGTTCCCCTGTTTCTCTCATGGACAATTATTACACGTCGCGTATTCGCGAGTCGGAAAAGCATCATCTTTTATATTTACGCACCACAAAAAAGGCAAAAAAAAAAAAAAATACTGTTTATCAGAAATTTTTAAATCGATTAACTTAATTGTAACTGTGTTGTATTTAAACTTCACCCCCAATTGCAGAATAACTAACTAATCCGAATTTGTTTTATTTTATAGTTAAGTTCAGACAACCTTTATTGCGGGACGAAGTTGCCGGCTCAGCTAGTCAAGTATATTGTATTATGAGGGTCGTTCAATAAAAAACCGAACTATTCTTTTAATTTACACATAATGGCTTTATTTCACTAATATTTACTTACACACTTTCGAAATATTCTCCCCCTGATGATATATAATTATTCCGACGATTTACCCATTGTTCGAAAGACTCATTGAACCAATTTTTAGACAGTCTGTTCAGAATACCCATGACAACATTGTTCAACTCCTTTTCACTTTGAAAATGGCGACAACGAAGCTCCTGTTTCACTTTAAGGAAGAAAATCGCATGGTGCGAGATCTGGAGAATAAGGTGGATTAGGCATGATCTCAATGCCCATTTCCGCAATGACATCTTGAGTTGCTAGAGCTCGATGAGCAGGGGCACTATCCTGACGCAAGGTCCATCCTCTCCTTGCAAGATCTAGTCGCTTTTCGGTGATTTTTTTCTTCAGCTGCCCCTTCAGTACGTCACAATAGTAAGCAGCAGTTACTGTGCATTGATTAGTTACAACATGATCACACAGAATGCCCTGTTTGTCAAAGAATACGAGATGCATGACCTTTTCTGCACTTTTGCTTTCTTAGGCCTAGGGCTCGATGAATATTTCCACTGCGAGCTCTCCTGTTTTGTCAACGAGTCATAGTGGTGGAACCAACTCTCGTCACAAGTGATGACCCTGTTCAGAAGGTCTGGCTCCCGTCGTAACCCTCTGAGCCTTCTTGACACGTCATGACGCGGTGATCCTTTTTTTCACCCTTCAGCACGTGAGGTACCTATTTCGCTCCAACTCTTCGATAGTCCAGATCATTGCGAATTATTCGTCTGCAGTTCCAACATACAAATGCATTATGTCTGCAGCTTTCGAATTTTTTATGCGATGATCTTCTCGCACAATTGCGTCAATTGTGTTAATGTTGACTTCCGTTTTTGCTGTTACGGGTCTTCCAGGGCACGGACAATCTTGAAGGTTTTCATGACCCTCTTTGAAAGTTTATACCACTCAAAGACTTGTGCTTTGTCTAAAGCTTGGTCTTTGTATGCTTGCTGCACCATTTCAAAGGTTTCTGTAGGAGCTTTGTCCAACAGAAATCAAAACTTCATTGATGCGCGTTGATGCAGTTTCAGTTCTATGATGGGTGCAGTAAACACGACCTCACATATTGGGCTCTAACTCCCAAATGATTGACTCTGCATGACTAGCACTCACAGCACTGCTAGAGGAAGAATTCACCTTTCCAACATTAGCAGCCATGGCGCTCCAGGGCGGTTTATTTAAATAAAATCGGCTTTTTATTGAAGGACCATCGTAGTAATAAAACCCAGGTTTTCGAGGTACCTTTTATATTTGTATATACCATTAAAAGTTTAATTAAAACTAGTTCAATGAAAATGTAGTGCTTAATTTTCAATTATGAAAATTGCTTATACAATGTACTTAAGCTTTCGATAAATCGGCAGTCGTCTTCCTGTACTATCTATTGCTTTGTCTGCAACATATAGTATTGAACTCCACCGAAAAATTTCCATATCGAGATTTTTAGGAAATATATGTTTTGAGATCCTCTGGAGCTGAAGACAGCAGTTTTAGGAAACGTTCCGTCCTCTTGTGCGTGTACCTCTGAGCACCAAACTTCAAACACGAGAAGTCGGCTACATGCCATACTTGGTATTTTAAGTTCAGTATATATCATAGATGTCAGTCAAACATTTTCTACAAAATCCCCTGTCCCGAGGCTCAGACAACCCTTTTAATGAGAAATATTTTTGGAAATTTCTGTTTTCTAAATACATGGCTAGCAATTGTATTTAAGATACTATACATTTCAGACATTTGATATTCCCTTTTCAGAGATCTTTCTTTGTGTTTGTCGGGATTGTCCAACACTTAAACTTCTTCTGAAATTAAATTTCGTTATTAATTTTTACTTTCGACCCGTTAAGTAAGTGGACGAAGTACTTATATTTGCATTCCATCTAAGAATTAAATATATCCAACTTTCACGTAAGTACATGTTTCGCTACCCTCTGAATCTTAATAAAAAGGCTTTCGTATAAAAAGTTTGAGTATCTTTGTGTTTTTGCGTGTGTGTGTGTGTGTGTGTGTGTGTGTGTGTGTGTGTGTGTGTGTGTGTGTGTGTGTGTGTGTGTGTGTGTGTGTGTGTGTGTGTGTGTGTGTGTGTGTGTGTGTGTGTGTGTGTGTGTAAACAGCAGAACTGGTCAACGAAATATTGTTTGAATTCCAAACTTGCGGTTTAAGTTCAGCACTTTCTGTGGATGTGGCACGAATATTTCCAAGAAAATTCCACCTCCGCAGACTACCCTTCATATGGAACATTACTTCGAAGATCTTTATTTTTTAAAATATACTTCTAACGTTTTCGTTTTAAATAATATATATTTAATTCATTTTCAGGACAAATTAAATGTGTAGGTAACACGAATTTTTCTAGGAAAGTCCGAAGAGGTCGTCCTCACTCTGGGTGACTGCGGAATCTCCAAACCGTAACAAATGGCCCGGATCATTTTACTCAGAAAATGTAATCTCATAATTATGCATAATTCCGTCTTACTCCACAATACTTACAGTTTTCTCGAATGGGAAGTCCTTATTTACTTTTATATTTTGATCAGCAATGAAAATCCGGTCTTAAACCAACATATACTGACCATCACTTAAATATTTGAAAATACCTCACAGCCTGCTATAGACCTGTAATCCCTTTCACGTATAAGAAAATTTAAAATACGCAAATTTCTGAAAATATGTAGCTTGATTAACATAAAGTAAAAGAGAAGGAGGGTTTATAAGAATAGTTTATATAAGAGTATAGTTCCTCCTGTGAGAGCATCAAATTAAACGCTTAGAAAATGTGTGTGCGTGCGCGCGCGCGCGTGTAATCAGCACAGCTCGAAAGAGGAAAAGTCAGTTAAATCCCTAACCTGGTACTTAAGTTTAACACCTTCCAAACGAGCTACATGGAATATACTATGGGAAATCCCGCATCACCGGCCTTGCCACAACAGAAATAATCTTCCACAATTTTGATTTTCTGAAAAAAGGGTTCATATACTTAATGATTAAAATACCATATGTGTAAGGTATTTTCATCTCGAATTAGTTGTATATCTTTAAGTTTTGGAAATACCTTCATTGGTCCTCTTCCAAATAGTTCATTAATTAATAATTATTTTTGGTTAAAGTATTGTCAAAATTAAAAATGTTCTATTTAATATAATAACCCATGGCGCGACAGCCCTTAGAGGGCCAAGGCCTACCAAACCGACTGCCGGCCTCACGCCCACTTACGCACGGCAGAGGTAAACGATCATCCAACAGATGAGGAGGAGATGTGGTCAGCATCTCGGCATTCCCCAGCCGGAATGTTGGTTTTCCTGACCTGGGCCGCTTACCTAGGGTAAGATCTTCACCTTCCTCACGATGCTGAGTGGGCCCCGGTCCTATACCCGGGACCTAAATTCTCCACCACATGGGTGGGATCGAACCCGGGCCGCTTTCCTTGGCCAGGGACCCAGGCATGCTGCCTTAGCCCGCTACGCCACGGCGCAGGACTTAAAAATGTTCTACGCGTCAAAAAAATGAGAGCTTTAAGTTGAACCTTTGTCTTCGGCTAGAACAGAGTAATTTTAAAAGACCCACGTTCTGATTTTTTGGAATACTATTGTAGAATTTGTCCTAAAATATTTTCTTTGTGTTAGCTCTCAAAAAGTTAAAAATATTAGCTTATTTTATTACTTAACACCGTATAATTTTCAAAACATGAGCATTAACAAAAAGGGGGGGGGGGAATGTGAAGTTTCTTATTTATATATTATGGACCTATCCTGGAAGTTTCACGACGTTAAATGGAAAATTTGACACGTGAGGCATTTTGTATACTGAAAAGTGTTACAAAAAATTCTCAGAAAATGAACTTTTAAGTCATGATTATTACTTTTAACGATTGTTGAAGATCTCTTTAAATTATTATTGGATGGCCTAAAATGGTGCAAATGATCAAAATAGCATGTCATCTAACACTATGCTGCCAAAAATTCCAAAAAAGAAACTTCGATGATTTTCAACATTTTCGGCGAATTTTCAGCTGAGACGGTACTGTCTTCCTCGAGTTGACTAATTAACTGTTACGGAAACGCATATGGCGTTTTCTGACTTTAAACAAGCCTTCGATAGGGTAAACCGATGCAAAATGTGGCAAATATTGGAAGAACGAGGATACCCACAACAATTAGTAAAAATGATACAATGCTTCTGCTTCCAAAATAAAAATATATGTGAGGAACAAAGGTAAAATTTCTAAAAAAAAAATTCTTACTAATCAGGGTGTCAGTTAAGGGTGTACTTTATCACCTACACTTTTTAGTATTTATATTCACGACATAGTGTGCAAATGGAAGCAGCTGGTGAATGTAGGTTTTAAAATTTCAAATAAAAACTTTTTAAATATTTTATTGTTTGCTGATGATTTAAGTTATTATACAAAATAGCGAGTCCGCCCTGCTAAAATCTATTTTTAAACTTATTGAACTTTGTAAGCAATATAATATGAAAATTTCTTTTATGAAATCAAAGACAATGGCATTCATTGGGAAAGAACCAATTAGAACAAAAATATTTATAAATAATCGTTGCGTTGAACAGGTAAGCCATTTTAACTACTTGGGAACTGATTTGGCTCTCACCAAGGCGGCCCGGGTTCGATCCCAGGCGACAGCAAAGTGAGATTTGTGGTGGACAACACGGCGCTGGGGTGGGTTTTCTCCGGGATCTCCGGTTTCCCCCGCCATCTCATTCCACCGGAACTGATGTTAGTTACGACAAGGAATATAATGTCTACAATAAAATATGCAAATTTCAAAGAGTGTGTGGAACAGTAAATAGAACATTTAGAAATAAAATACGTAAAGAAACAAAATACTTAAAGAAACAAAATTAAAGTTCTACAAAATTATGGTTGTACCTTTACTGACATACGGAAGTGGGACTTGGAGGTTAACTAAAAAGCAACAGAGTAAAATACAGGACTCAGAAATGAAATTCTTGAGAAGTGTGAAAGGATGCACGAAGAGGGACTTAATAAATGAAAATATAAGAGAAGAGGTGGACATTTTTAGTATGAATGATAGGTTAAAATATCTCAAACAAAATGGAAGGAACATGTTGAAAGAATGCCAGATAATAGACTTACAAAACAAATATGACAGTATCATCTTGAAGGTAGCAGATCGGTGGTCAGACCTAGGAAACGATGGCTGGAGGACTTCAAAGGCGGAACAGGCACTTGATTGCCTATGCCATGAAGTGAAGAAGAAGAAGAAGAAGAAGAAGAAGAAGAAGAAGAAGAAGAAGAAGAAGAAGAAGAAGAAGAAGAAGAAGAAGAAGAAGAAGAAGAAGAAGAAGAAGAAGAAGAAGAAGAAGAAGAAGAAGAAGAAGAAGAAGAAGAAGAAGAAGAAGAAGAAGAAGAAGAAGAAGAAGAAGAAGAAGAAGAAGAAGAAGAAGAAGAAGAAGAAGAAGAAGAAGAAGAAGAAGAAGAAGAAGAAGAAGAAGAAGAAGAAGAAGAAGAAGAAGAAGAAGAAGAAGAAGAAGAAGAAGAAGAAGAAGAAGAAGAAGAAGAAGAAGAAGAAGAAGAAGAAGAAGAAGAAGAAGAAGAAGAAGAAGAAGAAGAAGAAGAAGAAGAAGAAGAAGAAGAAGAACTGTTAAGGAATATATGGAAGATTAATTGAATGTTAAAGGCATATATACATCTATTGAAACAAATATCTTGTGTACATTGTCAAGTTTGTTGCGGACTCTGAAGCAGTAGGATTTTTTCTCCCCTAGGAAGGCCGGCCGCAACCATAAATTTTAAGGGTTGCACCCAGTGTTTATTTTCAAGCATGGTTTTGACAGGAAGGGGACATCTTAGGTGGTCTAAAGTGAGGTTCTCGTAACTGGGACTCCATATGCGTTCCACTGACGAACTCATTACAAAATAATGAACTGAAGGGCAAAGCGAAGTGCCATATGACCTATCTGGGAACAAATATATATCCAGAGCAGTCGGTGGCTGAGATCTAGGCTAACTCATCGTGCGATAGCACGCGGAGAGAAATCGCGTTCATTAAGGTTATTTGGTTACTACTGGCCAAACTGCACGGACGAATAAACTAAAGATATTGCGTTCAATTAAAGGTAGTTAGTAGCAGGGTGCCAATCGGATGAGTCGTGTTATAGACACGGGAGTACAACCACGCCACCGCGAAGCCTACCATGCAGAGTTCGTGTAATTAACATGTATTTCAAGAGTAAATGAAATACAACCGATCTTCACAAGAGAATTAAACTGTGTTTCTTTCCAAGTACCCTAATTGATCCACTCCGAATCATGAGATCCTTGCCACAGATCATATATTTATGAATGTTAGGATAACTCCGAATGCAGCCGAGGGCATTGATATTTTCAAATTATCACTGGCGAGGCTGACGACCCAAGGGGTGAAATCCCTGCCACATAATGAAGCCGAACTGAGGGCAACTCAACACACCCCATGCAACACAGTGTAGCCTGGCCTTAAATGGAATATCACTATTCGTCTTTTGCCAGCCTCGATGGTAGATGGTAGCATGGCTGCCCCACGTTCACGAGGTCCCGTGTTCGAATCACGGTTAGGGCGAGTTACCTGGATAAGGTTTTTTCCGGGGTTTCCCTTATCCTTAAAGATGAATGTCAGGTACCTCTAAGCTCCAAGAAACCCAGACTCATATGAGCATCATTTCACCAATTTCATTAATCGTTCGATAAGACTTAACGTTGGAGGACTAAAATTACAACAACAAAAAACTATTGGTCTTTTGTTTTATGTGCTGGACGTGCAAAGAGAATGAAATTTCAAATCCATCACTTAGCGACTCCCTTCTAAAAGCTTTGAATACTGCTTAGCCTACTCAGTTCTCCACTTCTGCTTTTACCTACAAGGAAACATGTGATAAGATTATTTGTGCAAATGTATATTTCTATTAATATGAAGTAGATGAAAGAGAACTGTTTTGAGTAAAGCTTGTATTAGAGCAAATAAATTCAATTTCTTCTCAGACATCTTTCATAAAAAGCGCTTTAAATGCAGTTAAATAGATTTAGCGTTATTTTGAAATATTTTGCGCTCCCCTGCCACAATGCATCCTTGATAGTTATAACATTATATTCCATAGTACATAAATGAGGAGTCCTCTTCAGAGGTAATTCATCATAAAAATGTTATTTATGATATGATGCGCTCTCTAAGGGCTTGTGGCTTCATTTAAATAGCTTCACCCACTTTTGTTCTGCACTCCCTTACAGCTTTCATTCTAGCACTACAAAAGGCTAACGCAAGCAGAAAAAAGGCAAGATTAGCTGCCTTTTGACAAATGAGTGCATGGAGACCATTTAAAACTGCCCGGTCCTCTAAAGAGCCATTACAAAAATAATAAAAGAATATTGTAATAAGAGCGAAGATTCTCTGGCTATGAGCTGTATCGCCCTTCTCTATGAGTTATGTAGGGTAGCTTTAAACGTATTATAAAAAAGAAAGCCGCTGAGATGGAATATCAAGTTATTTCACACATGGAGAACTGTGTCGCGTCGGGAAATGGCGAAATGACACACTCACCGAGAAAACGTGCACACGTTGAGAAATTGCTAATAAACCGCGTTCGCCATAATAAAGACAGAAAACTTAAACAGTCCCCTTGGCACAAGACAAGTAATTTAACTGAAAGAATGTATTTTCTCTGCAAGGTATGAAAAACTTTTCGTGCTGCATCAGAAATAATACGAGGGTAGAGAAGAAAGCATAATAAGATGGAAAGAGTACAAATTAAACCTGGAAAATAAGAAGCAAACTTTACTCATGAATCTGGAAAACAATCTTTTGAACTTAAGCTTATTGCAGAAGGAAAAGTAAATTTCTAGAAGTCCCTGTAACCCATTTTCTCTCTACTATGATTATAAAAACACACTTAGAAATACAAAATACGTAATTTAGTAACGTTAACATTCAAGATGAACCAAAACAACGTTTTCAGAATAATGTTACCCCCTCATATGAAAAAGGACGCGTGTGGCACATAATTTAGCACGTTATGGCAATAACTGTGTGAGGGCTGTTGAATATAGAATGATCAAAAATTTTTTGACAACGTACCTTTACTCATCCTCATAAGTTTGATGGTTCTTCTCAAAATAGTCTCCCCTGAATGCGATGCACTTGTCCCAGCGTTTCTACCAGTCTTCAAATACATGTTGGAAACCATTTTTGAGAGATCCTTCAAAATCGCCTCCGCAGCCTTCACCACTGCTTCTGATAATGGATAATGCCTCCCACGAAGGCCTTTCTTCAAGTTAGGGAATAGAAAAATGTCACATGGGGCTAAATCCGGATTATAGGGAGGGTGAGGGATGCACTTCACGTTGATTTTTGCGAGATATTCAGCAACAACATTGGCAATATGCGGCTGTGCATTATCGTGGTACAGCATCCAGCCTGCTTCACGGAAATGTGGTCTTTTGCACCTGATATGTGCTTGCAATGTTTTCAGGACCTCGCTCTAGAATTGTTCAATTACTGATGTGTGTGCAGATACAACATGCTGATAAACCTTTCCATGGATATGGATGACCATAACGTTCCCAACAGAAGCAACCACTTTTGCTCTCTGAGGGTGGGTGATGAAGGATATTTTCACACTGAGCTTTGCTGTTTGCTCTCAGGATCAAACTGATGTAGCCAAGTTTCATCAGCAGTGATTACGTTTGAAAGACACTCCGGATCTTCATCTAACATCAACTTTAACTGCATGTTACCTCTACTGCAGTGGTGGGCGATATTGAACATGTCTGAACTTGCCTGGTTCTCACAGACGACAACCAGGATTACCAGCAATGAAACCACTATGGCAAGTTTATTTCACATCAAGCTAACAGAATATAATAAGATTCAATTTTGGTGACAAAAGTTATGGCCGTAAAATAATTATGATCATACTTTATTGAACAGCCTTCGTATAATAGCCAGCATTCCAGCTTAGTCCAGTGCGTAAACAAAATTTCGTACTCGATGGATCGTCTAATCAGCTGTTTTCCACTTCTAACGTCAATTGAAATTATAATTTAGTTTCATAAATTACTGTCCTAATTGTAATATAAATCAATAAATAATTAAATAAATTACAAGTATTTAAAAACTTTGAAAAATCTCAAGAAAAGAAAACATTTTAAAGGAGAAAAATTGTAGGTATTAAATAAAATGTAATGTAAATATGTATAATACTAACCCGTATAATTAAAATATAGTTGAAAGTGCATAATAACGGAGTAAAGCCAATCGTGGCTTCGAGTTGTTAGAATAGGAGGAAATGACATGTATGAACCATGTTATAAGACATTAGGCGCAGAAGAACGGCAAGAAGTATAGCATAGTGAATACTGTGTGGATGAGAAAAAGATGTATTCTGTTAGTAAAAAATAAATTTTAATGACAAAAATGTAAATTCCAAATCCTCCCTAAATGAGAACGTGGAGTGAATGTATAAAATTATATTTCGCTAGAGAAGTAAATATTTGGCTTTATCTGTCTCACGAGGCATACAAGTGATAACTCTTTTGCATTAGAAGCGAGCATTCTTTAAAGCTACATTGTTAATTGCTGCATCATTACGAGTAATTGTAACATACTTTCACATTAATACCAACAGGGAATGTTAATAATATACTCGTGTTTTGAATTTTTGTTCGTAGAAAGGAAAAAGTAAAAATGCTGAAACAAATAATATTTTAAGATTTAAAGCCCTATAATGAGAAACATCATATCGGACAACGAATGAAATGTGCTGGAAGCTCACAGAGCCTAGAGTTGCTGGACGTTCATCTTTCGGAATAAAAAAAAAAAAAACCGGGAAAAAGCTTTGAAGGGACTCATTCTAACGAGATTCGAACTCGAACCTCTGGAGTTAGAAGCAGATACGCTACTCCTATGGCACAGATATGAGTAAACGAATTATTGTGAAAAATTCAGAATATTTATTGTTTTCTTCGTGTTCGTTAATTACAGAAACGGAGTCCTTATTATCATAATTTTTGTGTTTAATAAGGCAAGAAATTAATTAAATTTGTGTACAAAGTTTTAAAAGATTCTAACAGTCGTTGTCAATAAATAATAGATAAAATTGTTTTACTTGTTCTCATTAAAGTAGTAAATAGTAAAAATTGTGAATTTGTGGGTTCGTGATATAAAAATTCCAGGATACAAGTTGCACTTTATTTCCGTATAAATACGCTTCGTACTCATACACCATACAAAATACAAGGTTAACAAACACAGCTGCTTACCCGCACGCGTTCAATTACCGATTGACTATCTTTGGCGGGCGGGTTGCCTTTTTATAGTTTTTCTAACTCTCCAGAAATTTGTGAAACAATCGAGACCGGCTAGAACAAAGGCGAACTCTCGAGAAATCCGCCTCATCCCGCCCACCATTTTGGCGAGCTTTTGTTTCCGCACTGCACTGCCATTTCTTTGATGTCGTTGCCCGCGCCACCTCCAATCAACAATGACCTGGCGACAATATTCAAGTAGTAAATAATAAACATTCCTGTAATTAATTCGTTACCATGAGTTCAAACTTAAGAAATAGCTGGAATACATACTTTGATGATATATTAAAGAGTTCAAGTACTTCCACAAATGTTTCACAATCTGGTGGGTAAGTACAAAACTATGACAAAATTACAAAAATCGGGCCTAAATGATCTAGCTTCGATGGGCACTTACACTGCACACTGTCAATTCACATTGTGAAGGTCGTCTATATCACCCCCACTGAATGAAAACTATATGTATATTAAAACTCTTCGCCAAGTTCCAGTCACTTGGAAATGTATTAAATTCCACAATTTCTTCTAGGAATTTAAAGGTCTTTCATGACTAATTGCCTAGATATATTTGAAATTTGAATGATATATGGGAATCGTGTGACAGTTACATGTCATGCTTTGTTTTTACTTCATTTTGATTAATTATTTTGTTCTTAAAGGGACGTGGTCTAAGCTCCTTCGCAATCTATAAGAATGATAATAGAATTGGTTTTTTGACGTTTTATCTTTCTGGTTAGCAACTGAATATATAAGGATACGTCCTTGCTACATTGCAATTGGCTTCTAGCTCTGAAGGTAGGCCGCAGTTGTTTGACATTAACAATGCGGAGAACGCTGATTACTTGTTCACAAGCCAAAATAATCAGCATTTGCTACTCCCAGGGCGCACCTATCTACATTTTCTCCCGCGACATAAAGAAAATAGTTCATTTTTATTAGTATAAAGCAATGAGTGTTTCACTTTGTTTTCCTTTAGGTTTAATTCAGCTCGATATCACCAACATTACAGTACTCTTAATTTGTCATGCCGCTATAACCACCGCCTCATCAGGTCACCAGGTAGCTTTTAACCATCAACAACTCTACGCAGACAACTTCACAACCAGGCTTAATATCTGGCGCCTCACTGTGAACCCCACTAAGACACAGTCTATAACCTTCACAAGGTGCTTGGAGGCTGATGTTCCTGAGCTCCGTATTGTTGATGGTTCGGCCCATTAGTCCACTCAGCCAAATACCTTGGCATCGCGCTGGACCAGAAACTTACCTGGAAGGCCCATATCGGCACCTTGCACACCAAAGTTGCTCGTAAGATGGCACTACTCTACCCACTATGCCACCGAAACTCCGAAATGGCACTTTCAAACAAACGTCTCTTCTACAAACAAGTCCTCCGTCCTGCCCTCACCTACACCTGCCCCGTCTGGGCCACCGCTGCTAAAACCCACATGAAACACCTCCAAACCCCGAAAATCGCTTCCTCCGTACTGCTGTCAATGCCGACTGGTACATTGCAAACATCAATATCCACTGTGACCTTTCCTTTTAACTCCTTGCTGACTACATGCTCTCCCTATCTCAAAAATTTTTCGACTCTCTTCCCCATAATTTCAGCGCCTTCCTCTGCGGCCTCGGGGAGTGTGATATTGACCCCGGGGAGCGCTACAAGCATCCCAGGCTCCTCCTACATCAACCCTGAACACCATCATCCCCTGGGAAAATAAAATAAAATCTCTCATAACTTTTAACTAATATCTCACTCCAACATTAACATATCAAAGTTACAAGAATCATAACATTCCACAACACAATGCCGCCGTCTACTACCATCTTCATTTCAAACCCCGTCTTTCAACCAGTAAAGGACCTAGTCCTGGGATGATATCCGCCGGAAGGCCGCACCACCTTTGGTGGGACCCCCTTCCAGCGACAGTTTCTCTGTTTTCTTAATTTCACTTTTTTTCATTCCTCTGAAATTGAACGTTGGGTCTTTTTATTGTTCCAGAAGGGTGAAAATTTGTTCCTGTGTAGAAAATGAAACATCATTGAAAACGTCACTGTCGTACACCCATACACAAACAGTTGGTTTCAAGAGCTGGTGCTCGCAAAATTTCAAAGTTAGGCCTCTTAAATTCACTAAAAGGATTACAGATATTTTGCTTTGGAGCAGTGGGTTTCATGTACTTAAAATCGCTTGCACATTGGCATAATGGAAACGTTATTCGACTGTAATGTCTTTTAAATCCAGCTCCCAATCATACTGCCATGGTGGAAACTTAATTTCCTAAAATTTGTGCGGCAGCCTAATTTTTTTTATTTTTTATAAATGCCCGTATTTTTCTATTTCAAGGCAGGTATATCCATGAGTTATAAAATGTTCGACCGTTTTTATATAATTAGTTTGCAGAAACGAAATATTATTATATTTTATAGTTGAATATTGTCATTTAAATTTTATATGGGTCTTCATTTACTTTTATTTGTTAATATTTACTTATAATTTAATTCATGCAACAGAATGAAGTAAGTATGAACTGCAGGTTGATTTTCAAGTCAACGACAGGGTGTGGATAACGATCGCCAGTTAGACTCAAATTAATATTAGTTTGCTTTCTATTGGGACGATAAGTGAACAACTGATAGTAATTAATATTGTGTTATGAACTTTTGAATTGGATGATCCATTATCCTTGAAAAAATGGTTTACAATTCACATGTGTTGAGTGCGTTGGAAAACATACAACAAACCATCGAACCTATATGGAATAAACTATTTGGTAGCTCATGATACTATAAATTACATAAATAAAAATTAACGTATTTTTATTGGTATCTAATTTGCTTGACTTTAGTATAAATTGATTCCAGCGCATGTTTTCTAAGTTTTCTAATTCTAACTCGTCTTCTTGAACATTCATTGAATTAATTTTTTCAATTCATTCTCTTGTCTGATCCTGTAACTCCTGATTTATTTGCTACGTTTCGGTTGTGAGCGCATTAGCTGTAGTTTGATTTCGACTATGTGACGATTGTCAAATACACAACCTTAGCAGGTTGACAGAACGGTACCCCAATGTCATACACACGGCACGTGTAGAATCAGGCATACAGGCATACTAAATTTTCTATGGACACATATTGAAGGAGCAGGCATTCTAATACATATATAAGTAGTGGTGCAGTTGCATAGCACCGAGGCCTCTGTGGAAATTGACGAAGCCACAAACAGCCCGTCAAATATTGAAGGAGAGGCAGAGTTGCCTTGCATCAAGGCATCTGCGAACTTGTGACGAAGCAGGAATCTACCCGTTACGTATGAGAGACACATTTGTTTAGCGCCAAGGCCTCTGCACATTTGAAAAAAAAAAAAAAAAAAAAAAAAAAAAAAAAAAACAACAGCAATCAGCCCGTTAGTAGCAGTAGCAATAACAATAATGTTATTAAAGAACTAAGTTATTACATAAGGGGGTCTGCCCACACCTTTGGCACTGGACACTACGATGGATAGTTTACATGGTTACAATTATATATTGCTAGTGTTGCTTATCTTCTCTTCCCCCGCATAATGAACTTTCGTATTGCCCTTTCAGCTACAATACCTTGGCTCTTAACCGTGCTATCCCCCCTCTTTCTTCTTTAACTCTCTTTTTCACAATTATCTCTTCTTCATTATCCGACTAAATAGCCTTTGTATCTCAATATCTTCAAATCTTTTTCTAACAGACTTCCAGAAACCTTTGTTGTTTGTTCCCCCTTTTCTCCAGATATCCCCCATACAATAAATTTCTACATTATTTTTAGTTCACTAATCATCCCATATTTTTAGACTACTTTCTTGCTATTTTAAACACTGAGCCCTTTAATATAGCAGCAGAAGTACAGCTGTCTACTAAAGTCTGTTGAGTTAACTCGTGCGCACTTCGGCCGACTCTTTGACGAACCCTTATGATAGTTTTACAACACCGGCCCTCCTTCTTCCACACCTTTCTGCAAGGTTGCCACCTTTCCCGATACGTCATGGGTATCGTACGAGGTTTCGTCTAAATAAATTATCTTATGCCCATTACTGCGAAACTTCCTTAGTTTTGACAAATATCCGTATCGCCAAGCTACAGTTCTACTTGATTCCATAATAACCCTTAACTTATTCAAAGTGCGGTGTTTGGAACCCAGCGCCTATAAGAGGCCGCGCAAAGTACAGTCTCCATAAGGAAAATCACAAATGTCTTGCAAATGTGCAACCAATTCGTATTTTTCAGGGAATCTATAAATTTCTGGAAAAATTAAATCGCATGTGAAATTATCTACTTAAGAGAAACGTTTCCTTTTGTTTTCACACTTGATCGGCGTCTTTGGTATTCCTTTTGTCACAATATATTTTACTGTATATCCGTAAATACCCAGAATTTATCATCAGGTTCATTGCACGATCCCTTACAAAGATTATTTGTCAGCACATATTTATATGTGTTCAAAACAAGCGCTAGAATCTGCTTAGAAAAAGTTCCCGTTATAGCTTTGTTTTTTTTAGTCTTTTCCAGTAACGTAAATCGGCCCAGTTATTCACACTATTGTCATCACTTTGATTATTTTCACTTGACTGAAAGTTATCTACTACTTCATTTCTATTTACCACTGCATTTTCCTTCCACGGTCTCCACATCGTGACACACGACGAATTTCTGCACGTAATGAAACAGCTCAACTGGAAGTTGGAACTTTGGCAACTGAGACTCCAGTTGCTGGAGATGGGGTGGTGGGCGGTGGGTCAGTTTCCTTTGAGTCCGAACTGCACTCGCGTTGGCTAGAGAAACTTTATGAAACCATTTGTGGACATTTGACGAAGCAGCAATCATCCCGCATTAGAGGTACAGTTTCATAGCACTAAGTCTTCTGCAGATACGCAACGAAGCAAGATTCTATGTTACAAGTATGTGACTTAGAAGGTTTAGCTATCCAGCACACACTGATACAAGATTATCTTGTAAATCATCCGTCGCAATATGACCACGTAGCTAAAGCGATGTAAAATAAATACTGGGGCAAAAAAAGAACCATGTACACACGCTCGTAGATTTACAACTTTATTCTACATTTGACCGTGGACTGAAATACATAAAGTTTGGGTTTCGCAGTCGGGTTTCATTTCACGCGTAATGGGAGCTTATCTGGAGAAATCGTAACATGTGCAGTGGACCGCATTTAATTTACGTTTACTCGGTAATAATTGAGTGCCTCTCGAAACATCCCACACGACCACAACACTCCTGTGTATGACGTTGCCATAAGTAACGTTCCTTAATTTCCATCGTGTGCTGATAATGTGACTATGTTAATTGCTACCTTAGGGAGGGTTTCGTGTCCCAAAGCAAAGCAGCTAATGATTTGCTGAAATGGTTCCTCTGTCAGCGAACTGATGGGAAACAATCCTAGTTCAGGATAGAGTTATCATAGTACATCGTTAGGGAAGAAGATAGAATCCTGGAATCATTCAATTTTACAGATGATTTAATACAAAAAAGTGATACGCTCATTCACATGATCAGCTCTACCCACTATGATTGGTAAGATGTAAGATGGCGGCATGTACAATGGTTACGCGTAGCAAAGCAGGTAAAAATTGCAAAAACAATAGTTACGGCATGGAAACAACAGCTAAAAAAAGTGAAAATGAATACTTAAGTACAATAGTAAGTAGCTCAAATGAAAGGAAAGAAGGGGAATCCAAACAAATGGGAAAAAAGCTTGATGAAGCTAGGCTGGAGAATCCAAGAACGCGAGAAAGGATGTCACGTGAGGCCGAAACAATCGCATCGCTTCAGTTGATCGTGGATATGTTAAATAAGCATCTACAACGGTCGCAAGAAGAGGTAAGAATGCTACAAAAAGAGAATGAGGAGTTGAAAAGAGCTCTGCAATTAAAAAATTCACAAAAGGAAACAGCCTCTATGGAAGAAAAAGCGGTAGAATCAAGCATGGGCTTCACTGAAGTGAGAAACCATAGAAAATGGCCAGCCATAGCCGGTAAGATGCCACAGATTGAAATCTCAAATAAGTACGAAGTATTGAACCTACTGCAAGAGGAGAAGCATCAAATAAAATTACCTGAGGCTGGTTTACAAGAGAGGACAAAAGTTCATGATGTCTCCAAATTCCAATGGACGAACCCTAACCTCGCGGCGCAAAGGATGAAAAACCAAACAACAGAAAGTGATCAAAACACGGTGTTAGTGCTCGGTGATTCTATGACAAAACATGTGAGTGTGGAGGGTGCAAAAGTGATATCATTTAGAGGAATAAATGCTCAACAAATGTGTCGAATGGTTAGTGATGTCAAAATAGCTAGCAATCCTGAAAAAGTCAAAGTGGTAGTGCTTCACGTGGGAACAAATAACTTAAAAACATCACATAGTCCAGATGAAATTCTCGGTGAAGTCTACAATCTTATTCTCTCCACTAAAAAATGTTTTCCAAACGCTACTATTGCCGTAAACAGCGTAGTAAGAAGGTTTGATGTTCCAAGCAACTTTATAAACAGTGTAAATAAAAACATAAGATGGGCCTGCCAAGCTCTAAAATCTGTGTTTGTGAATTTGGACAAGAAGCTGAATGAGTGGTGCATAGGAAGAGATGGTTTACACTTAAATAGAAAGGGGTCAAACAAATTGAGTGAAGCTATAAAAGATGTTGTAAATATAATATGTAAACAACCGGTAAACTGGTGAGGAAGTCAGATGGTGTAAAAACATCTTGTCAGGTCAGTAATTCAAAACATGATTCACCAAATAATGTAAAGAGTAAGCAATGTTCTCAGACCCATTGGTTAATGCATCTTAATATACAAGGAATAAAAACAAAATTTGAATCATTAGAAATATTTCTGGAAGAATTATATTTCACAAACATCTCAGTTATATGTTTAAATGAACATTGGTTAGGTAATTCAGAAATTAAATTACTAAACAAACTACAAGGTTATAATATAGCTGACTATTACATTAGGAAAACAGGACAGCGGGGAGGTTCATGCATTCTTGTTAAAAGTTGTTTGTGTAAAAATATAACGATAAAAATAAGAGAAGATCTAAAAGTATGTCAAGAAGACCATGTATTTGAAGTATCCGCAATTGAACTAATTGAGCTGAAGATCATTGCTGTCTCTATATATAGAGTGCCTTATTACAACACCTTTGAAATATTTTTTAAAAAATTTGAAAATCTATTAATAAAACTACACAAAGAAAAGGGTAAACACATCATAATTGCAACTGATAGCAATATAGACATCCTAAACTCACATTGTTTATTAAAGAAGGGAATGGCAAACAAATTCTTAAATGTTATTGAAATGTATGGGTTTAACCCTCAATGCAAAGAACCAACCAGAGTAACCACCACAACTAATACTTGTATTGACAATATAATAACTAATAGTTTATATGAAAGTGGAAATTGCAGAACAGTCGAAACTGGTTTCTCTGATCATAAAGCGTTATTTGTTACTTTTCCGAATGAATGCATAAAAATGAAAAAAATGAAAAATATAAAACAATGCGAGTATTTAGTGATGAAAACATAACTAATTTTAAAAATCAGATCGCAGATATAAATTGGCACTTCGACATATCACAAACTGTTGATGATAATTACAATGCATTCTTAAATCAATTCTTTATTGTTTATAATCATTGTTTTCCTAAAAAAGTATCCAAACAAAAATATAAAAGCTTCTCGCTAAACTGGTGTACCCCGGGTATCAAGGTTTCGAGTGCAAGGAAAAGATTATTGTATAGACTTACCAAAGAATCGAATAACTTACAGTTAAAACATTATTATTCAAGTTATAGTAACATTTATAAAAAAGTCATAAAGAGAGCCAAACAAATGGCCATTGAAAATTATATAAAACAAGCTCAAAACAAAAGTAAAGCCACATGGCAGTTAATTAGATGTGAATTAGGGCTAAGAAACAAGCAACAAAATAAACCACTAAGTAAAGCTATTTCAGTAGATATGGCTGAATCATTGAACAAATATTTTACGAATATTCCAAATGTAATTCGAAAAACACCCCCATGCATGCCTCATGCTCTTAAGAATGTGGAAAAGAGTACACGCAACACACAGGTTTTTGATCTTGGATATGTAACAACAAATGACGTAAAAAACATTATTGCAACTTTGAAATCAAAAAATTCTAGTGGATGGGATGATCTGCCACCTAGGCTTGTAAAAATAATTGGGAATAAAATAAGTGAGCCACTTGCAAAAATATTTAACCAATCTTTTCATTATGGCATTTTTCCAGAAAGAATGAAATATGCATTAATAACTCCTTTGCACAAAGGTGGTACATATGAACAAGAAAACTATCGCCCAATATCAGTCTTGACAAGTTTTTCAACAATATTAGAAAAATTAGTATATGTTAGACTAAAAGCTTTTTTGGAAAAAAATAAAATATTAAATGATTGCCAACATGGTTTTAGAAAAAATTTATCAACAATTACAGCTGTAACCACATTAGTAAATGAAATAGCACTAAATTTAGATTTACAAAAAAAATACTGCTGCAATAATGTGTGACATTTCGAAGGCTTTTGACTGCGTAAGTCATCAAATTCTTTTAAAAAAACTTGAATATTATAATATAAAAGATCAAAACTTAAAGTGGTTTCATTCATACCTGTCCAATCGCAAACAAAGTGTAATTAGTAAATGTAGCACTGGAATTTATAAATCAAAATGGAGAGAAAATACCAGTGGTGTACCGCAAGGCTCTGTGCTGGGTCCTCTGCTTTATATACTTTACACTAACGATTTACCTCAAAGTATAAATGGGTATCCAATATTGTATGCAGATGACACATCAGTTATTTTACAAAATATAAGTCATAATAGTTTGCAAACTGATATAAGCAATGCATTAAATAACTTAGACAAATGGTTCACTGATAATGGTATGAGCTTAAACAAAACAAAAACTAGTATTATACAATTTAAAACTGCTGCTAATGCTAATCTGAAACAAGATAATGTAGACAATAATAATAGTTCTACAATAAAGGGTTATAGTAAGATATTAGGAATGCACATAGATGAATGCTTAAAATGGAATATCCATATTGAACATATAACCAAAAAATTGAATTCGGCCTGCTATAACATGTTATGCCTGACAAATATGATGAATATAGAAACAAAAAAAATTGTATATTACAGCTATTTTCATTCGATCTTGGCCTATGGTATAATATTGTGGGGAAATGCATCGGGATGGGAAACTGTTTTTAAAATTCAAAAAAAGGTAATACGTATAATGTTACATGCTAACTTTAAAGATTCATGCAAACCACTATTCAAAAAATTAAAAATTCTAACAATGCCCTCAGTATATATTTTAGAGTTATCCACCTATGTATATAAAAATTATGAGAAATTTATCCAAAAACAAAATCGTCATCATTACGGCACTCGGAAAGAGTCCAGCATAAAATACCCCATGCATAGATTAACATTATATGAAAAAAGACCCCATTATATGGGTATAAAAATATACAATAAATTACCTCAACGACTCAAAGAAATAAAAACTCTGAAACTATTTAATAAAAGTGTAAAAGATCTGTTATTACATAAGACATATTACTCCATACAGGAATTCATGGATGACACAATATCATAACTACTTGTAATTGATAATTATTTATTTATTTATATATTATTTGTTATTTATTATTATTTAATATTATTATTTATTATTATTACTTGTAATTGATAATTTATGTACATATACATTAGAATTAGTTTTTCTTTTTCTTTCTTTTAAATTTCTTTTATGTATAACTTGACGACTCACCAGTTTACCAGCTAGGCTGACAATGTAAACGTTATGTGACAATAAAGATTCTATTCTATTCTATTCTATTCTATGAATAATTAGTTTCTATAATATCTGTCTATATTAGCAGAGGTATTGAGTATCATCCTGAAATTCGGTACCGGGATTTCACCAGACATGCACATTTTAAGACTCTCTGAAGTCAAAAAGGGTTCTGTGTGTCAAAAACAAAAAGTCCACTAAATACCAAATTTTGCATCCAAATTTAACGTCTTAAAATACTATAGTCCATTTTATAACCAGCCCTACGTTGTTCGCGCCTTAATTTCGACACGGTCCGTCGCGCGGTATTTGGTAGGTACCAATTACATTTTAACTACTTTTATTGATTTTTGTGAATTAATTTCATTATTTTAAAAAGTTTCATTCAATTATCTTTTTTAATTCGTTCTTAACTTAATAATATGAATGGCAACTAACACAAGCGACAGAGTAGTGTTAACAGAAAGGTAGCAAACATTAAAATATAGTATAAAAGGATAGAATAACTTATTACATTAAAATAAAGCCCATAAACTATTTTAATCATGGAAACTTAGAGTTAGACTGAAAAATTCAATGCCATAGCCGGGATTTGAACCACGGATCTTCTGGTCTCCTTCCAGCCGCTGTAACCATTGACCTACTATGCCCAACGTACCGATATGACATTAAATTCTCCAACTAACTCGTATTTTTTTTCAGTAAACCACTTAGGAGTTCTCATAAACACATTGGACAACTACCTTAATGGCGACTTACAACGTGTAAGTACTTTAAGGCCCAGGCTTTATAGTTAACCACTATTAGGTTAATTAATGTAAATTAATTGTTCCTTCACACTGGCCGTGTGTACGCTAAATTGTGAAAAGGTAGAGTTAGACTGAAAAATTATATGCCATAGCCGGGATTTGAACCACGGATCTTCTTGTCTCCGTCCAGCCGCTGTAACCATTGAGCTGCTATGGCCAACGTGCCGATATGACATTAAATTTTCCAACTGACTCGTATTTTTCCCGCTAAACTACTTAGTAGTTCTCATAAACACATGAGACAACTACCTTAATAGCGGCTTACTATGCTGTAAGTGCTTTTAGGCTCGGGCTTTATAGTTAACCACTATTAGGTCAATTAATAGAAATTAATTGTTCTTTCACACTAGCCGTGTGTAGGTTAAATTGTGGAAACGTAGAGTAAGACTGAAAAATTAGATGCCATAGCCGGGATTGGAACCACGGATCTTCTGGTCTCCGTCTAGCCGCTGTAACCATTGAGCTACTATGGCCAACGTGCCGATATGACATTAAATTCTCCAACTGACTCGTATTTCCACTCTACGTTTCCACAATTTAGCCTACACACGGCCAGTGTGAAAGAACAATTAATTTTTATTTTTAATTATTATAACACATGAAAGTTGTATATTTTGTCCATATTCTTCTCTGTTTTCCTATTTTACAATATCTTACTTTTGCAATTCCAAACTCGCAAAGCCTTTGCATATCATTCTACCATGTCCCAAGCAAGAATACCTTTTTTCATTTCCTATAGGTTATGTGAATTTGTTCTACGTATAGCTCTGGGTTCATGATGCTTTCCGTTCTCCGTACTTCCATCCATTCCAAACTAGAATAGTGCACCTAAAATAATAGGTTGACCTTCTTTGTCACGTTCCCCTGTTTAAGAAGTTTCTTCTATCCTATCATTTAGAAACTCATCGATATCTGTATCAAGGCTACTCAACATTGTTCATCTAGTTGTCCTACATCGACAGCTAGCAGACAGCTAATTACAAGTCATTTGTGTTGCTTAGTGTATCTTGCGCGTTCCAGACATTCTAAGAAGAATGCACGAGTTTGATCGCGTGGCAGATGCTGAAATTCGCAGTAAGTGTAACCCCAAATATCTTCTTATCAAAAGACCAGAAATACTTTATCAGTCAAGGAGGTAATGGGAGCGGTGGCGTTTAAAATTCAAAATCCTATAAGCGCCGCGGAAAAAAACCAGACGGCTGCCGCTTTCTGGATGCACCGCGACCGCCGGAGGGTTAGACAGAATTCGCATGAATTTGTTCACAGCACTAAAATTGAAAATAACTCCAAACAGGGTATTCCCTTCACGTGGCGAAGATATCGTGATGTCTCTTATTGGCTAAATTTAGATATGTCGCCGAGTTGTCGCCTGTTGATGGGTTCTCAGCAGCCTGGATCCCGATGGTCTGGTCGTCTAGTGGATTATCCTGCTAAGCTATCTATTCCCTTGCCCTGGCTAGTCAGTAGAGCTGCAGGGTATGCGTGAGATAGGTTGACGAATGAAAACAACACAGCTCCTAATAACTGTTTTATTTCTCAGCGTCTTTCCGTGCTCAGAGTTCTCCATGAGTTGCCGCCATGTTCGGAACCAATTACTATATCCTTTCACTATCACGGTTGAATAAATCACTAGCACGATTTTATAAATATACGTGTGCACTCCACCACGTCTCAGACCAGAAGGACTGGCTCTAGAGCCTCATGCACTCGTAATAATCATTATATTAAATTCATTCACATTACTTCCTCATTATAATTTAATTATAATTTTATTCAATATTAAAACAGTATTCAATCATAGGGCTAATAAGTACGGCATCAGATATAAATCGATTCCTGCTTTATGGAAGCAAGGTAGCAACGAACTCTACTAATGCAATTTAATATTAGCCAGTCAGAAACATCAAAATACATTCTTCACGTGGAGTAAATTAGTTGTAAGTGCTAGGTTTCGCTTTCCCGCTCTAGCGATGTGAGTTTAAGTATAAAGTAGATTCTATGTTAGGTAACTAGTCATCAGACAGAAGAGGACTCCAAGACCAGTTAAAACATAGAAAAAAATTATATACGTTTCATTTGTCTTGAGAAATATATCTTTGGATACTAAATTTTAATCAGAATCGTTGGTGTCTTTTGGATAAAATAAAAGTAGTGGAATTTAAAAAAAAAATGTTTTACGTAAATGGAGTTAGGTGAGAGAAAATTTTCCACAAAATTCTCCTGTCATATACAGAAAGTACAGATGTAAATGCCAGGTTTGGTATTTATTGTTGTGGGTTGTGCCGTTTACACGCATAAACCTACGCAGACGGACTTTGTTCGAAAATAATGGTTGCCACAGAATATGTATTTGCAGAAATAATCGAAATTCATTTTTTTTTTTTTGGAATGCAGTGCTCCTCTACTTATTGTCAAGTAAATAGAAGGGAAATTAAAGATCTTATATAGCCCATTCAAGCTACTTTCTCTATAAGTATTACGAGCGACGGTTATTCCTCTTAATACTTTTTGTTAATCGAGATAACTAAGGGTTTTATTACATTTATTACAATAGATAATTGATTCTGTATGCACAATATGAATAGCAGAATGCATTAGACTTAAGCAATAGTAACTTTTTAAAGAACTGGATTCCCCTGATTACTTCCCAAATATTCAAGATATACCTATATTGAATTTGTAATAATAAATCTTAAAATATAAGGCAGTTTAACGGTGATTTGGAGCCATTTTGGTACAAACGAAAATTTCTTATTTTTAGTTATGTTTTGGCAAAGAAACTATTCAAAGGATGATTTGGTGAGGGAGATTTTCTAAAAAATCTTCGTTGCGTCGCTGGAAAACATAGAACTCCAATATAAGTTTGGCATTAATTGAACTCTTCTTTGTTACACTATTAACACACACACACCCGCACACACGCACGCACCGAACACACATTTTCTACTGTCCGGCCGTTGTATCTCCGGCTCTGACGTTTTGTGACTGCAAGAGGTGGAGGGGGAAGGTTCAGTACCAACATACAGTAATGAGCAATTGAAAACATATCGTCAAAATTATCTTTAAAATGAAAATATAGGACCATATTAGCTTTAAAACAATAAAATCCAACTTGCAATTTCATTATCATGCAAGATATTCATTACAACAAAACTCTATTAGAATATTTCGTTCACACCTTTCACGCACACTAACTGCATCTGTTGGTGGTACTGGGAGTCTCTACATTCAGTGCTCTGGTCAGGAGGTTAAAACTGTCTGCTAGCGTCAATCAGCATTGTCGCTGCTAGGCGTGACTTCCGAACCCAACACCATGTTGCCAGGTTAACTTTGTTTGAGCCACGTGGCCTTTTAGCTACTTGGGCTGGTAAACTTTCTTTGGTATATTTTTCGTGCGTGAATTCCGATTTTTAGTGTTCGTAAGCCCTATTATTATCGCTATTATAATAATATGGCTACTGGTTCGTGAAATACGCAAATACCTGAAATATTTCAAATACGCATGTTGCTCTGCTTGAAATTTCCGCTAAAGAACTGGCAACAACCCGCTTCCCCCTCTGGAGAAATGTCAGAGTCGGAGATAGAGCGGCCGAACTGTAAATGCCTCTTTTTTAAATTCACAAAACGTGGATTCCTCCGATATTCTGGTACCTAACATGTATATTTACACGACAAATAAAATATATATCTTGCACCTTATGGGAATAGTTACATATTATATATATATATAATGTGTGTGTGCGCGTGTAGCTCCCGTACATTTTGCAGTAAATTTGTAAACGTTAGCTCATCTTTGGGTAAAGTTTTGCTCTACAAATTGAAAAAACAGCTTTTAAATACAACTTATATATTCAAGCCAAATGATTTCATGTTTTTCAAATATATCTGAGTTGGTTTTCTCCAATTTTCTTTAGAACTGGTTTATTTATGAATTATGACTGGTTTTCTCAAACACAATTGAATATAGTTAAATTTAATTTGTGGATGATGAAAGGAAGTAATAAGTTGTGTAATGTATCTACCTAGGTAGATGTAATAAAGTTATTGATTATTTAAAAGCATTACAAACGTAATTAATATAACTTATCGACCTTAATAAACAAACATATTGGATAAATATGAACTGATGAAGTTAAAAGGCATGCATCTTCATCCTATAACAACTCCATTCTGATACCTTAAATTGTTTCTGAGACAAAGTATCAAATTTAACATTGATGGGATATGACTTTTAATATCTACTTTTCCCTTGTTATTGTATATGATCCGCGCACCATTAAGACAATTGAAAGCTTACGACTAAAGTGTCTTTGTAGGTGTGCCATAACATAGTTTGTAGTATTCCTATGTAGTGTTCATGATGAAGAAAAGTTTTTTGAGGTAATTTTTGGAAAGCGTCTTTGCGTTTAAGAACATTCCTGCGAGCCTATATATAATAATTAATGACCCCGAAGGTGCAGTCATGTTTCAAATGGAAGGTCAGCGCATACAGCAGGCGATAAAACTAGCTACAACTACTCCAGTACATTATTACAATTTATTTAACAATCACTTACAGACCATTTCACAAACACCGTTTGTTACCGAAATGCTTAGCCGAGTGTAAGGTTGGTATTATCAACTTGCCACTTCATTGCTCCCAACCATGAAATATATCAAGGCAACTGTTTGTTTACATCTCACGACCTTTCCTAAATTCTCCTCAGAAGAAACACTTATTTTTTAAACACACAGAGTCAATCCTGTAAGAAGACAAAGTTGTGGCTTGCTTCCAGGTTTTTACTTGCAAACAAAATCTTTCCTGGTAGATATCTCCTTATCTAATGTAAACTTCTGCAAGGAGCACACAAAGGAAGAAACTATAAATAACAGTCCCTCAGGGGAGAAGCATCTGCTTCGAGAGTTATTTTGTTAAAAGATTGTTCATGGTAGTACTACAGTATGTTTCCCCTTTCATTTTTAATTCTTGTTTTCTTCCAGCATCTACGTTGCTAAATTCATTATCAAAATAGTCAATAGCACAGTTTCCCATACTTTTTGTTGATATGTGTATGTATATAAATTCTTTCTTCATTGAACCATTACAACAAAACTAGCAGTATATCCATCTCTAACTATAACTTATCACAATAAGACGCATTGTTTGTAAAAAAAAAAGAAGGCGAAACGTTTGCAATTTTACATAATCCTCAGCAAACTACACATATTTTTTAGTGCAAATATGAATTTTTTTAGCTTCATGTGTTTGTCTTTCTAGCATCTAACCTTCACTTAGGTTAATGGGAGAGTACATTATTTTGGAGTATCAAAATAAAAGGTTCTATAATTAAGTCTGAGAATAAATAACAGAGATATATTTGGTAGCATGAGAAAAAAGTGTTCTGAGACTCTACAAGGACACAAAAACAGCATGATACAGTAACAATGTATGGATATTTGCGAAACAGCAGGTACAAAAATTTTCATTGAAACAAGAATTTGAAAGTTGTAATTCAAAGGGTCTAAGACATGACAAAGATTAATCAAAATGTCCAGTGTGTAGAGAGGTAAACGTAACATTTCATTGTGTGTTATACTGCATCAAATAAAGCCAGAAGAGGAAAGGCATGCCAACAAAATGGCAAATGGAGAAATTTAAATTAGGAATGGCTTCCCTATAAAAGAAGAAAAAATATAAAGGGTGTAGGAATCTATTTCGGTAGTGAAAGAGAAATGGGCAACAATGTTAGAGGAATCGCGAAGGAAAGGGAATATTAGAAGAATAGGAGGTATGAAATATAAATAGGAATGGAAATGTAAATAAATTGTAATGGTCACCAATATACAAATAACCTTGAGCTGTGTGTATTTAACATAATCAGGCAAGCCATAACGGCAATATTGAGAGTAATATGTAAGACTTTGGTTTACACTTTGTTCCGCTTATTGCAAATAATTATTTACGTTAGAACTTGTACAAATTCACCACTACCCCCACTACCACCAACAGAGGTGGTGTGGATGGACGGGCGGGCGACATCACTATCGATTGTGATATAAATTTTTATTAAAATCGAGTGTAACTAAGTAATAAATATATAGAAGTTAATCTAAATACAATAGCTCTCTCCGTGCTTATTATGCGAATTATTATGCGTAGGTATTAATATTTGTGACCAATTTTCAACTTACAATTGTTTTGTAATCGTAAACTGGGAGCAATATTTTTTATGTTAACATCTAAAATTTATATTCCATACGCGGTCCAACTAATAAAAGCTATTAACATAGTGATGATGAACTATCTACTTCCATTTTATTGTGTAATCATATATTTTTAAAGCAATTTTGTATCTGTATATAAAATAAATACAATAAAATGCCTCCTTACTCTATAGCCTGGAAATTTATCAATTCTAATCTGGAGCCTTTTTATTACCTTAATCTATATATGTAAATATTTTCTTTAGTTCAAATACACTGTGACACTTACCATAGCATGAAATTATTTTCATGCATATTTTATATACTTCTTAGGTGTTTTTGGTTGGGTCTATGTGAAAATACAGCTATAATCCCATTATATTTTATTAGACTGAACTGTTCAATATAATGTAGCTTATTAAATAAAATAATATTTATTTGTAATATAATGTTAAAAGTGGAGCTTTTCTTTTTGAGTAAGAATGTTTGTGGAGCGAAAGTCGAGTTTAACAGATGTTGCCATCAAGTACTTTTTATTGAGCATTGAATAAGAAATCATACACTACTCAACTAAAATTTCTGTGACAATCGTGTTATACATCGGGACTTAGCCAACGAGAATTTCTAGTCCATTGTTTGATCTTCACTGCAGTTTGACCTACAGTAGCAGCAGTGCAGGTAACATGATCTCTGAACACAATCATGGTCTTCTTCTTCTTCTTCTTCTTCTTCTTCTTCTTCTTCTTCGTCACTTCATGGATTAGGCTCTCACCTGTTCCATCTTCACAGTGTCTCCTATCTTTTTCTCGGCCTCCCTACGTCCCTCTCTCCCTTAGGACTATATAGGAAAACTACCTTTGGCAGTCTTGTATCATCCATTCTTCCAACATGTTCAAATCATCTTCTTCTGTACCTATCCATTCTTTAGGTGATAGCTTCCACTTGTAATTCACTTCTTATATTTTTATTTCTGACTCTATTTTTCTTGTACATCCTTTTGTTCTTCTCAAGAATCTCATTTCGCAACTTTGTATTCTGCTGATGGTTCTTTGTGTAGATACCCAGTTTTCACATCCATAAAGTAACGTTGGGACCGCCATGGTGTTATAAAATTCTATTCTTGTTTCAGATCTTTATTCCCTAGGGTTCTGTGAATTGTTCCACAGATTGTTTGAAATCTCCTTAATTTTTTGTTCGTATCTTTATCTTTCTCATTGCTGATTTCACACCCTAAATAATTGAAGGAGGATACTTGTTCCAATACTTTGTCATTAACGACTATTTTCGACCTTATTGGTATTTTGCCCCAGTTTGCCATTATTTTTGACTTTTCTATTGATATTTCAATATTAAAACTTTTGCATATTTGGTTAAGGTGGTGTATTAAACGTTGCAGATCATGTTCTGTTTCCTGTATAATTACTACGTCATCTTCATATAATAAAACATTTAAAATATTTTCTTGGGCTACTTTTATGCCTGTGTCAATACAATCATGGTACTATGTAATATTATGTAATAATATGTAATATGTTGTGGCAAATTAAGCATGAGACACTTGTTAACGTCCTAATTCTCTTATCAGCTGCCTAAATGTGGAACAAACTCAATAAACTACACTTGCATTTAAGAGTATGCCCTATTTGTGACTGCGTGGCCACAAGCAAACTTTGCAAGTGTTGGTGGATCTCACGTCTCAAATCGTTATTCGTTCCTGCTGGTTGCGTGACTTTTAGTCAATAGATCCTGTACTTCTGGTGAATACTCGGTATCAGACTTTTTGGATGAATACTTTACTGCTTCTGTATACTATAGACAAATGGTAGAGATAATAAAATGGAACCTATTTGCTGAAAGTTTAACATTTTTATATACTTTATAATACACTTTTTCATCAAAAATGTTTCATAAACTTTAAGACATAAACTTGGAGACTCTTCCTTTATCCCTAATCAGTTCTAGCTTCAACAGTTTAAAGTCATAAAACAGAATTGGTTTTGAGGGATCTTTCTCAGGACGATATAAACACCGTCGGGTATAAAAACCCACTCGTATAAATTTTAGTACCATCCTTTTCCCCTTCATAATGTGCTGACACTCAAACAGGGATCCACTTCAAAGGTATAAATCTCTGGAAACTGTTATCTTTTTCTAACTGCCACTTGTGAAGAGATGAACTAAGGAACTATAGAGAGCCACCGAGGACGTTTCCAATATATATAGCTCAGTTGTCATGTCCTTTTCCGAAAGGCTGAAAGACCTTCCGTTTCATTTCCATGGTAGGTCGCGCCAGATGCCGCAGCATTTCATATCCCTGCCGCCAGATTGTGCTCCGGCGCGGCGGGCGGCCCATCCGACTTTAAGTTGAGAATGGTCCGAAGGGTGAAGAAAGAAGAGTTTATTGTATATTGGAGGGTAAAAAGTTCTGCGGGGGGTTCGGGAGAATTTCTTTCTTAAAGACAGCCGACTTCCGGAACATGATGCAGTAAAGGAAGCGTTGAGGAAATAAAAGAATTGTAGAGAAAGAAGATACTGGAATCCAAGAAAATACAAAATATAAATATTATAGAGGCAACGATGTCCGTAGTAATTACTTCTAAGACTTTGAAAAGAAACACATATCTATTTAAAAAATTGTTTTACTACAAATTTACACTGAGCATCCGACAAAAGTGTCAATGTAATATTTCCATTACTTTTTCCAACCCCTGCCACTTATTTTAATATAGCATCTGAAAATTGTGAAAATTCTTTTCATCTAGTTCATATTAACAGAAATAAACTTACACTTTGTTTTAGATAAAAGGGCAATAGAGAAAAGCATATCTTTGTCTTGTAAGCTGATTATAACCTCCCACACTCTTTCCAAAACATCGCAAAACATAAGAGGATATTGTCACCACTTCAGAAAATATGATAAATTCGGACCAACCTATTTTATTAAATAAATGGTGTTTTAAAGTTTCTATTTATTTGAAGTAACCCTTTATCCATCTCTTATTGTTTGTCCGTTATGCAAAATTATACAGAATTATTTTGAAATGAAGAGGATATTGCAGCTATTTCCATAAAAGTTAATATATACGTTTGTAACATAAATATTTTCAATATAAGGTGTTTTAATGAAAAAATGTGAAATAAGTTTCCGAAAAAATAAATTTCGAGAAACGTTCCATACAAAGGACAGTTAGGTGCAGGGAATTTTTCTTGACAGTCTTCGATTGCATATCTGAAAGTTCAAGCACCGGGATTGTTATCCATCAAGCACTTCATATTTGCACTGTTCAGAGATATACGTGGACCTTTCTCTAAAACGGCTTATTTTGATTCAAGAGACTTAACACATGTACTTCCGGCGAAATCTCGAGAGAAGGTAGTGGAAATTGATAACATTTATTCTCCATTGATATGCATTTGATTACCACAACTATATGAATGTTTGCGCTAAATAATATATTTGGTTGTTCGTTATGTGTTGGTTTAGAATATCCTCTCTTTGTGTGACATCGCTGAAAACAAATCCAAATTTAGCGCTTCAAGAATTGGAAATATGTATCAATAAAAGTAATTTCACTGCAGTAAAATTGAATTTTAGTAAAATCTGAATTTTTTATAACTTTATCTCTTATAGTATAGCCGTTATACAAAATTAAACAAAATTTATTCTGAACAAAAGAATTTCACACAGTATTTGCAGGAAATTCAAACAGTTCATGTTAGCCGCTATGCAGATTTTTTAAATATATAGGTGGTGCTTTAATCAACTGTGGTGTTCGCCAAACGTAACCTAGAAAGTAATGGTGTGCATCAGAGCTAGGAAGTTCGTACCGATTTCCTTGAGCAGTGTAAGAGCGGCCAGGCATGGCTATACAACGCAGCGTTACTAGCAATGAAAGCAGATGCTTATTTCGAGACACTTAGGAATTTGCGCCGCGCAAGACAGAATAAGCGCCGAGGAATACTGTCAAAAGTTGTTGTGTTTCTTCACGACAACGCACGACCACACACTGCAAATGCGACGAAAAACATCTTACAGGGATTTGGCTGGGACGTGTTTGACCACCCCCCGTACAGCCCTGACCTCGCTCCTAGCGAATTTCATCTGTTTTTGCATCTCAAATCTTTTCTTGGCGGTCAACACTTCAACAATGACGAAGACCTAAAAGAAAACGTTTCCAACTGGTTGAGGACACAGACATCAAACTTCTATGAGAAAGGTATACAACAACTTGTGCCTCGCTATGACAAATGCCTGCACAATTTCGGCAGGTATGTGGAAAAGTAGTTTAAGTGTTGTAGAAATTTGTGCAATAAATAATTGTTCTGTATCTGTACACAATTTAATTTTATTACCAAACAGAACTTACTTTCTGGACAAACCTCGTATATTTAGTATTAAAATCGCTTCAATGTAAAATAAAAAAAAAAAAAATAGTGCTTGGCGGTAACCGTGGAATCTGGAGCTCGCTCAAAAGCAGTAGTTGCTGTAGCTAAATTTGCCCAATCGAATTTTAAAATTAGTTGCAGTGTTACTGCTACCTACCATAGGAGAATAAATTCTTGGAATAAAGTTGAAATAAGAGCATGATTCATGAATGCTTATGTGTAGTTTTTATGCTGTAAAGATAAAACAGGAACAGCGAGAAGCATACAATAAAATAATCCTATATATCAAAATGAGTTTGCTCTATTGCGCAGTTTTTTGTTTTCATTTTTCTCGTTATTCGGCGTTCAATAAAGGACACGAGAATTAAATTAAAATTGCATGTAAAGCTTACAGGAGTATTCCAGGTTTTATTGAACTCTTATAACCTAATAAAGAATACGACAAAATTGGTTTAAAGGAATAAATAGAAAATTCTTTATTCACTTTTAACAAAGGATGCTCATGTATTTCCAAAATCTTCTTTGCCACCTGCTACAAGCAATTATTTTATTTATATAAAAAATGCATGCATGGTTACCTATGAAATACATGCCATAATTGTTGCTCACAAATTACATGATTGTTATTATTATTTAAATTATAAATTATTTTGTAGAGTTACCTGTAAAGAACTCCTTACCATGGCACAGTCAGTTAGAGCGTGGCAGCTGTAGTTCCTTGCCACGGAATGTCCCCTTACTGGAATACACCTATAGGCATAAGGCTTTTAACCCGAATATTCTTCCAGCATACATATCACTGGACTTTTACAATCCCTCCGAGCTTAAAGTGTGGACACACACAACCAGTGTGGTTGTATCTCCCCGCATATAATCATGTGTTAACATTCTCTTCGGTGCTGCTTACATCCAACTCTTATTGTAATTCATTTCTATCACTGTAGCTCATGTTTAAATTTTTTGGAACTTACGAGGCGTGTCCGTAAAATATATTCTCCAAGGCGCTGGAACCGCGAGGAACGCTATTCCGCGAGATCCGGCAACACTGGGACGTAGCTTGGTTTCACTCCTTTAAATACCTACCGTGACGAATCCGTTGTAACCATTAGTCTTGACTGGGCAGTCGCTTGCGATGGAGCTTCCTATCACTTCTGCCGCCAAGGGCGAGTTGCGTGCAGTGATCCGTTGTTTGAGTGCCAAGGGCACTACCCCCACTGAAATTCATCGCCAGTTATGCGAAGTCTATGGGCCACAGTGTATGGACGTCAAAAACGTGCGAAAGTGGGTCAGAGTTCAAAGACGGACGTACAGGGTCCATGACGAACAGCGTTCTGGTTAGCCTTCGGGTTCACCTGAAACAATAGCAAAAGGGAAGCAAGAAATGCTTAAAGATCGGCGTGTGACAGTTCGCGAGCTGTGCGAACTTATCCCTTAATTCAGTAAGACTACGATTGACAAGATTTTGACCGAACATTTGCATTATCGCAACGTGTGTGCGAGGTGGGTCCCCAAAATGCTCGGCTGATCACCTGGCCCACTTGGGATCGGACATGCTCACCCATCCTCTTACAGTTCAGACTTAGCACCTAGTGATTATCATCTGTTTCCTGAGTTGAAATCACACCTGGGTAGAACACATTTCCATACCGACGATGATTTGGAAAACGATGTTTAGCGCTACCTGCGCAACTTGGCGGGAGAGTACTATGACAAGGGTATACAAAACCTACCACAGCGCATGCAAAAGTGCATCGATCGCAATGGTAATTACGTTGAAAAATAGCTGTAAGTTCCACCTTTCCATCAATGTAACATTTATTGACAATAAATATGTTTTCTATATTAAATAAATTTGTAGACCTTATTTTACGCACACGCCTTGTAACTACAGTATTTATACACACTGTTCATTTCTGAAGAATGAAATTAGCGATAATATATACAGTGTAATAAAGAATTATTGGCTACCTCACGTTCTTCTCTTTTTCACTCGCTCTAAATATTGTGCTAAGCGTAACGTACTCACTTTAACGCCGAGTAAGGTACAGTAGGAGATAGGAGACGCGAGAACCGTTAAGTACTCTCCAATCCGTACTAATACTCCTACGCTACTGCTACTACCACCGCCATATTTACCAATCCTGTGGCTTGCCTATTGTTATTTGTTTTGCAACTTAGTTCTGTTTTAATTTGACACTTTCACATAGCCTTCGACACAAAATTCCTCTCGTCCTCTTATTCGTAAAGGTTCCAATTTTTTTTATCAATTCCAACATTTACATCTATCTGATGAATAATGTCTTATGGAAGCCATCAAACTCCACAAAAATTAATTTTCTTTATCATTTATTCTTGGTCTACATATTCACATCCTTGTTTTACTGTCAAAAAAGAAAGAAACAAATGTAGCTTTGTAAAAGGTACTTTTGACTTTTGAAATGACGATGTGTAGAATCATATGTCAAAATCAAACAATTTTGAAGTATTCATTACTTGTTTTTAATTTGAGAAATACAATGCTACAAATGCTTGTATATACCTATGTTTAATCTTGATGTATCAGTCGTTTCCACAATCCTCTGAATCATACAATTTTATATCAATTTGTATTAATCTTTCGCCTTGAAAGAAACAGAACTAGGTCCATTTATCCAGTAGAACCTAGGACAAATGCACATCCTGGTTGTGACAGCGTCAGAGGGATTCAAAATAAAATCTAAATCTTCAGGTTTACTGCACTTTAGCCAGCGGCTGAAAAGAGTTTGATAAAAATCAGCTTATTGCCGGTATATTTATAAAGATTTCTTCCCTTCCATTCGATACCAGATGGCCTTGACAGACGTCATCCAAAACGAAATGCCTGGGAGGTAGGAGATATCATTCCACTTCACTGCCACTCTGATTGGTTACACGAAAAGGGGTCGCATATTTGGTCTGCTATGTACAGTGCTGGTTAAATTATGCTGGAACTACGGTTGCTTGGCATTTGTATAAGGATGTCACGTACCGCGAAAATTGCTAAATAAAACTACTTCATTTTTGTTGTGTTTTCCAACATATTTTCAATTTCTGATAAAATTTCAAATGTGAGGCAGCTGATGTTTGATGTGCAACCCTTTAAACTCGTTGCTGGGAAAACAAAACTTCCCATTGAGATTCTCTAGAAATGCATTTTCAATCTGTAAAAGTTACTGCAGATGTTTTGAAGATCTTTAAGAGATTGTATTTAAATTTTTGAGCCACATTTTAAGGGCTGTGATTAAATAATCCCAAAGCTCCCTTTAAAGGTGAAGGCTGAATACCTACACATTTAAGGCTCTAGCTCGGAAAACTCATTTTATCAGATCAACCATTTTGTAATAATAGGCAAGGTTAATTTTTATGGGTTTAACCGTTCGATTATGATTTTCGTATAATACAACAGATTATGTAATTTCCAGGCTCAGAAACTTTAAACATTAAAGGCAGGACACACGTTAATGTTAGAAGTTCTAGTCCCATTAGTCCTGGACCAGTAGGACCAAGGACCCCGGCCTCCTTCAACCAGGGAGTTACCGAGCTGTCCCACAAGGGCGCCCAGCGCCTCCGTGGGGCTTTCCATAGGGCAAGACCTAGAAACTAACAAGGCCCCCCCCATCTGGTCCTGTGGACTCAAGACGGGATGGAAGTGGATACGCCACTTACGCGCGCCAACTCCTAAATTAGAAGGCTGTCGATATGACCTCGGTGGGGCCGCCTGGTGATCTAGCACACCTTCTACTAGCTATGTTGGCTAGTACGAGGGAAAATTAATGGCTTCCGTCAACCCCGTCCGGAGACGTACCCGATCACCCACGGGTATCGAGAACCACTGCCCCCCTCGAGTCCAACCCAATCCGAACAACTCCCAATCAGGGCTCGAATGTTCAGTCCGAGGTTCCTCTAGTAACGTCAGACGTACCACGAGTGCTAGAGGTTCGCAGAACCCGTATTACGGCAACTGAAGTGGACAGATCCCCTCCCCTACGAGATGAAATTAAGTTGAACTATTATGAATCTTATTCATTAACGCCATAAATTACAAATCAGCCACAATCCTCATATACATCACTCCCCATCAGTGACTCAGTGACATATTTTGTATTGCAATTGATGAGAACACTATTTGCCTTAGTTATTAAAGTTACCTTAGTTGTCATGTAGACACTTAGTATAGCGCAAACGTTACACTTGTGACACTGCTGTACACACTCAGAACAAAGCCAAAACTAATAACTGAACTCTACTCAGCACTGTCCACTCCACTAAACCGTACTCTATATGTCTCAACTGTCTACTGAAGGACTATCAACACAAACAACGACTCGTTTGACTGTGGAACGCTGGCCAGCCTCTTATATATAGAAGGCAATGTTCTAGAAAGGAAAACTGTTGACAACAGACAAAACGAATCTTCCGGAGCAGAAGCTCGCCATACAATGTCTATTGTTCTGTACGGATAATTATTCTGCGGGAGAAGAACCATTAATCGCGCCCAAACCGCCGATGGCCGGCCAGCGAGCTGCAAGGTGCCACAGTGAAGTATTGAATCATTGTTTTAGTTTAGAACGCTTGATACCAACACGCCTCTTAATCGCAATACGAAACAAATATGATTGCACAGGTACTTAGGTACTTACTATATTCTAATGTAATTCTTTTCATATTCTCTGGTTCTTTTTCTTCAATGGCAAACAACTCATATTCATTACACGATGTATCGTATGTTGCAAAACCAGTTATTTATGAAAAAGAACCGTGTGATTTCTCCACTTACAACTTGTATTTTAAGGTGTCAAAGGACATAAAAAATACATACCAACAATCTGAAATCACTTAAGTACCTGAGCTTTCTGGAAACAAATATAGCTATGCTTGTTCAGATCTGTAGTATCATATATAAGTGCTGGAGGAACTAAATTCAACTCAGATGCATTTTTATGTCACTGTGTTTAATTTTTGAAAATCCACTATTGCGCTTTACAGATAAATAGTGAACCCCTGCTCTTGTGCTGTATTGTTTCATCTAAATAAATAAAATCAACATTTATGTAATTAACTTCTGTTAGAATTAAACGAGCATTTTAAAATGTTTAATAACTGTTCATCATTACACCATTTCTGCATGTAGATTAATTTCACCTTCTTTTAACATAATATGAGAAAACGTTTTACCCTCATTTTTTTCTACTCCACAGAAGAAGCAGTAACTGCCAACATTTCTTTATTTATGAAATATACCATGAGCATAAAGAAATCCCATTAATCTTCCTTTTTACACCATGGAGAGAGAAAATGTGCTCGGGACGTTTTGTGGCCATCATGCTTTAATGCTCAAGAGGAATTGTATGATATACTAGATTCATATGAATTTATCTATTCATTATTATTGTTTATTTGTATACAGCTATTGTATGCTGTTCTGTAAAATCCTATTGTTCTAACTGCCACAAATCAATCAAGATAAACTTTCTAAAACTATTGTACTGTACATTTCATTATAGGTACAAAGTGAATGCAGGATACCGAGTGAGGCGGTCCGCACACTGGGCGCCACTTTATGAGGTGGTCCGGCCCGTAGCGAAACACGCCGAGCTCTCCCTTGTGCTCAACGCCTCACAATTAAGATTGGTCGCGTGCGGAGGTTAAGGAAAGGGAGATTGTAATCGGTTCGAGGTGACTTGTAGCTCCCGCATGAAAACTCTCATGTGCACTTCAGGAGTTAGTGCGTCCTGACTGGTTGTGGGTTGAATGATGGCACCTCGAATCTGGTAGACAGAAGTTTATTGTTATCCTTAGGCTCCTTTGCTCGCCACCGTAAAGTCGTCGTCGGTGTGGTTGTTGTGTTTAGCGTCACTGTCAGTATTGTGATGTGAAGCGCAGGGAGAGTAGCACTGCGCAGTCGACCTGGATATATTTATCGTCTTCCCTATATACTACTCTTTGCGCTAACTCTCACTGGAGAGATTGTTAGATATTGCACTTTGTCTCTGTGCATGGCGCGGAAGTGTACTTCTTAGGCGGCGCCGAATACGCGTCCGTCTCACGTAGAACTCAGGACCTAAGTGTTCTTACTAGCAAAGCCTACTCTCCGCCATCACTTTGAATTACCCCCACTCTAGGTATTTCTCGGAGTTTGCAAAATACATGAACAAATATCAATTTCCTATTGGCTGGTAACTATCCCCACTTGAGGTCAGTGTTCAGAATTTCCAGTCTGGACCTGATATCAGAGACGCTTTTTCTAACGATCCGCATGCAAAAATTTATGCGAAAGCATGAGTTCTGCGCGTCGGTCAAAATCTTATAGCCCATTGTCAGAAGCACGCATGGAATTTTAACAATGGGTTGGTTTCCGACTGGAAGGCGCCAAATTTTACATGAGGGCGAAACAGACAAGAGTAGGGTTGTTTGTTTACAGGTATTGCAAAGGGAGTTTACTGTCCTTCGCAGAGTGCCCTTGTCGCTGTGGCCGTCTCTGGAGTATATGCTAGCATTCTGGCATATATCTATTTTGGTATACGTCATTTATTTATATTCATTCATTTTGATTGTGTTAATGTCTTTCTGATATCAGGTTATATGTCACTTCAGTGTTCCTAGGTGACAGGGGCTGCGTCACGAGGCGACAGTCAAATTGTTATAAGCAAATTGCAGTTTCATTATTACAGCTGGTCTTACAATTCTTATTAAACTGTATTAACATGTTTGCTGTTGGTAAGTAGGAGCTCTAAGTGACAAACTGTACATTGGCATAACTATCAATAATGTGTATGCGTGCGTGTGTGTGTGTGTGTGTCCGGATCCATTTCTCAGGTGGAGGCAGCCAGAGGAAGTGACCTGCAATGCTAGGGTGATAGCGAAGATGACGGTGAGGCAAGGGTGCCTAAAGTTTATACCGTGGGCTCCGAAACACGTTGTGCATAGGGGGCTCTTCACATGTGCTAGACGGAGGTGAAGGCACGGATCGGGCTGACTTAAAATCGACATCCCAGAGACGGGAATCGAGCCTGGAGCCTTAGCACGAGATTCGCGAACGAAACCACTACGCTACCCCGGCGCTCTACTATCAATACTATAATTAATTGTAAATATGTAAACCGCGAGTGTATGCATACTAGTTCTTTCTTTGTAGAAGCCTAATTTGTAATTGTTATTTCCTGTTTCAGGTGAAGCGTGAAAGAAGATCTATAGCGAGAATACGGTAAGTTGATTCACTTCCATGACCATCACGTAGACTTGTACTATAGTACAACTTAAATCAGGATTTTCCTTTGGGATAGTTAACACGTCTAATTGGCTTTGTTATAAATTAATTGATTCCTGTTATATCTGGTACGCCAGGAATGAGGAGCATGTGTTTGTGAGCAACTATTCCCGTACACCACC
The DNA here is from genome assembly GCA_030765055.1 of Mantis religiosa. NCBI lineage: Eukaryota > Metazoa > Arthropoda > Insecta > Mantodea > Mantidae > Mantis > Mantis religiosa. The sequence goes on along the minus strand of CM060948.1, from coordinate 305,317,422 downwards.
AACACCACCACGATGTATTGTGTTTTAAATCCAAGGATCGTTATTTGCGTGAAATATCTGCTGCAGAAAACGATGTAACAAAACTCGTACCTTTTTTCTGTATGATTCTGCCAAATATCTGCAGTAGAAAGCAATGTTACAAAACTGGTTTTCTCTCTCGATTACTCTACCAACATCTGCAGCAGAAAGCCATGTAACAAAGGTGGTTCTTTTGTTATAAAGCTCTGCGTTTATTCTGTTTAATACTGGTGGTTAAAATACAGAACCCAACAAGAAAGTCACCTTTAGTCATAAAAAAAACCCTATTTAACATCTGAAACATCATACTTATAAACTTACGCTTTTACACCAGCATCAAGATGAATAAACATAGTCTTTTTCCCCCACGAGATTGTAGGCAGTCTTGTGGAAGACATCAATGATACATTGTACATATTGGTGCGCAATGGTAACTGAAGTTACGAATAAGCTGTAAACATTCTTGTTGCGCGCAGGAGGCTGCAGGCCACAGAGAAGCGCGGAAAGTCCGTAAGTGTTCTTGAAGACCCGCCCCATCATAGTAGCTGCCTAGAGAGGAAGACGAACGATCACTTCAACAATAATTAAGGGAACGCAAGCGGATTTTCCTTTGAGCAGCCTCCGTGCCATCTGTTCGGCAGTCTAACGCCTAGCAGCACACTTAACAAAACAATAATTCCGCGCTTACGTTTTAATGTTGAGTCATCACTTCAAGGCTCTTAATGTTGTAAGACTCAGACTCAGAACATCAAACAATAATGGTAAGTGATCTGAAATTAATAAATACCTGGTCTTACAACTTACATAAATGACTCTTAGCTAAGCATTGTATGTACTAGTCACGAAACCACTTTTTACACAATTCGCGGATAGCACTTCTACTGCAGGGCGAGTGACTTCAGAGTTAATCTACTCTGTAATAGTTATTCTCAATATTTGTTTTCTATAGTCGACAGTTTGGAAATTTAATTGTTCTTTCACAGTAGCCTTGTGTAGGACGTACTATGAAAGATTAGAGACAGACTGAAACATTCAATGCCATAGCCGGAATTTGAACCACGGATCTTCTGATTTCCGTCCAACCGCTCTAACCATATGAGCTACTATGGCCAACATACCGACATGACAAATTCCCCAACTAACTCGTGTTTTTCCCGGTAAACCACTAGGAGTTCTCATAAACACATAAGACAACTACCTTAATGGCGACTTACTATGCTGTAAGTACTTAAAGCCCCTTGCTTTATAGCTCAGACCACTGTTAGGTACAATTAATGGAAATTAGTTGTTCTTTCACACTAGCCGTCTGTAGCACGCACTATGAAGAGGTAGAGCCAGACTGTAAAATTCAATGCCGGATAGATATATAGAATCAGCAGAATTCTCGCAAAATACAACATCAGGACCATCCACAAGCCACCTCCGAAGATTAAACATCAGTTGAGACCAGTGAAAGACCAACTGAACTTCCAAGTTCCGGAAGTGTACCGCATTCCCTGTGAATGTGGGACACCGTATATAGGACAAACCGGAAGGACCATCGCTACTAGAATAATCGAACATGAACAGAGCATTCGTTCAATGCAACGTGAGAATTCTGGGCTGGCAGAGCATTGTTTTGATAACGACCATAGAGCCAATTTTCGGGAGACGATCAGCTTGGCAAAATGCAACAGTTACTGGGAGCGGAGAAATAAGGAGGCTTTGGCGATTTCCTCTGAAAGGAGCACGCTGAATCGTGATGCTGGATTTCAGTTCAGCTCCTCTTGGAAACCGGCCTTAAAATGGAGATCCGTCGAACTAAGAAACAAAGATCAATACAGCTTGATAATCAAGTTAAGTAGTTTCCTTTCTTTGACACAATTTTCTATACTCACGCCATCTCCTGACCTGGCATTTAATTTACTGAAAACAGTCTTTTGTTCAGTAATGCGAAATTTGATAGTGTTTTGTCTTTGTTTATAGTTTTGTTAGATCTAGTATTTCAATTTGTGGTTATAACATTTTATAAATATCCTGATGATGGGAGAGATGCACACTCCCTAAACGTTGATATCTAATCATCTTTTCACCTGGCTGAATGCCCGAGAAGAAAGTGAGCGTATTCGTCGCCAGAAAAGCTTCAGGTCTTACCTTTCTTTTATAATATTTGCCATAGCTTACGGATATCTTTTCCACAGTATCTTTATCAGAATCTAAAGTATCTACTTCTGTTATCTCATTGGGTTCCCAATGGGAGAAATTGTCATTGAAAAATAATGATGAAATCTATGTAACATGTTGTTGACTAACAGTGCCAATGTTAGGTTAAACTAGGTTTCATTAGACACAACATATGATATATCTAGCATTCAGATTGCAGGGGAATTAATGACACGTCGATAAACTGTCGTCTCATCGCTGCTTTGTAGAAGGTGAAATAAAACGATTCCATGTTCTCTTTCGCTATTACTAAAGGAAACGCTGTTTCTCGTCGATTTCTGCCTCAGCAGCTCCTCATGGATCTTGCACTCTGGGTATGCGTGGGATAATAGCGCAGAAAAACCAGAGGTTTTTTGAAACGCGATTTATTCAAACAAAATAGAATTAAAGGTTTACTGATACGTTTTCGTTGCTATGGCCGCAGAGTAGATTCACTAACTATCGCAATATAACACAATGCTGGTGAGGTGGACGGCCAGCTGCCACTGGAGCAACCTCCTTCCGCGAGTGTTCCCACGCAAGTGACCCCCTTATTTTCGCTCGTAGTCTTCGCTCACGCCGTTCTTCCCCTTAATCCCCTACAAATTTTAGCGCGAAACATCGCGTCGTCATGCCAACCAAGAGACCTTTCTCTTATCTTCCTCGACCAGGTGTGCAGTCAGTTTCCGAGAAAATCGGTCTCGAGTACCTGGCATCTGACCCTCCTTACCTGCTCGCACACTTTTACCCCATTCTGACACTTCCAACACCAACCAAGCCACCACTAGCTGTACCTTTTTAACATGCGCTGATTTTCAAATTATATCATTTCAATACTTTGTGCTTTTACAGCTTCGGCTTCAACATATTTTTGGGAGATGTTAAGCTTGTGAAAATTGGTATGCCAAGAATGGTTAATTTTGACTTCCCTAATGGCAGAACAGTACTCTGTACTTTACTTTATTTTAATGATTATATTAATATATGTGCAACATATATTCGGGTTTACCCCAGAAAATTTAATAAATATGATTTTGCTCTCACGCTAATACCTGCTGAAGATCACGTTAAGATGCATTTAACTCTAAAAACAATTTGCATAAATCAGTACATAGATTCAAGACAATGACAGTTATATATGAATAGTTTCATACAAATTAAAGTTTGAGTTTGATATTTATAGGCAAAGAAATGACAACATCGAACACTATTATAGGAAGAAATTCATAAAACAAGTACATAAGTATACATTTTTGGAAATGCTTGAGTTGAGGTAGTAAATATATTCAATTATTTAAGTAGAATTTCTTGGTTGTATTAAAAATAAAAATTTATTTTTAGAAATGGGGAATATGGTAATAAAACATATCCTAAGGGCAATTGCAGAATGTGTATACATAATACCATTGTAAAACAAGTGAAGAGGTAAAAAAAAAATTTAGAGGTAGATAACCTGAATAATAAAGCAAAAAGTGGATAACCATCAGAGTCTAACATCCGAAAAGTGACCATACTCTTTCATTAATTCATGAGACTAAAGTAAACAAAAGTACTAAAACAAGACCTGTTACTCGTAAAAGATAACTTCAAGATATGTAGACCGGACAGGTGGAAATAACTGAAGTAAAAGAACGAAGTCTAATTTATTTTAAGTTATAGGAGTATATCATAAATCTTGTCCTTCCTCCTCTTCTACAAGGCTTTGATACTTCGGTCCATCCCGTCTCCATGAAGTTGATCTCGCCAGTGTTTTACTGGTGTTCCTAGTGAACTACTTCCTAGCAAATTATATAATTGTACTGTGGATTTTATAGTTATGTAGATACTCCTTGATGGTTGTACCATATCGATTAAAAATTCTCTCCCAATATCTTTATTTCGAGTAAATCTAATGACGTATATACAGTAACGTATTCAAGGAATTAATTTCTCCAGGTCTTATTCTTTTTTATTGATTTCGTATTAGTGTCCAAGATTCACAGCCATACAGAAGAGTCACAACCGCAATCACTTCATAGCCTTTCAACGAGGTTTCCTTCCTCATCTTCCTTTATCCTCATCGACATGCATGATTGTTAAATCCAATTTCTGTTCTACTTCACATTGTTCTGTCTGTTATTGAGCAGCGAATGGGACACCTCGCACCTCTCAACTCAGAATTTTTCTGCTTAGCACCCCCAGGAGGAGCGGATGAGGTGAGGAAACTGTAGCAGGCTGCAATACTCGGACAGACAGAAAAATGCATAGTTTTCAAGATTGATAATACGGTCACACCAGTGGGTACTCAGAGAAGACTTCTCTGTGAGAAACGGAACCGGAGTGAATTCCAATCACCTGGAGGGCTACAGCGGAACTGCTAATTACCAGGATCGAGAAGAATTTTCCAACTAGTACACATCTGCGTCACTTGTCCTATAATGGCAGATATTATTTCACCCATAAGTGTACCTGAAATATGAAAGGGGAAGCCCAATAACAGGCTATGAGGGAAATAAAATCCACGATAGAAGAGAAAACACCTCAGCAGTCGCCTGACTAATCAGAAAAAACCGCGAATTACCCATGGTTGGAATTGGTGTCTAACCTAGGAATCGAAACTAGGGCCGAATTCATACGAGCCTTGCACGTTTCCCGTATTTTTCTCTCTTAAAATCAACTTCAGTCTTATCGGTTAAGGTACTCTCCTCCACAGGAGAGATAGTCTCCGACGCCTGAGACGCAGGAAGGTTGGCGAAGGTTCCTACACCCTCCCTGGACAGGTTTATAACACCCCATGTCAGTACAGTTACAGACCATTCAAAAACATTCTGACGGCTTCTAGTTTTGTGAATGAGTCTTCTCGGTTTTAGTGTACAGAATGAATAGGGCGCATGCTTTATAAGGGTCTGCTCCTTGTTTAGCAAGCGTTCTCTGCCACACGCATTTTCTGTCCTTGCTCCACTATGTAAGGCAGCACATACCTTCCAGGGATCTTCTTTGCGTTGTTGGACAGTATAAAACCTTCATCGGTTTCGTTTTCCTAACAAATATATTCCAATGAAAACTTATTACAATTTCATTCATTTTAAACTCTGCTTACTTTAAAACATTTTAATCTCACTAGAAGCGTTCTGCTCGTCATTAAATACCATCGTTATTGGAGTATATTAATTCTACATTGCTTAGCCAAATTCTTACGACGTTGTCCGTATACAAATTCAAAAAGGATCAGTAAGAAGGCACACCTATATCGTTCATCCTGATTAATTTCTACAATATTAGTGTTACTAGATATTACTTTTATGTCTGCTCATCACAAGAAGGCAAGCGGAGAATGAAGGGTTGAACAGCTTGAACTATGTATCTGCCCTGGTAGTGAATCTATTTACTATGAAATGAGTGTATGAGAGTGCATACGAGTCACCCATGCTGCCATATCTAATGCTCGTTTCAGTAACTGCGGTGATATGTGTTATGCATGGGGGAGTTATGTGACAACACTTCGAACCTGGCATCCATATCATTTCCGGAAGGCGAGCATAAACACGGCATATGTGATCACGTTACACATTCCTCTACGTTGCCTTCTTGTGGTGAGCAGACAGTACTGCATTCTTTGTTTATATATACACTCCGTATTATTTTTATTAGGTGGCATAATCTCCCTTATCCTGCAATTCGTCCGATATGACAATGTTTAAGGACGCAAATAAAAAAATTCTAAAACGTTCTCCAAAACATTTCAACCTATTATATGCATGCTTTTTTGAAAATCGATAATGGTATATAATGTGTGAAAGTGTTTCTATTACCTGATCCATTGTTCATTGTTATGTTAGCATGACTGAATATCTACGATTATAGTTTAGAATATAAAAGGTAGACTAAACTGGTATTCCTTAAAGATTGTGGTTGTACATACAGCCACACATGGGTAGTTTTTGTGTGTCACGCGGTTGCGACTGATCCCACAGCCGTCAGGATACATGTGCTCAGGGGTGGAGCTGTACATTATGGAGATGAGTACTCTAGTATTGTTTTCCTTCAAGTGGCACGATTTCAAGAGCTCTGAAGAGGCTGCAACATCTGCGTTAGGAGTAGTTAACACGACCAAAGCCCTTTTCTCCTTCAAACCCTCAACTGAAACCTCTTGAACGAGCTCGCTCCTCGTTCGGAGTGATAGCAAGTTCTCGTTCACTGACACAGCTTGCTGCTATTATCGACTTGCTTCTTTCTGTACTGGTGATGTCATCACGGCTTTGATAAGAAACAAAATTACCGACGGTCTTGCTGTTCAATCTCCCCAGTGTTGGCGACTGGGATGATGAGATTACAAGCAGCAAATGACGTGAAAATGAGAGGCAGCGGGGTGAACCCTCCCTCCTGTCTCTACGTCATTTAATTTACCCTAGTTCTTCTCGTGTGGAAAACTGGCACACAAAAATTGACACTTGGAGTAATCAGAGAGTCATATAACGTAAAGAAATTGGATAAAGGTAAACTATTTTTGCAGCGTAATAACGCTTGTATGATGCTATACGAATTATTGTAAAATAAGTGAGCATTTGTGCTTTCGAAGTAGAGCTCGATAGAGCAAAGAATATTTGCGCTGCATTTATGAAATTACTAAACTCATTTTACGTATTGGAAAATTAACCTTTACGTTACACAAAAAAAGACCTTATACGATCTCATGTAGCACATTTTATCTAATTCTAATTTCACACGAACTTACCTCACAATCTCGTTTCTGCTTTTATTTCTAACTGAATCTAAGAGTTCAGTAGACTTAATAAAAACAGTTTTAGTTATTTCTGTTATAATAAATAGTTGGGATAATGTATATTGGACTGGATTCCGGTACGGAGAGGATTGGGCACTGCGATCTCTCTTGATCTACTGTAAGTACGCCCTCAAGTGGGGCAGACACAGGAGGAGGGATAAGGCGAGAGGAGAAGAGGGCGACCGATCCAAGGAGACACGAGAGTGCAGAGGGAATGGTCCCTACACTTAAAAGCTGAAAACTCCCCTGTAGGCCAGCACAACCGACAGCTTACCCGACTGTGGTCCGGAGGCGGCTGCACCAGACTGGGCTTGAAGACTGGAGATAGTTCTACTGGAAGAGTAGTTTTACTCAGAGCATATCCCTGTCATGCACCGTCGAGACACCCGCCGACACTTCTACGCTGAAAGAGACCACCAGATGAGCGATAATGTGAAATGATAATAGAGAGGAAATGGAAGTACAGGAAATTCAGAGGATGTAATTTAGCTACCCATCGTTTGACTGGCGACCGGGAAAACCCCCGAGAAAGCTCATGGTTCAGGTATGTCGGTCACGGGAATCCAGTCCGTACCTTCCAAATTCGCGCCATCGTGCTCGGTTCATGTTACATCATTACTATATGTGATAACGTTTCGTTTAAATTGCTAGGAATCATAGTAAATATGTAAACCTGATCAGGTTCAAAACATGTGTAGCACCAGCAAGTATATTCCACAAAGATTGAGTAATACAGGTTTTTCTACATCTAATTGACTATACTTTGGTATAAATTAAAAAGAATATAGTCCCATACAGGACTCTACCCCTTTTAATCATCTATTTTATCATACAGTTGTGCTCCAGTTCTGCGACTAAATGTGTTCCAGTATTTATTTTTAAATGAACCTGCGACTTTGTAATTGTAATTTTCCTCAGAGACAGTTTCTCCGTGAACTGTCTTGAACTTCAGATATATATAGAACTGGTTGTACACTAGAGAGTAATGGTCTTATCCAGGTAAGGGACATGCAATATTGCAACTAGATTTAATTAAAACACAGCGGGAGAGCCCAGATCTCTGAGGTGGCATGAATCAGTTGCTTTGGGTACCATCTTGAGCAGGGTTTGCCAAACTGCAACTTGAGAACTCCTTTTGTTTCGCACGCTTACAAACTTCAAATTATATTGCACCTGCATTACATATATTCACATATTTTAAACGAATGTGTAAAATTAAGTACTATGACTTTAAATTGATGTAAAGTGTTAAGAAGTTTTCTTTGTGTAATTTACGTCCTACAACGTTAAATCATATCGGACGATGAATGACATTGACAAAATGATGTTCAAATGAATGCGGGGTCCATGGAGCTTAGAGTTACCCGACATTCGTCTTGAAGGATAAGGGAAAACCCCGGACAAACCTTATCCAGGTGTGTTGCACTAATATATCTTTTTCTACTGGTATACAAACTAATCTTATTAACGCCTATTGGTCTTTCTACATTAGATAATCGATATAAACTATCTTAATTCTAATTTTGTTGCAGTACAAGTGTATCACTGAGGCTTTAAGCGATAGTCAAGTCTGATGAAGCAGGTTCCTAAGTGATACTTATGAGATACTGTTTTGTATGTATGTATGTATTTATTAACTGCAATTGGGTACTACCCGGTGGCAGAGTTAAGAATACAGATCAATTTACATATACTAGATTTACAACAATAATACAGTAAACAATACAAACATGTCTTGTCTTGCATGGACAAGATATTGTGACTTAGGCGGTTCGTGACATTAAAAGCCCAGTTGCACAAACTCAAAATGTTCTTTATTTCCTCCGAGTTAGCCTTGGCACACTTGCAATTCACAGCAGAATTACATACCACACACAATTACGTAACAGATACAATTGCGATCCACCAGTTCACAGGTCCACACTACCTGGCACCTTGCCGTAAACTTTGACTCAGAACTCTACAACTGACTCTAAAAGCTGACTGACTTGACGCACCGTGCTTCTATTTATACGTGGCTAACCGGTTCTAGAAAACTCTCTACAATGGAGAGGAAAGATATACGAGAGATTTCACGTTCTTTCCACGGGAAAGTCAAGAGAAGGGAAAAGCACTTGGGCTCTGGTTATTTCTCCCCACATCCCTCCTTTAATCAGTACGTCATTAGCGCTACGCATTAGCGTAGGCGTGGCCTAGATGCCGTATGTCCCCCTCTATTGGCCAGCTCTTCCTGCTAGCTGATTATGACTTCGACGACTAGGTAACAATATAAAAAGATTAATAATGACTTTTCTTTTGAAAAAAGAGCCTATGGAGAGTAATAACACATAACAGGAAACGTTTCCGAAACAGTCCACTCCACAAAACTCGTGGGTGTTTTAACGTGATCTACACTTCTGGGCTGTAAGTTTAGGTAAGATAACAGTTAACTAGAACTGCAAGTCATTCAAAATTAAGAAAAAGTTGAAGACTTTCCCAGAGAAGTTAATATGTTCATTCCATTATAGAACGAAATATTTTGAAGCTATGGTCCTTGAGTCGTTGTACCCATGTTTCAGAGAATCACATTTCTAAAAAAAGCTACTCTGGGATGGGGGATGTTATTAAAAAAACTTCTGTCGCATCTTTAGAAGATGATGAAATTAACTATCCAGTTTGCAATTTATCCAAATTTCCGATTTTGCTGTTCACACGCATACGCACATACACGTGGACTTTTTTTTCCTTCTTAAACTCCTTTTGGTTTCGAGGTATATATCAACGTGAATTTCCACTGCCATCTCTGTATTGACCTTCTGAATGGATTACTTTTCTGCTGCCTTCTTTGAAAAGGTAGTAGAGGAAATATTGACGAATAAGGACTTCCCATTTCAAAAAACTGCAAGTATTGGAAAATACAAACGAACAACAAGGGATCTCTCTGAAATGGTTCTTTACGTATAAAAAGGTATTTGACATAACTTGTAAGTTTTAACGAGACCTACATTTTGTGCAGTAAGACTTTGTCTATCTCTTACGATTTTGCAGGTGTGCAAGACATCGGATTGAAGGGGACTTCAGAGAAATTTCACAGTGAGTGGAAAATGTTTGAGATGTATATTCCGTTTGTCATGAAAATATCTTAAACACACGTTTTCTTTATTAATATAGACGTTTATGAGAAAATCCAAAATGTCAACAACAAACAATATTCTATGTGGGAAGTAGTCTAGTGTGGTGCATTCTCTTCAAATCATTGTGTCGTAACCTTTCAAGATGCTGAACCTAAATTTCGTGTTCCGTATTTAACCGACTTTTGTTTTCAAACTATTCCGTTCACACACACACACACACACACACACACACACACACGCGCGCGCGCGCGCGCACTCGCACACGCACACGCACATACGCACACGCACACGCACACACACACTTAATCTTATGCTTGCAGTTGGCAATGCTCTCGATGACCGTAACAGGACTTTTAGTGTCTTTTATGTAGTACTACTTTAAACTGTACAGAATGATTCAAAAGTCGCACAACATAGAACAAATGCATTACCTGTGCAGATACCTAAAAATGAGTAGAAAAATTTGTTAGAAATAGGTTGTTTTAAATCATGAAGTTAATTGTGCGTGATGAAATTGACCATACAGTTTATTTTGTGACTCGTTAGTACATATCCTTGAAATCACAAACATACCTCACGATAGCAAACTGAAACATACAAACTAGTGGACAGGTAGAGAATGACTGATTTGAACCACGGATCTCCCGGTCACCATGCGGTTGCTCTTAACCATTGAGGTACCATGGCACACATGCCAGCATGACATTAAGTTCTCCCACTGACTCTTATTTTTTTTCCAGTAAACCACTAAGAGATATCATATACAACGATTTACGTACCTTTTTGTGAAACTTGGAAGATGGCAATATTATTAAAAAATGTTTTCATATTCAAAAGAGAAGTATGTGGGTCTTAGGCACATAAAATGAATGACGTGGCTTCATAGATCTCTCCAGCGTTTCCTGGGTCGACCTCTGTCTCTTCTTCCTTTTGGATTATAGTTTAGTACAGCATTTGGATATCTTCCATCCTCCATTCTTAATATATGTTCATGCCATTGTTGCCTTCGTTCTGATATTTTGTCATGGATTTTTTTTTTTTTTTTTTTTTTTGTAATTTTACGTCCTCCAACGTTAAGTCATATCGGACGATGAATGTAATGGGTGAAATGATGCTCAAATGATCCCAGGGTCAATAGAGCTTAGAGGTACCCCACATTCATCTTTCGGGATAAGCGAAAATTTCGGAAAAAAACCTTATCCAGGTAACTCACCACCACGCTACCGAGGCGGGCATGGATTGGTTCGATTTCTAATTCCTTTCTAATGTCCTCATTTCATATTTTGTCCAATACTGTAGAACCTTTAACATTTCTTTAAAAAATTCATTTGTGCAGTCTGTATTTTATTTAAATCCTTTTGTATTGACACCCAGGTTTCGCTTCCATATAGTAAAGTTGGAATAGCCATTACCTTATACATTTTCATCTTTGCATCCCTTCTCACTCTGTTGTTAAAAGTTCTTTGGATTGTCCTACATATTGCTCACAATTTGTTTACTCTGTTTCTAGATCAGCATTGTTTCGAAAACTTACGTTACATCCTAAATATTTAAAACTCGATATTTGTTCTAAAATCCTACTTCCTAAAAAAATTTTGATATTAAATTATAATTTCCTTTAAAAGCCATAATTTTTGTTTTTTCCTCTGATATTTTAAAATTATACTTTGTTGCTATATTATTTAGAATATACATTGATTTTTGCAGTAGGTTTTCATTCCGATGAATCAATATTTGGTCATCCGCAAACAGCAGGGTATTAATATAAATATTTTCTTTTATCTTGATATCGTTCCATTCATTTAGAATATCGTCCATATGAATACTAAAAAGAGTAGGTGATAAGCTACACCCTTGTCTTAGTCCAGTATTGGTAGAAATTTGTTCTCTTAACCTATCCCCAGTATAAATTCTTACAGTTGTATTTGTGTATATGCGTTTTATTGCATTAATGATAAGTGGTGGGTAACCCTTACCTTCTAATATTTGCCACAGTTTTGATCTATTTATTCTATCAAATTGATTAAATTAACAACATCTTCCTAACACAATTATTTACTTAAATCCCTTTTTAATAAATATATAACTGACCTATTGAATGATGCTCAAATGAGTTCAGACTCCATTGAGCTTAGAGCTATCGGACATTCGTCTTGAAGGATAAGGGAAATCCCCGAAAGAAACTTATCCAGGTAATTCATCCTGACCGAGATTTGAAATCGGGACCTCTTGAACGTGAGGCAGACGTGCTACCATGTAGGCTACCGAGGTGGGTTGTTTTGCGTTGAAAATTGAACATAGGACTAAGCGATTTACGTGGTAATCGATAGTCAAAGAGATTATAGCCGTTCCTGTAGAATACACACAGCTCGGATTCGGCCTTCGACTATTCTCATACCGGGACATTATTCCTTACTGTCATATGATAACTCTGAAGAATATGATATTATCTCACAAGTGTTTACTTTATTGTTCTACTTGAAATGGTATATTGACTTTGGTAGCACAAAGTTAACATAGTAACTAAATACTTCAAAATCGTCAACAAGTAATTGTTGATTCTGAAATGTGTTCAAGATCTTATAGTTATCATTCTAGAATACTGTTCTAATTCGATGGGGAACAAGGCATATTTTTCGGGTGTAAAGTTTATCATTATGGCTTCCTTTGAAAATGAATTGCCTAAGAGGATAGTTTGCATTTAATATAAACTAATTTCTTACGTGAGAGCTTTGGAGTTCTCTTTTGGGGGGGAGCAATTTCGCCAATTCATTTGCACCTGATATAAGCTGTAATTTCTTTAGTATTTTATGTAGCAGGCAAATGGAAATTGCAAAGCTGTAACTTGTCAGTTTATGTAGAAACTGAAGCAATTACTTCAAGAAGAAAATTTTTTTAGGAGTACTTGATCTTAACACAATGATGAAATGATGTTGAAATAAGCCCATGGTCCATATAGCTAAGAGCTACCAGCTAAGAGTTACTTTCTGCCAGGCTATATTAACTTTCATTAATTTACTATTGGACATCTCTCTTACTTAGGTTTATGCTTAGGATATTTCAACACGTTTGTTCGTTTATTCTTAACAGGATATTCACAGAGCCAGATTTCGACTGAAGCATTCCTGCAAATTCCCACAGTGTTGGAGGAGTTATTATCAGTCCCTAGGACTGTGGAGCACGTACACCAATGTGCACTTCTATAAATTTCTCCGGGAGCCAGCAACAGTACAGAACTGTAAAGATATTTGTATATTTTCCATTGAAAGTTGTGCTTCCTTTCATGTGTGCGAGTACCATCTTTTGGAAGAAGACTTCACAGTTTTTTCGAGACGTATGTTAAAGCATGGAGTGGTACCAAAACATTTGGAAATGGTCCCATGCAGAGCTAGGTTTCAACATGGAAGTTTTAACGTCAATAATGAACCAGCTCAACAAGTGCTTCCAAAAATACTGACAGTTCTGAAGGTGGTTTGGATTTTGAGCCTTTTCTTGACAGTGTAACTGCTTCTTCAAGTATGTCCCAAGTAAAATAGTGGCTTTCAGTTCAGTAAGTAAGAAACAGGGTGTTTTGTGTACCGGGGTTTCTAGATTATCTTTGTCTCCGAAAAAGTTCATATGTATAAAATGCACAGAAACACGTTGAAAAGATTGGCTAAATTGAAAAAATTACTGGCTGAAGAAAGAGATAATGTTAAGATTCTGAAAAAAGTGTCATATATCATAAGAATATGTGCAAAACAGGGAATGCACATAGATATAATAAAGACATGTGTCCCGTTTTTTAATTTATAAATACATTAAAGTTAACAAAATTATCACTTTTGAAAAAAAGGACAGCTACCACAGGCCATGAAAAAAGGATGAAGATATTTAGATCAGTATAATTTCAGTCCTTTTTGGTGTTTGTTTTTGTTTTTTTGATGTTTTTTCCCAGATTTTTAAATTTTCCAAATTTATTTAGACAGTTTTTTTTAACTTGTTCCATTTATACCCTGCCTTTAACTACAATGGTCATATCGGCGGCCGTACTCCTTTGGAACATATCGAAGCTGTTAACTCGTATTCGTTAGGTTTTAATCATTACATCACACACACATTCACACTCTCATTCATACTTCCAGACTTATCTTGGTCGCAGAAAAATCCCCATCCCCACCGCCGTGAATCGAACCCGGGACCCCTAGCATGGCAGGCAGGTGCTCTACCGACTGAGCTACGCGTTTAGACAGTTATATAAGCAGCAATTTGCCTAATTAAAGCTATTTCTCCAAATTCTGCATTTGACTTTTATTTTTAATGTGTAATTCTTAAAGTTTCTGGTTGACTACTAGTTAACTATGTGATATCCCTGGAGATATTTCAATTTGTTATTATCAACCAAATGGTTGAACTATTCCAAGGATATTACTGGTGGACATAACTCGGAGAGTGAGAGGTCAAATTACTTACATTAAAACATGGAAGATACGGGACATTTCATAATTAAATACACAATTCTCCTTGAGACTTACATACCTGTTTTATTCAAAATTCTAAACATCTAAACACAATACAATACAGCATTCTACAGGCGCGGAGAGATGTAACACAAGCGAAGGTCAAGCTAATCTCTCTTGGCCAGCCAGCTCCAGATCATTCCATGGCTGGCCAACTCACAGCTACCACACTACTGCGAAGATTTCCAACCCCTGGCGGCGACTTTACCTTACTAAATGTACGACTCATCACCGATACAAAACGGTTTTGGTTTCTCAATAATAATGTTTAAAACTAAAGAATAATACGAAACAAGGTGAGTATATCACATCATTAATAATCTTTTGCTTAAAACCAGTCATTCCTCTCAAACTGCTTAATGATATGGTATAGTGTAATACTGTGATTACATTGATTTAATTGTTTTTGGTACTTTTATTTGTGTATTTCATTACATGTTTGAAGTTCTTTCTCAAAGGTCTTCCCTTAACCTTAGGTAAATGCTAGGTAATTCCTGGGGCAAATAATCTCATTAAGATAGAAACATATATTATGCCTAATACATAGCTAAAGTGTTATAATGTTATGCTAATCTTTCCATGTATCTAATACAAAGAATTGTCATGTTTATTCATCACTTTAAACCCTTCAGCAAGTCTTAAAGTGTTATTACAGAACGTTACGTTAAAGCTTATTTGTAAAATATTCAAGCTTATCATTTATGCTATTTATATCAGTTTGTGCAACAAATGAAATATGTAGTGTTTAACGCCTGCTTTTACTACAACTACGTACGGCACCGCAGGCGATGACACTGATGGTACATGAGATGAAGATGTAGCACCGGTGGAATGAGATGCTGGGGGAAACCGGAGATCCCGGAGAAAACCCGCCCCAGCGCCCACCACAAATCTCACTTTGCGGTCGCCTGGGATCGAACCCGGGCCGCCTTGGTGAGAGCCAAACGGTCTAACCACTGAGCCACGGCGCGGTCAGTTTGTGCAACACCTGCAGTTTTATGTTAAAATGTCTTTGTTTTAAATGGAAGAGTTTACTGTGTTATTCATATGATTTACAAATGTGTGTCATATTACACAGAACATTTTGCTAAAGTTTCTTTGTAATTAAATGTATTAGCCATGTTGCATCACTTTTAAGTGCTTTGAGTTATAGCTAGTATTGTTCTATGAATTCTTTGTAATTTATTTAGTTGAATTAGTCATGTTGTTTAAGTAAATGACAAATTAATTTGTTATATTAATGAGAAAGAATAATAAAAGGAAGCAGTAACTGTCAAAAATATTATTATTCAAATTTTCCTGTCAAATACCACATCATATTGTTAATTCCTTGAATGTTAATACGAAATTTTGAGGTAATTAAAGTGGAAAATAATGCAGGTGCCATGCAGAAAATCACTTAAAGATTCAGCTGATTATGTTCCAGTGCTGTATTGCTACAGATTATACTAGACAGTTGAAGACATGCTCGGAAAAACGGGCTAACCCTCAAAATAAGAAAAATGCGATGAGTGCTGCCCTCTGTTGCTGCAACAGAGAGCTATCTTTTCTTGTGTTGGTCTATCCTCCAGCAATCATATAACACTAAATAGAGAGAGGTGAAATTGTTGTGTTTCGTGATATTCTTTTCGAATAATGTAAAAAATGGGTTAAGCTGTTCATGCTCTGTGCCTGCCATCTAGTGGCACTCATGGTAACTAACATATAAACAGGATAACCAACAGAGCTACAAACGTTTTAAATGACCGTGTCCTTTCAGTTTAACTATCATTATATTTTATGAAACCAGCATAGTTTTAGTTATAAGAATAAAGCGATACATGGGAAATAGACAAGTATTTAGCCCACTTCATAAGTAATAACTACCTGAAACCGTAGTGCTTTAACACAGTGCGTTATGTTGGTAAATTCTACTGTGGATGTAAACCAACAATGGCGGAACTAGAAGAGGCACGAATGAATGACAACGTGAAAAGTGTTGAAAATTATCGGAAAAGGAAGTGTAATCCAGAAAACTGGCGTAAAGAAGTTGAGAAGAAGAAACGAAATCGTGGGGAATGGTATAAAATCTACAATTGTTGTAAAAATGCCAAAATTGCAAGGTTAAAGTTGTGATTGTGTAAGAAAGTGTGTCAATAATGTTCCCGCGGATGCGAGGGAGAAACTATTTCTTGATTTTTGGAATTTGTGTAACCATGATTTACAAAATACGTACATTTTTGGTTGTGTGAACATAAACCCTGTTAAAAGAAGATACGTAGATCATCCAGAAAACAGTAAGAGACAGGCTACTAACATCTACAGAGTTACTTTTCGTGAAATTCACATGCCAATCTGCAAGAGGGAATATTCTGGCAATCCTTGGTATAAGCAGTGGACGACTGTCTCAAGAAATTCAGCAGAAGAAAACAAATGGTTCTCCTCAGGTATGTTCGTATTTCATTTTTTTATCACATACTCCTATATAAAGCTATGAGATAATGCATGAGATAATAATAGGATTTGGTTTGGCAGTCTTGGTGTTATAGTAAATCCCAGGTTTTAAATAGCAAATAGTAGGTGAAAGTATTATTGTTAAAGGGGAACAAGCGAGAAAAGCACAACAATCGACCAAATAAGTGCGGTGATGAAGATTTGGATTTTGCACGGGCTCACATCAACAGTTTTCCTTTTCAAACAAGTCACTATTCCATAACCTGACTTACCTAAGTGGGGAACAAAATATACGCAAAATGTATTCTTTGTACCAAGATAAGTGTAAAAATAGCAATAAGCAACCTCTTAGCCTTGGCATGTATAGAAAAATATTCTAAAAATTTTTCAGTATTGGGTTATCAGCTTGTACCTAGTTTCCAAAATGATATACTTAATGAAAAGTGGAATAATCCAAAATGTACCATGCATAAATATGCCAAAAGACACTCTTATTAGTTTCACCTAAAATATATGTAAAATGTATATAGAATAAAACTTAAGTAAAAGATGACAAAGGTTTTCACTTTATTATCATTATTTTATTGTTATTAATGTTCCTAAATCAGTCATGTTTTGGGTTCTATTAAGGATAACCCTGATAATATATGCTGTATTCTTGAGACTCATATTCTCAGAAATGAAATACAATAATGTTAACAATTTCTTTCAGCCTCATTCACAAAACATTTGTTTTCTCCATTTTCTAAGAAGTGTAGGTTAACCCATCTTTCTGGGCTTGTCTTCAATTATATGAGCGTTTAGGAACTGCAACAACTTTTAAACTGCTGTCACAACTTTCAAAACCCACGTAATTATCTTTATGCGTCATCTGTAGCAATACGGTATTGTAACAGATCACCAGCTGACAGCTAAGCAAGTATGAAAAATACAGCTATAGTATTCCGGCAACGTAAAATTTTAGGGCGCGCGATTTTTCATAATTTAGTTTGCCACCCAAAAATAGGGGCGCTGCGATCACCTCGTGTTGCCAACGATTAACATGGCAGGTTCACTTCTAACAAGTATATGTTCTGTGGCCCAAGGTAACTTACAGTTAGAGATCCAACCAACAGGATGTACAACAGATTAGGGCAGCAAAACTGGCAGTACTGTTGAAACCGTTAACTATTAACTTTCCGTCGAAATATCTCTGCCTTTCTATTTGTCCCCTCCCTTGTGTTCACAGCAGGATTGTTGAGGTTTGAGACATTATTTGCTGGTGTCGTAAGGAAGTTAACAGAGCCCACTGACAACAAAAAAGAGTGAGGGACTGATGCCGGCGAGGGTTGACAGAAGCATTCTACAGAAGTGTTTTTACAATGGCAGCAAGTTGAAGGATCTCGGATAACAACGCCGCAATGGCAAAGGGAAACCTTTCTGTGTTACTCGAAACCCCAGTCCCACTTCAATATTCTCTCTGTTTGAACTCGACAGACACGTGATACCGTAGAGCTGGCTACTGCACTCTGGAATTTACGGAATGTAGTGTAAATGCAAAACAAAAGTAATGCACTGAAATCATGATGTGATGTACTACAGCGGACAATGCTCTCTCTCCCTTTTTGTATTAGCTGAGCTGTATGAGGAGTGCATCTACGGCTATTTCTTTTAGTTTTCCAAGCATACGTTGCTGATTTGATATCCCCCGTTTTCAGTCACCTTTCGGTTTCAATGTAACCTGAACTTTATAGTAGGTATTACCTTAAACACATTGTTTAATTCACTGGACTTTCTCTATTCACTATCATTTACTACTTTCTCTAATAGTACTTAAGTAATCAATGGAAGTATTGCACTTCACCTCAAAATTTGATACCGTGATTTCTCCGGAAATGGTGTTTTGAGGCACACTGAATTAAAATGATAATTTTTTAGGAAAACGTCTCTGTGTGTGTGAATTAATTGTTCTTTCACACTGGCCGTTGGAAGGCTAAAGTATGGAAAGATAGAGTCAAACTTAAAAATTCAACGCCATAACCGGGATTTAAACTACGGATCTTCTGGTTGCCGTCCAGACGCTCTAACCCTTGAGCTATTATGGCCAACGTGCCGAAATGACATTAAATTCTCCAATTGATCGTGTTGTTGTCACGACACGAACTGATGAACTGACTCAGTTGTCACGAACTGACACGAGTCAGTTGGAGAATTTAATGTCATGTCGGCACGTTGGCCATAGTAGCTCAATGGTTAGAGCGGCTGGATGGCAGCCAGAAAATCCATGGTTCAAATCCCGGATATGGCATTGAATATTTCAGTCTGAATCTATCTTTCCATAGTCTCTGCATGTGTTTATATGTGCATATGTATGCAATATATATGCCCGCGCATCTCTGAACAGCATAATTCAGAAACTGAATTTGGTTCCATATCAACCTTTGTGTTCAAGTTCAAAACCTTCCAAGCATTCGACACGAATTTCAGGAAAAAAAAAACTGTCCTTTATAGGAAAGCCTTCAAAATTTTGATTTATTTAGAAATGTCTCTAACGATTTTGATTAAAATACCATAAGTGTAAATAATTTTATGACAAATAAAATGTACATATAGAATTTTAGGGCAAAACACTGTAGAGTCCCCTTCAATCTGTGGCCTTTGTCTACCATAAAAGGTAGACGAAACCTTATAAATGAATGAGTGAGTGAGCGAGGGAGTGTTTGAATGAGTGAGTGAATAGCCAAAGTTAACTTTTTTTTTTTTTTTTTTTTTTTTTTGTAATTTACGTCTTCCAACGTTAAGTCATATCGGACAATGAATGAAATTGATGATATGATGCTCAAATGAGTCCGGGGTCCTTGTAGCTTAGAGCTACCTGACTCCTGTCTTTAAGGATAAGGGAAAACTCCGGAAAAACCTTATCCAGGTAACTCACCCTGACCGAGATTCGAACTCGGGACCTCTTGAACGTGAGGCAGACACGCTACCATCTACGCTATCGAGGCAGGCTGACTTAACGTTGGAGGACGTAAAATACAAGAAAAAAAATAAAAGAATATAGTTTATAGCTGATCTTACCTAGTGAAACTATAAGAAACTTGAAACTAATACTAAAAGTTATTTTGATTGTAAGATTAATAAAGGAATCGATTTTCAGAGTTACTGTTAAAGGTGAAATGACATTTGCTTTAATAGTTACAGAAAGAAGGTCTGCAATTTATAATAAATTGAAGGCTAGTTTGTTTTGCATTTTTTCCCAAGAGATCTGGGTTGAGCAAAATTTTCTTCGTATAATCTCCAAATTACAGCATAGTAAACAGCACTAGTAACAAAAAAGAAAAAAGGAGAGAAATAAAAACTATACAAACAATATTTTCAATTTAGCTATATTTAATGGTTTAATTTTGGCTTACTTTATTAAAGAGCACATATTTCCAGTTTGGGTTAAAAAGCCACCTGGCAAAATAGGAGTATCCAATCGTGTGCTTCTAGGTAATATCAGTACCTGTAAATAACGTCACACGCTAACATTTCACATAATTTAAGGCTCATGAAAGAAAAAAAACAAAACAAAATTTCTGGTAGGCACGTTTTAGAATTTGTTAAAACATCAATGCCACAAGATAATGAGATCTTGAGGTACACCCTTTTGGTTGGGAGGGCATTAAAGACCGAGGCAAAGTAGCTTGGACAATTTGGAAGATAAAACTATGGACACTTGCCGTGAACACTTCCGGCTATATTTAACCACACACTGATTCAGTACTTACATCCATACAAAGATTAGGTTTTTAATTCAATGTGCATTCCCCAGAATTAATTACAATATATCTTTTCTGCTGCATGTACAGGAGCATGAGGAGCTGATGGCATTTAAACTTTTTCTTTGCATGGAAAAGAAAGTGAATGAATTCGCATTTGGGAAAAGTATGCAACACAATAAAGGATCTATTTAGTAATGTTTTGTTTTACCTCTTACTACCTCTTACTATTTATTATTAACATTAATTTCCATAACTAATATTTTGTCTTAAATTAGCCTTTGACATTTTATAATTGGTTAGTTCTTTTAATACTTGGGGCTCCTCACATAGCCTTCCGGCAGGAATTTGGGACTATTCGTTGTTAATTTGTCTCCATCTTAATCAGTCACACGTTCGGGCGCAATTTGGTGCGGGATTTCTATGTTTGAGATGGGATGGACGTTGACTTTTCGAAGATCCACGTCGAGAAGCCAGATATAAAAAATTCGTTGTATTTTGATTTGTTCTTGATGATTGTGCTTGATTAAATAAGAGTCATGAGAATCTTGGTTTCAAGGCGTGGTTCGGAATAAAGTTTCGGAAAACTCAAATTTTGTAGCTATTTAAATGTATTATTTAGATTACGTTTTACTATAACTTCCTTTCCCAGTCACTTCCAACATATCGATAAATTCTTACTTTGTTATATTTAAACAGATTTAAACTATTACTTAAACGTTCTTGAACTTCACCACTATTCATCACACTCACCATTACAACAAATCTCTCTCCATAACAAGATGATTGATTTTTCGTAACTATCGTTACTCCTATCTTAATTTTGTGATTGGCCGATTTGATTCCACGTCACAACATTACGTCGTACAATTATTACTACAGCCAATCAAAAATAATGTATATTTTTTACTTATTTAAATGACTAAATAGATTTACATAATCATTTTTTTATAAATCTATAAACTTTTCATATCTCCTCCAAACATAACCCAAAACTACTGTTACAACCTTTCCCTAAATAAACAATTTAAGAGTTTGATTAGTTCCGCCTTCAATTTTGTTTAGGACTCATGCAAAGCATATTCAAAATATACGTAGAAATCTTTTGATGACATTCACATAAAATTCAGATATGCCTTACATTTTTCATAAAAATATCAAAAACATATGTTTAATCAAAATCACCAGAGCCATTTTTAAAACCTACATTCTCGTCAAGTTTCCAATGTCCTGGAAGATTGAAAATTTTTAAGTCCCATCCATTGAAGTTAGATGGCAAATTTGGTATTTAACAACAATTTTATTTTTGGGTTATGCTGTCTACAAATCAATGCGCACACGTACGTGCACACAAATCCATTTTTTAATAATTTTATTTGAATTCAGAGCACTACAAAACGTTATCTTGCCTCTAAATCTCGTTATCCAGTTTTTCAGTAGAATAGAATATTTTTCTACCTATTATATATGTGGTAGAAATATTAAATTAAGGTTTTTGAATGTGATTCAGAGGACCTTAAAACATATTTTTGTTAAATTTAAAGTACATGTTTCCATGGGCATATCAATAACACAACTTTAGAACGCAATTTTTCTTTCTCAATTTACTTATAGTAAGTAGAAAAAGAGCTGAATTCCTCCGGAAGGATTTGTACTAAGATTTCAGGGATTATTCAAGTTCTTAGACACCCAATAATTAAAAGGGTTATCCAGAATGGGATCCACTTTCTCTCTTTCTCTCTCTCTCTCTCTCTCTCTCTCTCTCTCTCTCTCTCTCTCTCTCTCTCTCTCTCTCTCTCTCTCTCTCTCTCTCTCTCTCTCTCTGTCTCTGTCTCTGTCTCTGTCTCTGTCTCTGTCTCTGTCTCTGTCTCTGTCTCTGTCTCTGTGTGTGTGTGCGTGTGTGCAGATACAAAGTTACTTCAATACCCAGCGTGGTATTAACATTCTAAAAACGACATTTTACGGGCAATGTTTTGTTTTATTATTTTTCATTTTATCAAAAATAGCTCGAATAATTTTGATAAATATAATGCGTTTAAAATAAATGCTCGACAAATAAAATGTATCTTGAATTTCTTAGGAATATCCTGTGAAATTTTCTTCATTCTTAATTACTTTTGTATAATTGATAAATCACAAGTGGTAGGGAATATCTCACTGCACAAAAATGCACAATGCGTTTATAAATGCTATTCATTTAGATTATATATTTTTGTGGCATGAAACGTATTGTGTTTTATTGCTTTGAATTTTGAAATGTTTGTGTTAGTGTGAAGAGCATGGAATTCCAAACCATTACAAAATCAATATTTCGACACTAGCTGTCTCGGCAAACATCGTAGCGTCAATAAAAGTAGTCTGAATTTAACAATATAAACAAAACAAATTCGGATTATTTATTTGTTCTGCAATATGGTGTGAAGCTTAAATACAGTAGAGTTACAATTAAAGTTAATTAACTTAAAGCTATCTGATAAACAATACTTCTTGTATTTCCTTTTTGCGCCGCTAAATACATATATAAAAATGATGGTTTTCCGACGCGCGAACACACGACACGACACGTCCATGAGAGGAACAGGGAAACTCCAAGTTAATTCCACAAACTTCCAACGACAGCCCCTGCAAATTATTAATTATGATCATCGCAAAGCCAAAATTCACGGGAAATTGTAGACGCTAAAAATCAGAATGTGAATCCGTTGTAGTCATCGGAATACGTGAAATCAAGATACTCTCTCCTTAAATTCGTAGCACTAACTTCTTTGTTGGTTTCAGCACCTGGAAGCATAGATGATAAACGGTTACATAGATGTGTCGAATTAAATATATATTACTTAAATAATATTATTTAATCTAGTTACCTGTTCCTCGCGAAACCATTTTGATATTGAAATGGTATCCGTCTTCACCTTGCCAGAGAATTAATGGATAATGTAAGGCGTCATAACTCCTGTGCGTTTCAGACACGCCTTTCAATTCATTGCTCCGACGATGGAGCACGATATGTCTAGATTATAAATTTTCTCCGAGAATGTCGGGGATGAGTGTTATATCTATGGAGACTTTGGCAAGAGTGGGATATCTGTACTTTGTAATGCTTTTGTTTGTTGAAAATAATAATGTGTGTGAGTGTGTGTGTGTGTGTGTGTGTGTGTGTGTGTGTGTGTGTGTGTGTGTGTGTGTGTGTGTGTGTGTGTGTGTTTTAAGAAAACATTTGTTTATGTACTTTTATATTTAGTTAATAACCCGGTCCATTATCAATTCCGGACTTCATCTGTTCTCATTTTGATGGTAAAGGAATGTAAAAAAAGCGTCTGCTTTGATAACAAACAAAATACTAGCTACTACTTCTCTACTCTTTTGTTTTCTTTTTTCTCACCGTTTAAACATTCCTTGTAAATATACTAATATTTCAACACTAAAATTAGGCAAATCGGTTGAGCCTATATATATTTTTAGTGTTTAACGCCCGCTTTTACTACATACGGCACCAAAGGCGATGACACTGATGCTACATGAGATGGTGGGGCCAAGCAATCTATCCACTGTACCACGGCGCGGCATATATCTGTGTGATTGTTTCCCAGGATGAAAAATGAAATTCTTTGCACAAAGAAAAAAGAAAGAAAAGGAATGCAATAAATAGAAAAGAGAGAAATGCTTTGTTTTCATTCAATGCTAAGATATTGTGACTTTGTGGGTTCGTGGAATTAAACGTCCAATTTGCCGAAATTCTAAATGTTCTTTATTTGCGTTGAACAACCCTTCGTAGCAGCAGAATTACATCACAGCGCACACTCTCCAGCACCAAGGTCGATGACAATAACAAACAGCTTACTCAACTTCCACTGTTTACAACACTCTTGTTACATGTCCTTACAACTGCCCGCTGGCGTGTCAAAATCTCTTATATATCTCATTCAAAAATTCGAGAGGTTTCTCGTGCAAATCAGAAAGCAACTTTTCTCTGTCAATCAGGATATCACTAGAACATTCCAAACGGGAAATCCCATCTGCGCCGGCAAGTTCTTTACCTCAGCTATCTTTATTTGCCTTGTGTACACTAGCCGCGCTATCGTTAACTGCTTATGCAAGCTCTTTATTACCGTGGAACAATATCCGCCGTCTGTTATCTATTTGCGCCGAAACGTTTATGCCCGTTACCGTGACAATTTGCAAAAAAATCAATATGCACTTTTGGCTGCAAGAGGCCTAATGTTATATGAATGGTAGAAGTATCCGAAAGGTTAAATACTGATAAGGACACACAACGACACACACACACACACAGAGAGAGAGAGAGAGAGAGAGAGAGAGAGAGAGAGAGAGAGAGAGAGAGAGAGAGAGAGAGAGAGAGAGAGAGAAAGAGAGAGATTTATATATTTGTAAAACCTTTTAAAGAAATTTTCTTGGTAGATAAAGGCCTTTACACTATGTGCAATCACTTTTATGCAACATATAACTATAATTTTAATTTTAACATTTAACTATAGTGACAAATATTTAAAAATTTGCCTCTATGTTTTAAATATATAACTTAAATATCCAAATTATCAACCATGGAATATGAAAGGAGAGTTATAGGAGACAGAGAAAGGAAGTGTTTGATGCTTGTTGCTGCATTATTGTGCCAGTGCTATGTATAGTTGGCACCAGTTCTAACAACATACATTCTTGCTCCATTTGTGTAAAATTCACTCTTTTTAAAATGTTTGGAACACAGTTTTACAGTGCTGGTCAACTCCCTGGTCTTCTACTTGTCCTCCTGCTGAAGAAGGATTATGGGAGACACAGAAGGGTACTGCCTGATGTTTGCTGGTATATTACTGTCGCATTGATATGTATGGTTGGCACCAGTTCTCACCATACACCACATTGCTCTATGTGTATAACATTCAGTTTTGCTTGAGCCATAGTTTTACAGCGCTGGGTAGATCTCAGGCCACCTGAACCTGTCCTCCAGACAGCAAAAGCAAATACACTTTTGACTCCCCAAAAAGCAAGGAAATAATACGGTGCTAGTATTCAAACACTCTTAAATCAAAATACAAGAAATGCAAAAACATTTTGGATCTATAGTGAATCAGCCTGGGTGAAGCAATTAACGAAAAACTCTCTGGGCCTGGTGAAGCTGCTTCAATTCAGGGCAAATTCGTATGCGTTTATGCACTCAGTTTGTTATACTAGTGATTTATTAGTAACTAGAGTTAAATGATGTCACGTACGGTATGACGTTCAATGTTCTGTGCTATGGCTCATGGGATCCAGTGCTAAACAAGCAAATGCTGACGTGGCTCTAACATTCGCTAATGTAGTTATATGCACATAAGTAACAAAACATGGTCTCTAAATAGTAAAATATATAATAAGAATTTCAGCCATTTTAAATGTATACTTTGCAGCATCAACTTCATAAACTTTTCAAGGTGTCATGGAAATTTCATGCCTATCAGGAATATAACTTAAAGCAACAATCTTAGATATCCTCTAAATTAGAACACTGTTTCCTAGTGATAAGTACTCGTTTATCCACAAATGCTATGTGTAGGCTCCAGTTGGAAAGCTGAATATTTCCACGCCGTAGCGCGGATATAAACAGCGGTGGTCAGTGCTCCTTGCCACTTTTCTAATCAGAAAACAAACGTCCCAATTAGGGTTCTCCAATGTCTATCATTTTTCCTGTAAACAAGGCGTTATCAAGTTCGTTTTGATATAACATATTCCAAATGGCATCTTAAAATTGTTTAACCAATCCAAGCCTTCCAACTATGAAGCCAAAGACTAAAATTTACGATATTGTAAGTATATGTTTATACATATTATTTCAAAATGAATTTGAAAGTGTAAGCCACTGAATTTTTTCATTCTGATTCTACCATTTCGACTTTTCGTATACCGAACTGCATATAAAGGCTAAAACGTAGCTTAAAAAATGTACCACCAGGAAAAGAGTTGGCTAATTTGTGAGTCCTATGGAAGGGAATGGTACCGAGCTGTAGTTGTCGGTGGTGCATATTACGTGTTTCAAATAGGAAGCTGTTTGTCCTTGAGCGCTACTAGGCGACCAGCCAATGGGAGTCCTGCGGTGTTGTATTGCATTCCCGCTAAGTGGTGTGTGAGGAGTGCCAAACTAATCAATCTGTATGAAATACTACTCGCGCTAAGACAAAAATTCAAATTTAGCAAAAACTGATCCACGTGGAACGTAGAGAGTAATGTATCTAACATAACCATGAAAACCCCATACTCTTAGCTCAAATAGCTTTTCTAATACAAATAAATAAACCATTATTACCTGTATTATAACAACAAATGGCGACGTAAACACTGTATGAATATCATTATTGGTTGGCAAGTATGCCTGTACGTATATTTGTAATTACTCAAAACTGAAACGTAAATGTTTGATATGAAATGATAAAAGAATTACTTTGAATAAGCCAATTCGAGTGAGAAGAAACAATAAATTTCCTGCTTCCCTGGCAGAACGTGTCTGGTCACATTATATCTTTGTTTATGAATGGTTCGTAATCTCTATTTACTCTAGAGAGATCAAAGTGGTTGGTGCGTATGTATGTACATATACTTTTCACTACTGAGAACTGGAATTTAAACTACTGCATGAAGTGATAAATGAATTACTGTGAATAAATCAAGGTGTTAAATTCGAGAAAGAGCAAACACTTCATTTCCTGTTAGCCTGTGGAATGCTGTGTGCTTATGTTTAGGAATAAATGCTGGATAAGAAGTGTTTATTAACTCTGGAGAGTTCAGATCAGTATCATTCAGTTGTTCTTTACACAACAGTAGAGTAAGGATTAACAGGGCAATGGCTTCTTGCGGTGAATTTAGTGGCGAGACAAAAAGGTAATTATTGCGACCTCAGGCTTGAAGTATTGTTTTTAAGGTGTACACGTTCTTCAAAAAATTGGGCAATGAGGAATATAGAAGTCAGCTCGATTTCAAAAATGCTCAACGGCTTACTGCTGAAGCATGTGGTGTAGGTAAATAAAGTGTGTCCCGCATTTGGATTAGAAAAGCAGGTAATTCCTAAACTATAATTATAGTTATAGCATTTAAAAATATACATAATTTGAGAAAATGCCTTTTCCAATTTTGATTTTGGCAACTGCATCATTGCAAAGATTTGTAAAATATAAATCACTAACCCTTACATCTAGCGCCAAGCAGATCTGCATGTTGTATGAGTGTGCGAGAGAGAGGGATATATAAAAGGAGTGGGGTAACAAGCTGGCAACGCTGAGTGTGATGCGGCATCTGATTAGCTGGACTCCAGAAGCCTTCCCATTTTAAATACATAATAGTGGCAGCGATGTGTAGTGGGAATGTTGCCAACATATCCAGGAGGTATGTTAGCGATGTGTGAACTAGAAAAGGCGGAATTTTGCTGATTGAATGAATTGAGTTGTAAATTGATTGCTTATATTTTATACATGAAGCTTATATAAATAATGAAGCATAAATTTTGTGAAATAACACGCGCCAGCGAAGAGAACGTATTATGACGTAACCATTGATTACTGAACAGTACAATACAAAACGATTTAACGGATTTCAGTTCTTGCTCTTGGGTTGGCAATTAAGGAAATCTGGTTTATTGACAATGCAGCATAACTTGGTTAAAAATGATAATGTGGGAATAGGTATTATGTCCTTCGGAAATGCTGGAAAGCTATTTAAATCGTGCTGTAACGTCAGTAAGAAACAAAAACAGGCATGCAATTGGCCAGTAAAAATTTTGAGTATATGAACAAGTATATGCAGAAAACAATACTTATTATGTTTGTTTAGTTTAGTAATTAAAGGTATAAAATTAACAATTAGTTTCAGGTCAACGCTTTTTTTACATTACATGTATGCATTAAGTACAATTTTAGTACATATTTGAAGTGATAACCGTTTTTTTTCAATTTTTTTTTTTTTTCGCTATTCATGTCATTCTTATGGAAGTATAAAGCAACCAACAATTTCTCCAGGTTCTCTATAGTTACGCTTCTCTTATTTGAAAAAGATTGGTTTAAATTACGGGGACGATCTCACGGCATCACATAATTTTACCGACGCATACATGTATGCAAGATTATTCCTAATTTTGTGATTGATTCACATTTATTATTGAGAATGTCAGTAATTCGGAGCATTTCATTTTAATGTAAAACTGGTTCTTGTTGAATATGCCGCGTGTCTACTTTGTTGCCGGTATAGAAGGTTTTAATTCAGAACGCAATAGCGGGATGTAGCGTTTGTCACAGCAATTTAACGTTCGCAATACCAGTTGGTTTTATATTGATTATAGGATATGTATACTTCTTGGAAAAAGTTATTGTTTTATCACATAAAAATTCAAATTAGCTAATACTTTGGGAGAAATAGCAAAGAAACCGTTCATATATATACATTAAAATGCCCAAAATAATAATATATGTTCATTTAAATAGAAAACCCCTGGAAATATGCTTCTATGCAGTGAAAAATTTGCTTCCGTCACATGATTAGCGGTCCCTGCCCGTTAGGAACCTGGTTGAGTCCTTCCCTCCTTCCAGGGAGGTGACGGGTGAGGGTTACGGATGTAGGAGGTTTACTGGACAGGTCGGAGCTTTCCTCGGGGTTCGCTCTGCTCTCTTCTTTGTTCCAGGGTGTGGGATACGTCTTGACTGGGTGTGGTGTGATTAACGAAGAAAACAGCTCAACTGTTCCATGATCAATCTATTCACAATTGTAATCAGGCACCTCACTCGCCACCTAGAAAGTTGTTTGCAGACTCATGTGATGTGTTTGTTGGTAAAGATAGAGTTCTTTACACTGGTTATGTATTCAGTATATTCCTACCGCACTTGTATATATACCTATAATGTGACTTCACGACGCCCCGACCGAGAGAGAGAGAGTGATTCTGTTATCAGAATCACGGATCCATGTGTTGTGTATTTCAGGTACTCTTGTCGCGGTGATATGTGCGGTGTGGTTTCACTTCACCCCTACCGAGATAGAGTGTGTCAGCTATCAAAATCACGGATCAACTATCTCCTGGATTTCCCCCTCTATGGTTACATTTTGAATCTTTGTGTGAATCACGTGTGCAAGTTCTATACTGTAATTGGTTGGTTTCAATTTCGAGTTTAAACCATCGTACGTATATTGTATGTGCGCATGACCGAACGTAGATAGAAAGTTTCCCACAGCGTCCACTTATTTAATTCCGAAGCACGTACGGTGCGAAAGTTCAGGAATTCTGATAATCGACGACTCTATTGTATCGATAACGTACGTATTGGCGTGAAACAGAGTACAAATCGACAGACGGACCCTTCCCATGGTTCGCAGGCATTGTTTCCAGGAGTGATTTTTGTTATGAAGACAGCCGACCGACCTGTGTTCTCAAACTTGAGGGACCTCATACATCTGTTTCTCCGTTCATCTACATTTCTAGTCTATCAAACACATCTTATTTTATATATATATATATATATATATATATATGTGTGTGTGTGTGTGTGTGTGTGTGTGTGTGTGTGTGTGTGTGTGTGTGTGTGTGTGTGTGTGTGTGTGTGTGTGTGTGTGTGTGTGTGTGTGTGTGTGTGTGTGTGTGTGTGTGTGTTTGTGCCCTATCTACTATAATGTGTTTTACTGTAATAGCTGTGTATTTCCTTTCGATGCAAAATAATCAGTATAGAATATTTATGCTAAACTAATACTATTTTGATATAATATATATTAAGAGATTTTATGTTTATGACGAAGGGGAACCGTTACAACATGTTTGTAGTTCTATGTTTCCCAATATACCAAATAATAAAATGTTGAAGCTACGAGCTCTAGTAGCGACTTTTACGTGATATAGCTGCACTTTGGATTATGTTTGAGACTCAGAAGTTTGTCGAAACGGTGTTTTGGAGTAACTTTCATTTGTAACTGAAATGTGGTATACTCTTTTGTGTAGCAAAATTTAAAATAGCTAAATTTCGAAATACAAGTTTCTTCGACTGAAGCTGCATTCACTGTAACTTTATTAAGTTACAGGTTAGCTGTGCTGTACTCATATTTATGCAGATATTTTACTATTTTTATAGTTTTACAGGTTTGAATATCGGCTAGAATGGCATGTATCTCGATCGCAAATGCTCCAAACTCAGACTTATTTGAGCGCACTTTAAACCGTTTCATTCATTCATATCAATATCTGATATGACTAATCGGTTATTAAACTGTGAACTAAGAAAAGCAAAAAGCATCATACTACCGATAAAGGCCAAGTCGCTATATCAGATATAAAACAGTAATTTACTTGCCCCGCTGTTTGCTTTAGAAATGCAAATAAACATTCTCCCCCGCTCTCTCTCTCTCTCTCTCTCTCTCTCTCTCTCTCTCTCTCTCTCTCTCTCTCTCTCTCTCTCTCTCTCTCTCTCTCTCTCTCTCTCGCATGTATACATTGTTACATCCAGTACTCTGAAGTTAGGTTTAACTAAGGGAAATTAATTTTTCTACTTTATTTGAAGTTATAGAGAAACGAGATCAACATTCCCGATCGTATTTAAAGCTTCGCACGATTGTCATTTGGCTGCATCGCTTCTAGTGCAATACATCCATGTCTACGGGAATGTGTAATAGGTAATTAGACGGCAGTAGCTGCAGAAGACATTTTCTTTTTCTGTTGTGATACATTCTTGCATATCATTTTTATATTTAGATGTTTCTGGCGATTGTATGGAAACAGTTTACACTTCTAAGGCCAACATATGACGTCCAGCTCTTTAACAATTGACTATCCCTTGTTGTTACCTTTGTATTGCTCAGGACAGACAACATTGTTTTTCTTTTATTTCGGCCAACGGATGAACAACACATGCTCTGCCTAAGCAGTGTACATAATATAATACGTATGTAAACAGTGTGGATAACAGCGCCACCAATCCATGTGCATTGCTAAATTTCCCGAGTAATAAATAAGTAAACTTTTGGAATAATTTGTGTACACACTAATCAGCGATTGATGATAAAGTAATGGGAAGCAATATATCTATGCATCGTATTGTTTTAGCAATGGGAAACAAAAATAAATCCATAATGAAATATCAACAAATAATACTTCTATATGGAAATAATAATTTCTTTCACACTAGCCGTGTGTAGGCTAAGGTTTGAATGAGTAGAGCCAGACTGAAAAATTCAATGCTGTAGCCGGGATTTGAACCACGGTTCTCCTTCTCCCGTGCGGTTGTTCTAAACCACTGAGCTACTATGACCCACATGTCGATATGACATTAAATTCTCCAACTGACTCGTATATTTCCCGAATGACTACTAGCGTTGCTCATATGCTAAGAGACACGCACCTGCTGTGGCGACTTTCTATGCTGTAAGTACTTAAGTCCCAGGCTTCGTAACTAAACCACTATGTTTTTGCACTATATTAAATCACCGATGTGCCGGAATTTCGTCCAGCAGGTGCTGCTTTACATGCTGGAAAATCAACTGACATGGAGCTGTCATTTTTAAGCACATTTCCACACAAAACGATGTCAATAAAGCTTCTATCTTTGGATTTGCAGGAATTAGCTCAAACGCCTTCTAGTGCCGTATATTCAGTTTAAATGATGGTAAATATATTCCTTTACAACATTTTTCTTCTTGCATTGTGGTATTTAGTAAACATTTCAGTAAGCAAAACTGAATACCGTGGTTTTAACACGCAACATAAAACTGTTAAAATTTTCGACCATTTTGGGTATTGTCGCGAAGCCGTTACCTACGATAGCGCGGCTAGCATACACAAAGAACCGGCAATTAACGATAGCGCCGATAAATAACAGACGGACAGTATATCACGGAGGTAAAGGACTTGCCGGCATAGATTAAGTTACGCTTCTGGAAGGTGATAGAATTTTCAGTTTCTCTATTGTCCCAGAAATGTCTGGAATTTATTAATGATATATATAAGAGATTGTGACACGTCAGCGGACAGTTGTAAGACAGGAGAATAAATAGCTGTTAAGTGTTGTTAATGTTGTAACGAGAGCTGTTTGATATTGCCATCGACCTTGGAAGATTGTGTTGCATATGTGATGTAATGTTGTCACGTGAGGATGGAACATGTATTTCTACGGAAATAAAGAACATTTAGAATTTCGGCAAATGGGACTTTTAATTCCACGATCCCACAAAGTCACAGTATATTACATCCTTGAGTACTCGCCTAATGTATTGTCTCAACATTATTTATTTTAAACTTTCACTTGATCTTTCATCGTTTAGTTAATATTAACGTAATCGATATGTTGTTTCATTACATACTTCAGAGTGTAATACAGTATACATGATTAGAGATTTACAGATACATGTAATGAAGCTGTTTGGTAAATATGCAAGATTGCTCATGGGTTTCTTTTTCCTTTTTTTTAATTCAAGTGATGGCATTTGCTTTGGATTTATTGAGCCAAACTGGGCTGTTAGACACACTTTAATAACTCAATTCATTTGAAATTACAATTGCAGTCATGGACAGTCTATTTGCAGAAAAAAGTAATTCCGTTTAATTGATCAAGGCTTATTGAGGCAGGCTTATTAATCCGAGGTGTTAAATCGAAACCAGGTTCTTGGAATATGCGAGAACAGAAAGCATTACATAGCATAGGTACTGCTTAGGTTGTGAATTATAAAATCCGATCAACAATGTTTGGAATTTCATTATGATTGTGTCCACTTCTAATGCTAAAAAAAGTCAAATACAAATGAATCGTTTATTTCAGAAACCACCTAAGAGAAAATATCAAAAAATGTCTTTTTGGTGATACTGTACAATTTAAACGTAAATACATCTTTTACTGCAGAAATAACCTATGTTTCATATCAGCAATGCTATTTTCAACCTTGAAAATAATCCGTTTATTTCAGAAAGAACCCAAGCGCCCTCGCTTATGTTCTTTCTGCAGTAAATTTCACTCGTGATGGTTGGCGGCCTTGATGACACCACGTGTTTTGTGACTCGCTATGACAATAATTCACAACTAACCTGTACGTGACCACCCACTTTCCCATGTGACAGATATTTTGGAAGCATAAAACGTCTCTTGAGAAAGATGGACAGGATTTATGCTCCTGATGAATATGCAGAGCTCATGTTAAAAGCTAGTAAGTCTGGCCGATTTACTGTATATCACCTTACATCAGACGATGTTCTCAGTTTCAAAAAGTATTGGTCCAAATCACATAAGAAAATGCCAAATTTCGACAAAACATCAGGCAGGAAAGTAACCAAGAAAAGTAAGCAGCCATTCAAAGTGTCCAAGTACAAGCAGTTTCTCGACTACAAGGATACTCCAGGAAAAGTGGTAGCAAGCAAATTCATTGGAGGGATAACATCTACCTGTACATTGCTAAAAACTGCCAGCCCCCGGAACTACCAAGAGAGAAGACTTATCCTTTGGGGAAGGTATGTTTACCTTTAATTTACCAAGGTTATTTTAAACGTTTATAGTTTATTTTCAGCTAATAATTTTTGTAGGCTAAAACGTTTTAAATATAATCGTGTTTTGACAGTTAGATTTTTGGGTTTAGGTGCCAATAACAAAAGACAGACTATATAAAAAAAAACGTGATAGGATACACTGTATTTGTTCTGTCTTCTACATACATATAAGGTACTGGATGTATTTTGTTCCATTCAAAGTTTTGATATCGAGATTCGGTGACAATTACATGTATTGAGGCTTTCCTTAATCAATTTTAGTATCTAGAATCAAATATTTTTGAAGCTGTTGTGTGTAAACTTTATTTCTATCAAAATCGTATATAAATACGCTTTTCTGAGCACAATTTGTCAATTTGTTTTGTTTACTATATACATATAAGGTACTGGATGTATTTCACTCCATTCAGAGTTATGATATCTCGATATCGAGATATCGAGATTCAAGTTTTGAGGCCTTCCTTAATCAATGTTAGTATCTAAAATCAAATATTTAATGACGCTGTTGTGTGTAATGTTTATTTCTAGCAAAATCGTATATAAATACGCTTATCTGAGCACAATTTATTAATTTGTTTTGTCTTCTAAGTACATATAAGGTACTGGATGTATTTTATTCCATTCAAAGCTTTGATATCGAGATTCGGTGACTATTACAGGTTTTGAGGCCTTCTTTAATAAATTTTAGTATCTAAAATAAAATATTTAATGAAGCTATTGTGTGTATGGTTTATTTCTATCAAAATAGTATATAAATAAGCTTTTCTGAGCACAATTTGTTAATTAATTTGTCTACTACATAAATATAAGGTACTGGATGTATTTTGTTCCATTCAAAGTTTTGATATCGAGATTCGGTGACAATTACAGGTTTTGAGGCCTGCCTGTTACTTACGTTTAGTACCAAAACAGGCAAAATATAATGGTTTGATTTAATTTCAATAATATGTTTTAAAAAAACATTTTGGATACACTCATTTATTGCAGAAACCACCTAAGTAGCATTATTTTAAAAAATTATGACTCAAAAACGTAAAGGAATAAAAATTAAAATATAGATTATTTCAATAGCATGTATTTTTATTTGGTAAAAAATTGAAGGAGACTGGACCTATACTTAAGCTGCAAAATAGTTTTTTCTTAGGTTTCCGAAAGGTGAAAAAGCGCACTTAGGTGGTTTCTGAAATAAACGATTCAAATAAGGAACAACGTATGTATTTTCTTCATGGTTTTCAATTACTAATATACAGGATTATTATGAATTAGTTATACCAAGATAAAAACTTAATTTTTGGGAATCAATAAACCTCATTTACTAAACCACTCAAGAAAACATGTCAGTATAATTTAAAATTTCATGGGCATGATGGATGCCTTCCTTTTGTAGCACGGCGTTTAGCTCAGCTGTAAGTTCGTCCCAAATTGTCGGATCACAGCTATTAGTTGTTACTTCTCCTCCTATATGAAATCGCAGTTCATCTAAATTGGTCCAGAATTTCCTTTGATCATGATGACTACAATTAATGAAACCGCAGTCAACAATGAGCGAGCTCTACATTTGTAAACGTCTCGATTATGATTGATGACGATGATATTATCACATCGTAGCGTGATGTACTGCACTCTGATGTACTCTAGTGGTTTATAGTAAACTTGACAATATGCGGTATGTTTCAAACACATTAAACCTTACAACTAGCCTAGTTTAACAGCAGCAGCTACATAGCTTTGCATGATGAATTTATGTTGCTACGAGGGATGTTCAATAAAGAATGATCATAATTTTTTTACGGTCATAATTTTTTGCACTAAAATTTAATCTTATTTTATTCTGTTAGCTTAATGTGAAACAAACACGCCGTAGTATATTCTTGGTACTCCTGGTGTCCGCCTGTGAGAACTACCGCTGCAATGGAGGTAACATGCAGTTAAAGTTGATGTTAGAGAAAGATCCGTAGTTTCTTTCAAACGTAATCACTGATGGTGAAACTTGGCTACATCATTTTGATCCTGAGAGCAAACAGCAAAGCTCAGTGTGGAAATCTCCTTCATCACCAACCCACCAAAAAGCAAAAGTGGTTGCTTCTGCTGGGAAAGTTATGGTCATCTCATTCTTTGATATTCATGGAATGGTTTATCCGCATGTTGCACCTGCGCACACATCAGTAGCTGGACAATACTACAGAGATGTCCTGAAAACATTGCAAGTCCATATCAGGCGCAAAAGACCACATTACCATGAAGCAGGCTGGATGCTGCACCACGATAATGCGCGGTTGCAATTGTCAATGCTGTTGCTGAATATCTTGAAAAAATCAACGAAAAGTGCATCCCTCACCCTCCCTATAGCCCGGATTTGGTCCCATGTGATTTTCCTTATATTCCCTAACCTGAAGAAACGCCTTTTTGGGAGGCATTACCCATCATCTGAAGCAGTAGTGAAGGCTGCGGATTTGATTTTGAAGGATCTCTCAAAAATGGTTTCCAGTATGTCTTTAAAAACATGCAGAAAGGCTGGGAGAAGTGCATCGCATTCAGGGGAGACTATTTTGAGGAGGACCACAGAAATTATGAGAATGAGTAAACGGTGCGTTGTCAAATAAAATTGTGATAATTCTTTATTGAACAGCTCTCATAGATTGCATCACAGTACCTGAAAAACTGTCTTAAGTCTTGCCTAGAAAATATTCAGCCGCAACCTCGATCTGAAGGTGCTCTGTCTCAAATCTAGTTAACTTTGTACCAATTTCTACAAATTTGTCTGTCATTGTTGTGAACGAATTTCAAAACATCGTAGAAAAATTTTCTTCAGGCTTCTATTAGCTCTACCTTTACCCATCTGCCTGCAGTGATTGGCAAGTCTTACAAGTGTATGAAGAAATCAACCCAATATGTGAGAGCACCCCAAACAATTAGATGTTCTATTTTTTGGAAGTAGCACGCTGTTTTTATTTCTTCCGTATCATGTTGTTTTTGGTCAACAACACCAGCAGTAAACTGCCCACAAGAGGAGTTGAGTTATCTGCTAAGGGAAACAGACGGGACATGTCCATGTATAAGATATATTGACTCACATCTTCCTGGAATAAACGTAATTCATTCAAAACTGAATGGAGATTGCAACCTTCCTGTATAAATCTCAGGACTACACACTGTCAAGCATGGTAGAGAGAGGATGGAAACCGGAATTTATTATTCTGTTTGTTTGATACTCCTCTTTCCAATTCTCTGTGCATGGAGAGGGGAAGGGCGAGAAGGAAAAAAGTATTGCTTTTTCTTCCCCATATCATGCTCATGGGCGATGATTGTATATTGAAGTGTGTAGCTCTTCTTTTACATTGGGGCGAGGTTCTCGCTTAATGAACGAAGAAGGCGAGAGTTTGAATTACGTTAATTAAGAACCGGAGCCAATGCTGAAAGGAGTGGCATATAACCACTAGAGCAATGTTTCTCCAACCATGACAGGCAACGGAACATCTGCTGGAACAAGCACAAAAACTACACAGTATTGCTCAAAACCCTCGATGTGATACCTACTCATGCGTAATGCAACCGTCTTACAGTTGATATGATCCAGTGTAATTGCAGCTTATTTAGCTCACATAAGTACTAATTGTTTTGTTATTTTAATTAGTTTTAATAAATCAGATGATTGTGAACTTTTTGGGCGTTTTAAATACTTTATCAGCTTTAAACGTCAAATTTAAAAGAAATACTACATTTACAGGACTTTCTATACCAACATAATTTATGTTCATTTAGTTTCTAGAAATTATTCTTATGTATTAAGTTTATTCTTCTAATTTCTTCACCTTAATCGTAACATCTACATACCTAGTTTCACATTATACTGTGACTTTGTGGGTTCGTGAAATTAAAAGTACAATTGCACAGACTCAAAATGTTCTTGATTTCCACCGATTACAGTCAGAACACTTGCCGATTACATAGAATTACGAAGCGCACACAATTACAATTCACCAGTTCGTCTGTCACAGGTCCACTTCACACTCAAAATTACGTACAACTCCTCTGATACACGTACGCAGTCTTCCAGTCCGTTCACTAGCACTGCGCTCTTCACGGCTGCTCCCTAAAAACTGAGCTGACTCGTCCACTGCAGCCTTTATATACGCAGATAGCTGTGTCTGGAAGTTTCGCGGCTCAGTGAATCATCCTAGTTGTGCCAGAAGTCAGGGGGAGGGGAAAGAGACGGTATGTGATACTTCCCTAACCATACCACGGTTAGCGCCACAAGATAAATGGGTAGGCGTGTGCTGAATGCCTCCTGTGCCCTACCCAGCTCCAGTTGGTCATAATACACCTATTGTTTACCTCTTACTGTTACCTAGTGAAATGTACCAAATTCTTTCCCATATATATTTGTCAAGTTAATATCTAAAACCATTTGTTTTAGAATTTCATAAGATCTTCTTCTTTAACTTCCCTCATTTACCGCTAGCATGTTGTTAGGGGATTCTTGTTCCTCTATCCCTTTTTTAAGGTCGAGCCTGAGGAAGCGAAGCTTTGGATCTGATAGAGAACCAGGATAGGTGAATGCCTAGTGTGAAGGTGAAGGAAGTGACTGATATATGAGGACGAGATAAATGATAGGAAAGCGATGATGAAGCAATTTTTGGAATGCTGATGGGGGTTGCGGAGGACCCGGAGAGAATCCAACTAGCGCCATGTTGTCCACCACAAATCCCAATTTGCCTGGAATCGAAGCCAAGCTGTCTTGGTAAGAGTTGAGCAGTCTAAGCGCTCAACCATGGTGCATCCTAATTTCATAGGATCCACTTTTGAAAATACTTAAGGTTCCGAAACACTTTCCTTACAAGGTGTAGTTTCGAGAGGGGTGTAAAGAAAATCCGTGTCGCATCTCTGGAAAGTACGGAAACTAAATAGCATGGCATGAATTTTTAATGTTGACTCAATCTGTCAAAAACCTTAGCCTATATATGGCTGTCGTGAAGAAATAATTAAATTCCATCAATTAACTAAAATAATAAGAAATAAATGATGAAGCCTCGGACTCAAGTACTTAGGATAGTAAGTCACCACAAACGGTGTATCTCGAATGCGAGAGCCCCTATTGGTCTAACGGGGAAGTATACGAGTCAAATGGAGAACTTTGTGTCAGTACGGCACGTTGGCCATGGTAGCTAAATGGGTTAGAGCGATTGGACGGAGACCAGGAGATCCGTAATTCAAATCCCGGCCATGCCATTGAAATTTTAATGTTGACTCAATCTATCAAAAACCTTAGCCCATATATGGCTAGTGTGAAGAAATTATTAATTTCCATCAGATAACTAATCTAAATAGCAAGCTTAGTATTTATTAGATATTTCGTGTTGATATTATGCTGTTTACAGACATATCTGTACTTTTTTTTTACATTTTTGGCAATTAAGGGGCCTCAAAGTATTGTTTTCGGCAAAATCTCTACGTCGAATTTTTGGGCGGAATGCAGGGGATGCTTTCTCCACTAATGTAGGTATGTAGCATACATTATAAACATTCCTAGAATAAACACAACTTTTAATCATATTTTGGTTTCTGTTACAGTTTAATTTCTCAACCACTTAGCTATAGAAAGCTGAAGTCTTACATTGGGCTCACCAATTCGATTTAAAATTTCTTTATATAAAAAAGGCGTCTCTGCCGGTCCCTCTAAGCAGCAGTGTGTTTAAAACTTTTGGGTGACTATAAGTTTCGAATTTAATTCTAGCATATCCCAAGAATGCGAAACAGTGATTAAGAAGAACTCATGCAAAAATATCTGCGGGATAGTTATGAAACATACATCGATATTTACAGTTTTTAAAATGGTTTACAACATTTGGATCAAAGACCATCTGTTACAGATCTTTTAATAAGCAATAAAATGCATGTTTTAAATGCTCTGGGAATATCTCAGGATATCATTTTCAATCTAAATTAACCTTCTAGAATGCTTGTATAAATGGTGAACTACAAGTGATAGACAACTAAAAATTTAGATATTCTTAAGGCACACAATTTGCATGAAATAATATTTTGTAGCCTTAAAAGTTTGCGATATATATATTATGCATTGTTACTTTGAATGTCTACATGACTACACATCGTTGTAAAGCGGTCTGTTTTCTTTTTTTCATCCCATGCATCAGCGACCCGCTTATAAAATATTTCACTATTTCCTTGAGCTTACTGTATGCAACTTGCATTCACCAAAAAATGTCTTCCAGTTCCGGCGGAGACGCCTCGCACATTTGAAACTACATAGACGTAATGTGACTAGCATCCTTCAGGAGAGAGTTGAACTGAAGGAACCACAAGAAGTTACTGGGCAGGCAGACATACTACAAAGCCATGCAGAAGTCTTATGCATTTCCAGACCCTAAGAACCGTTGCACTGCTAGAGCTGCTTAGTGTGGGCGATTAACAATTCAGCAACCAAGCAGCCCTCTATTGTCCAAAGAGAGTACTCTTTCCCTTTAGAAAACCTCTGCGCCATTTGTCCGGCACCGCCAAAGCCTTGAAAAGTGGAAGCATACCTGAAAGGTGAGAACGACACAAAATGAAACGGGAATGATGGAAGGTTATCGTGTTATATGAGAAATGACCTCAGGACGTGCCCATTGGCCGAAGAAAGTCACTGAAAAGCTAAGGTCAGAGTGAGCAATGGACACGAATCGAACCTTTATTGTTCCAAATACAAGCTTACTGCGGAGCCATTTCCTCGTTTTTGGAACAATAATATGTAGAAGAGCGGGTAGAACAAGTCATATTAGTTTAATATATTAGAGATCTTAATGTGAATATAAAAAGAGAAATATATTAAATATACATCAGATATAAGTAATTGGTAAGACAACATTTATAGGTAAGAGCGCCGGGGTGGTGCAGTGGCTTCGTTCATCGCTCCCGTGAAAAGTTTCCCGAGTTCGATTTCGGGCTCTGGGGTTGGCAGTTTTAAGTCGGTCTTATCCGCGCCTTCACCTTTATATAGCACATTTGAAGTGTCCCCTTTGGCAAACGTGGTTCGGAGTCCACAGTACAAGCTGTAGGTCCTCTCGCCTCACCGTCATCTTCACTATCACCCTAGCATTGGGGGTAATGGATACCGCCCTCTGGGTGCCTCCGCCTGAGAAATGGGTCCAGCAACCACTTGTTGGGACGAGGTTACCCCGAAGGCCAAGGGGAGCGTTAGTAACCAACCAACCGACCG
Organism: Mantis religiosa; assembly: GCA_030765055.1. NCBI lineage: Eukaryota > Metazoa > Arthropoda > Insecta > Mantodea > Mantidae > Mantis > Mantis religiosa. The sequence continues at coordinate 305,275,971 of CM060948.1, read as the reverse complement.
ACCGACCAACCGACCGACCGACCGACCGACCGACCGACCGACAGACCGACAGACCGACCGACCGACCCACCGACCCACCGACCCACCGACGCACCGACCCACCGACCCACCGACCCACCGACCAACATTATAGGTAATTCGTACAGAAATTAATTAAGATTTTATAAAATGAAGAATTTCTTGTGGTGTTGTATAGCAGTGAATCCTGAACCTTAAAAATAAGGGTTACATCTATATTGAAGCTATTGGAATGAAATCTCTTAGACACGTACTAAGACAAAGAAGAACGCATAATGGAATAAAAGCTAAGAGAAAGGCTAAACGCATACGCAGTCAGTCATAAAATTCAAGAGTAAATATGCAACTAGATCGAATATGTAGGAGGAATGGGTGAATAATGAATTCCGATATTTTTATCCATCACATATACCTTGAGTCCTGCGCCGTGGCGTAGCGGGCTAAGTCAGCATGCCTTGGTCCCTGGCCAAGGAAAGCGGCCCGGGTTCGATCCCACACATGGGGTGCGGATTTTAGGTCCCTGGTATAGGACCGGTGCCCACTCAGCATCGTGAGGAAAGTGAGGAGCTTACGCTAGCTAAACGGCACAAGTCACGGAAATCAACATTCCGTCTGGGGAATGCCGAGATGCTGACCACATCTCCTCCCCATATCGGTTGAATGATCGTCCACCTCTGCCGTGCGTAAGTGGGCGTAAGGCCGGCAGTGGGGTTGGTAGGCCTTGGCCCTCTAAGGGCTGTAGCGCCAGTTGTTAACTTTTTAACATATACCTTGAGGTCGAAGACATTCAGGTTACCAGAGACAAATATTTTATGGGTTTGGAACACTCTACTAACTGGAATCTATGAAGCGCTCAAAAGTTGGCATTTCTTTGCTGTTTCATCTGAATAGTCTCCTTATAACTCCCGTGGTTATATCAGGGTTCTAATATAAGGAGTAACTGATAGTGTTACAGAGTGAGATGACTCAAGAAGTAGAATCTGTGATTCTCATTCAGGTGATTGATGTTCAGATACCAATATGACATTTTACCGTGGTTTTTCCTTATTTATTAGGTAAAAATTGATTTGTATATTTAGTACCACAAACAAATGTCCATCTACAGAATAAAATAAATATGAAAACATCGACAGAGCTTATAAAGATTCCTTCAGAGCTATAAGTAGGTATGTACTGATGCGAATAAAATGATTGTGGCGCAGGGTAGGAGCAACGAGATACTCTCAGGGTATGCGTGGATATGTATGTGAGTAAGGGTGGTTCGAATGACACTGGAATGCATGTTTAAAACCGATTTAATGACTGCTTCTTTTTATCACTACAAAAAACTCAAAGTTGCCGACCACGGTTACCAATATTTCACTGTTTAGAGTGACCGTATATAGAATATTTAGTACGCGATAATACTTAATTCTTGCCTTCGCCCAAGACAAAAAACAGATGACTGTCTTAATCGGCCTCAGGCCGCAGACTGTGTGTCCTTACTGGGCACAGCTGTGCGTGGGTGTGTAACTTTCACTTCTGAAGCCCTGTCTTTTCACACAAAACTCCCTTTTGTGACTATTTTGTTACAAAATGTCACTATTTTGTCCAGAGTTGCCAATTTGGAGGAAAGCAGTAATATCAAGGAATGTTTTGTTTTGCAGCTGAGAAGCGAATGTGGAGAGTCCTGGGCGCAAAAAGTAAGGAAACTGATGGAAGAGATAGGTATGGGACATATTTGGAGGAACGAGGAGTATTATTGTAGGTGCTTTTGCAAAGAGGTAGAATTAAGGCTGGAAGATTTAGATAGCCAAGTTATATTTACCAGTGTAAGGGGGAAAAGATCATTAAGGATATATAGGGAAATAAAGACAGTGTGGGGGAGGTAGAAGTACATAGATGTGTGTAATAAGTCAGGGCGAGAAGGATTTGCCTGGGCAAGGACAGGAGTTAAAAATTTGAAAGGTATTAGATACGAAAAGGATATATGGACATGCCCAATGCGTGGAGAAGAGGATACAGATTGGCATAATATACTTTATTTCAAACAAAGATATGGAGAGAACAAATTTGGCAACAAAAATGGGACAGTTTTAGGGATGGGGAAGGTATTAATAATAATAAAAAAATTTATTGGTAAAAGGAGAAAATAATGTTAGAAATATAGGTGAATATCTGGGGGAAATGAGAGAGAAATGGTTAAGATTGACGAAGAATAAATAACAATTAAGGGTTAGAAAACTAGAACGAGGGATATAAGGGAGAGGAGGGTCATCAGTACACTGAAAACCAGGGGTTATCTGTATTGAGACCGAGACTCGAGGCAAGCATGTAGGAAGGGTATGTTAAATGTGAATAAGTTATTTTGTTATTGTGTGAAAATAATGTTATAAATGTCAATGTATCAATGAAATTGTATGTAGAAGAAAGATGAGAAATAAATATAAAATTATTTACATAAATGGCTACATACATACATTTTGTCCATCGTGATTATTATTCTCGGTCATGCCATTATTAAGGGTCCGAGGAATACCTATTCAAACGGAGTCAACCGCTCTCCCTTTAGAACCTTTTGCTCAGAAAACTATTTCTTACGTTTCTTTTGTTAAAACAATTATTCAACCCAATGCTATTCAACTCTACTGCAAGTGCACGCGTTTCACGACAGATATACATTCCTTTGAAGTCCATTACGATTCTTTATGCATTGCATCCCTTAATTTCGGTATCAGTACGAACCTAAGGCCATGCTGATGTTGACATGTACACTCTAAGATTTTGAACTCCCTTTCTTGCAAAATGCAATTGCTACAAAATAGAAGGTAAAGAAAGGTGATTGCACAACTAAGGATATTTATGAGCGAGATAAATAATTTCCGGCAAATTTCTCAGAGTAATGATAGCTCAACGAATGTCTGGCACACAGCTATTCACGAATTTATAAGTAAGAATCCAGGAGATGAAAAAAGTACTTTTGGTTGCTCATAACGAATACGAAGTATATTGCAATTCTGAAAGTCAATGGTTTCTCTGTAGATAAATCGAGTACGAAAGCAGAGATTCGAATGACAGCTAATATTGGTTCTCTTCGAAGGCAAGTCGTGTACACAGATCTACTATGTCAGCCAATTACTTACTTGCGGAATCGAATCCAAAACATTACCCAAGAGTACTTCGGGCATCTCAAGCTTTAAACACATTAACTGGAAGTGAAAAGTGAAGGCTATTTATTGAACTCAGAAGAAAAAGGTCAATTTAATAACTTTGTGTTGTAGAGAACTAAAACAAACAAAAAAGAAAACTGCGCTCCACTTCAATTCTACATGAAAGTTGCTTCAGAACTTCATTACATTGCCTTTGGCAGAAGACGTAACATAAAGAGGTTTCATTAACGTTACCTCTTTGCCATTTCTGGCACATTCTTTGCTATTCTTTCAAATGAACCACGCACTAAGGGCTCCATAAAGAGCCCAAGTAGAACAGAAGAGATATTTGATCAATTATTCAGAGCACTTGGAAACGGTACGGACGGTATTGAAAGCCATATTGGAGCAGGAAAACTATAGAGGAGATTTCTTTATCTTTCTCGAAGCATAAGACTTCGTTCAACAGTCGGGTAAAGGGGTGGGAGTAAAAGCAACTACTTTTGATTTTAAAGCTCTAGTTAATGTGGATATTAAATGGAATATACTGTGACAGTGAATTTTTCAACTGCACTGTCACGTTTCTTTTCTTGAAACCTTTCTGCCTCACTGAACTACCGAGCACATTGTTGAAAAGTGTAGCAAAAGGCATGTTGACAAATAGGAACACATTCTCTTAATATAAAGAAGAAAAATATAAGCAGTAATATGAGCACGTGGCTTATTTTGTACAATTCTTCTTGTGTAATGCGATATATTTTTACATATAATACAGATATTTTACATATACATGGATTCATCTGCTCATTATCGTTTATTGCCCGCCTCAGTAGCGTGGATGGTAGCGTATCTGCCTCACGTTCAAGAGGTCCCGAGTTCAAATCTCGGTGAGGATGAGTTACCTGGATAAGGCTTTTTCCGGGGGTTTCCCTTATCCTGAAAGGCGAATGTTGCGTAACTCTAAGCTCCATGGACCCTGGGCCCATTTGAGCACCATTTCACTCAGTTCATTCATCGTCCGTTATGACTTAAGGTTGGAGGACGTAAATTACAAACAACAAAACGATCGTTTATTTTTATACAGCGTATACAAAGTATTAACCAGCCACCCCAGTTGAAGGGGAGCGAACTTGTTACACATTTAACAGGCTCAAGTTCGAACCTCGGTTAGGGTGAGTTACCTCTTTGTTACGAAGTTTTACCTAATCCCGAAAGGTTGACTATTTGGTAACTTAAGTTCATTTGGGATATGTTTCACCCATTTCATTGATTCCTCTGTATGACCTATTCATATAGAGGTTTTTAAAAACAAACAAAATTGTATCTTTGTTGCAAAAGAAAATTCTTTTAGCTATCTTAGTTTAATTGAGATAAACATTTACATAAATCGTCTCATTACACATTTCTCTAAGGGTACAGTGGTAATAATGTTAGTCAAATGTTTAAAAACTGGTACCTATATGTGAACCTTGAAAGTCGATATTATTTTCTTGGTATCCTGAGAAACAGCTAAATAGTGGCAGCACTTTAAAAAAATGTCAAACAATTGAAAAACTCTAGACAGTCGTAACCAATATCTCGGAAATTGCCTTTTCTACAAAAGTAGTATTTCGAATGAGTGTTGTAAAGACATCTACATGTTTATGCACCTTATGCTCCTGTTGTTATTCTTATTAATCGCTTCTTATGCAAAAAGTTTCAGATTCCTTCTGAATGAAGAGAACTTCACGTGCTATTTCCAGAAAATTTAAGAAATGTGTTTTGTTCGTCATGCAAATACTTTTAACATAATGTATATTAGTTCATAATCTTGAAAACATTTCCAAATGAGGAATAGCAGTTTAGATATTTTCTCGAGAAAATCTTCGTGTTGAATCCTTGGTAGATACGAAACTTATACTGTGTTGGTACTTCAGACATTTTGTTTCTGATTTATGCGCAAACATTTTTCGATTTGCTGATTTGGGTTTCAGAAAATCTCAAAACCTATATTTCGCTATACTCTGGGTAACTATATTTTGCGTGAACTGCAATACTTCTGTTATTTACTACAGATATGTAATAGAGAATATAATGCGAAGTTTTAAGTTAAGCCTGTAACTTCCTATTTTGGATGAATAGCTGTGATGCGTAAGAAGTACATATAATCTTGGATGTATACGTCATTATTATAACACTCTATAGTATACAGTTTTAACAGCCAATAACTAGTAAAATTTAGGAATGTTTAATAGTATAAAACTTTGCGCTCTCCAAAACTTAATTACTATTAGAAATTAATTGTTCTTCCACACTAGCCGTGTGTAGGACGCACTATGAAAGGGTAGAGCCAGACTTAAAAATTCAATGCCATAGCCGGGATTTTGAACCACGGATCTTCTGGTCTCCGTCCAGCCACTCTAACCATTGAGCTACTATGGCCAACGTGCCAGCATGTCATTAAATTTTTCAACTGACTTGTGCTTCTCCCGGTAAACCACTTAGGAGTTCTCATAAACACATGAGAAAACTACCTTAATAACGACTTACTCTGCTGTAAATACTTTAAGGCCCGGGCTTTATAGTTCGGACCACTATTCGGTACAATTAATGGAAATTAATTGCTATTTCACATTAGCCATGTGTAGGACGCACTATGAAAGGGTAGAGCCAGACTGAAAAATTCAATGCCATAGCTGGGATTTTGAACCACGGATCTCCTGATTTTCGTCCAGCCGCTCTAACCATTTGAGCTACTATGGCCAACATGCCGAAATGACATCAAATTCTCCAACTGACTCGTGCTTCTCCTGGTGAATCACTTAGGAGTTCTCATAAACACATGAGACAACTACCTTAATAACGACTTACTATGCTGTAAATACTTTAAGGCCCGGGCTTTATAGTTCGGACCACTATTAGGTACAATTAATGCAAATTAATTGTTATTTCACATTAGCCGTGTGTAGGACGCACTATGAAAGGGTAGAGCCAGACTGAAAAATTCAATGCCATAGCCGGGATTTACACACGGCTAGTGTGAAAGAACAATTAATTTCTATTAATTGTACCTAATAGTGGTCCGAAATATAAAGCCTGGGCCTTAAAGTACTTACAGCATACTAAGGCGCCATTAAGGTAGTTGTCTCATGTGTTTATGAGAACTCCTAAGTGGTTTACCGGGAGATGCTCGAGTCAGTTGGAGAGTTTGGTGTCGTGAAGATTCGTAGTTCAAATCCAGGCTATGGCATTGAATTTTTCAGTCTTGTTCTACCATTTCATTAATTGCTATTGCTTTAAATTTACCATCGGATAAATTAATAAACAACAATTTGAGTGCAAGCAAACAGTTTGTCACACCTCATGAATTTGTGACTTTCATTTAGTAACCATTGTGCATTTTGGAAGCTGTGACTTTGGAAATTTGAGTTCATATGATGTGAATTCTCATTCTGTTCAGATAAATTTATAAATATAAAGGAATCACAATAATGAAATCCTTCTTGCTGAAACACTCTTGGTAAAGTTGGTGAGAGTAGCATTTTGCGACAAAAAGTATTAATTAAAAGTAGCTGCTGCTGTTTATTTTCTTCATTTTAAAACAAATTACAATAGAAGCAATACGTGCCAGTTACATCACAGAGAAGCAACATTCACATAACGATTAACTTGTTGAAGCGGAAGGCCTTGTTAAATAGTCAGGGAGGTTATCCATTTGACAAAATTTCTCTTTACTTTATATAAACAGGGATGTTTAATGTTCTACCATTGCAAGATTCGTACTTGAATGTTTTGATGTTGGAGATGAAATCGTTACCAAAATTTGTTTATGGTCTTCTTGTATCACGTTCCTTATGTCACGAAATTTCAACATAGATTTTGACAAAAATTGGTTGATATTTCTCATGCAAGCGTTATTTCTTATATTAGTCATATGTGCTCTACATTTTGTAAATAATCATGGGAATATTTTGTAAACATCCCAGATGCGTTGCAAAGAACTTTGCCACTGCAGTTAAAATTCACATCACACAGTCACAATTTTAGCACAGGATTCTGAAGAGGGACTACAAACTAAAATGCTTCATTTATATCGAGATGGAACTTGGCTGGCCATGTTCTCTTATTTTATAGGCGCCTTGTGAAGCTTCTCTTGCTGATTTGGTTTTTGTAGAGCATGAATTTAATTTTGAGCTAGAACAGAATGAAAGTTTGCTTGGAGTTTAAAAAATAACAGTCCACGTATTTAAATATAATTGAAATTATTAGTATATGTCAAGCAATATTCAATGGAACTATTTATATCTATGTTCATTAAGCTTCCAATCAACTAATACTGCATGATAACTTCACGTTGCAAAGCCTTCTTAGGTCGCGTTTTACCTCACTGAGTAACTTGGAGCGGTTCTCCTCATTGTGGTTTGGATTTACATCACACAATGCGGTGACATATCTGAATTTGGATTCGCCCCTTCGTGAGGTCTACGCCCCACACACGCAAAAGTTTTGCACTCCCTCGGTGTGGCGACGCATGTAGAAGCCAAACCTTACCTTGATCTAGAAGCGATGAACCATTCGTCTAAAAGCCGTGAAGATGAAGTTCTCGAAGATTTCTATAAACCCTCTCTCCGGCAGCTGCGGCTAGCGATGAGATGTGAAATTGCTCAGGCGTGGTATCATACAAAAGTGATTTCACTTTTGGGCAGCTATGGAATAAAATATTTAATACCATTTCACTTTCCTTAGGATTATATTTCCCAGCATCATTTTCATCTTTACATACGACTTTTTCCACTGATATTTATAGCCCTTTACTATATTTTAAATTTCTCCTTTTATTTATAAATGATAAAACGGTTTTTTTATTTAGATTATTTATCATAGCGTCGCATACTTGTATACTTTAAACGTTTATTAAACGTTCATAAATGATGAACTTCAATAACGTCTCGTAGTTACAAGAAGTCTTTTATCGAAAACACGCCTACCCTCTTCATTGGTTCTTTTTTCTGATTTTGTTGCTAAGTTAGCATAATACTTAATTCTGATTGGTGCTACGTCACAGTTTTAGATTATAATAAACCTAAGCATTTGTTGCATCATCTAAATGGCCTGCTTGGTCATTAACTTAAGTTGAATTAGAGATGGCAATGTTTACCTACTTCAAACTTCCAAAATTATCCTGCAGTAGTGACGTACGCTTGTTACACATTTCAGCAGTAGTGCTAATAAAGATTTGTTTCTGATTTCTCGTTTTCTTGGGTTAGGTGCAACAAGTGAGGATTTATCACACTTGAAGTGAACTTACAGTGTACGTAGGTGATCTGCGACACCAAGGAGAGTATTTTCACGTTAATACAATATCTGAAAATTTCTTCCAAGAAGCGATCCTCTTACTATCTTTACGTGAACACAATAGGTTAGTTTATGACGAACACTAGAAGAAAATGATTGAAGAAGTAGAACAACTTAGATCAGAGAATGAAAGTAGGAAATATTATAAACGTGTTCATCATGTAGAACAAGGCTTCATGCCTAAAATTAACATGTGTAAGGATGAAAATGAAACGATATTACCTAATAGCAACCATATTGCAAACACAGGGAGCAGACATTTTATAACATTACTAGATGGGGAAAAAGTGGAAGAAAAGCATAATGAAGAGAACATTGTTGTATTAGACACGAGTATTGAATGTGTAGAAAACCGTGAACCTTCATCAAAAATTAAACTATTGATCGTCATTGGAAAGTTGAATAACAATAAGGCACCAGTTAGTGGTGTAATAACTGCAGAAATGATTAAAAGTGGAGGCGATGATCTAATAAAACAACTTCAAGAAGTTATGGTGAAAGTATGCAATAATGAAATTAATACCATTGGACTGGAAAATGGGCTTTATATGCCCAGTGTATAAGAACAAAGGAGACAGATTAAACTGCAGGAATTATAGAGAAACTATGCTCTTGAACATAGCATACAAAATTATTACTATAATCCTAAACAGCGGAATTCTATACAGAGAAAATACTACAAAGTTTCCAATGCGGGTTTCGACCTCGGAGATTTAAATAAGTCAAATTTTTACAATAAGCCAAATGCTAGAAAATCCTCTAGAGCATAACATATAAACTTTTAAACTATTCTTAGCCTTTAAAATAGCATATTACTCAATTATTAGCATATGTAGATGATGTGGACATACTATCAAGGACCGCTAGAGCCATGAATGAGACCTGTTTGGAAGTAAAGGGAGCAGTTTTGACGTTAGGACTTGAAGTTAATGAAAGTAAAACAAAATATATGGTAACAAATAATGAAGGAAGGAAAATAAATTTCTTTAACTATCGTATTATAGGTAATTGTAAACTGGAAGTAGTCAATGAAATTAGGTACTTGTGCATACTTATCAGTACTAATAATATATCAAATGAAATTAGGAAGAGGATTATAAAAATTAATAGAAGCAATTACCGGCTGAACAAAATTTTTAAAGTCAAGCATATTACTTGGCACACGAAAGTAAGTGTATATAATAAACTGCCAGTTCTGACATATGTTTCAGAGACATGGGTGATAAAAACAGATGAAAGTGCAGTTAAAGTATTTGAAAGGAAAATTTTGAGGAGCATATTTGATGGTGTTAAGGAAGGAGTATTCTGGTGGAGACGGACAGGACCGGACCGAGGTGCTGGCTGGCTCTATAAAGCCAGAAGGTTCTTGCTACGTGCCCACCCGTTAAGGGTTTTACCGACGGTAAGGTTTTTCAATTGGGATTTTGTAGGAAGTTTTGTGGGTTTTGAGGTTGAAGTTTCTTTTGAGGTTACAAATATGTACCTTCGGGTTGAAGGAGTTGGAGACGGTCAATTGAAGAACTGTATATATAGTTTGTATGAAGATCCAGATATAGTCTCATAAATAAAAGCTCAGATGGGCAGGAGATCTGTTACGAATGCCAGAATCTCACTCCGGTAAATAAGTTTCTAAGCAGCAGATATATAGTACGCGACGGTTTGGACGATCAAAACTACGATGGTTTAAAGTGGTGGAAATCAAGATGCTAGAAAGCTTGGAACCAGTTATTGGCATGGAGTGGCTCAAGATAGGATTGAATGGAGGCGAGAACTTGCGAAGGCCATGATCCACAAAAGGATTGTAGTGCAGTTGACGATGATGATTATGATAAACACGACGAAAAGTACAATGCTATCACGGACCAACTGGTGTCAATTTATATTATCTCTGCATAAGTGCATTTGTGCGCTATTAGCCTTGTTTAGAGTTAGAACAAACCTTTTGTTGTAGAGCGTGTCTCTAGGGTTCCGTCGCGCAGAGAGGGTCGCGGGTTCGAGGCCTGCCATATGTGCTGTGTATGTGTATTGTGTATATGTGCACCACTCGAGAAAACAGATTCCCCCGATGGCCAAATGGGGCCTACCCGAAGGCAAAAAAAAAAAAAAAAAAAAAAAAAAAAAAAAAAAAGAATTGTTCATTGGTAACTTATTTTAATATATTGTAATTATTGTAACCGCATCATGGCATGTTCTTATGGGGCAGAAGAGCAGAGAGTTAGGCAGTTCATTGAGGAAATAATGATTGAAGGTGACTCTGATGATTGCGAAAATTAATTGAATTTTGTAGAAATCCGGAGTCCAGAATGTAACAAATAGTTTCACATCAAAGAAGAAGCATCGGGTGATCAAGCAGGAAGTGTTTGTCGGTTAAGATATAACAGTTTGGAATTCACATGCTCCGCCAAATAACTCGTGCGTACGTTCTCATAACATCGTAACTCTTTACCGAGTGGCAAAACTGCTATAAAATGTGCTATACGTCCTCTAGAGTTGTGTTTTTCAACCTGTGGGTCGCGCCCCTTGGGGGGCTGCGAAGCCTCTGTAGGAGGGTCGGGAGAGGTCAAGAGAACTCAGTAACAAAATCAACAAATTTTAAAAACCGTAGATGTATTTAAAAGGTTAACAAAATGATACTCGTTATGTTATTTATACAAAGGCATTAACAAAAAAGTTTTTCGAGTACTCGTGCATCATAATATGAAGATTGCGCATGAGTTTCTTCAATCAATTCCTCCCATCGTGAATCCGTTTTTGCTTTATTAAGTATTAAATCGTTTTCCAAAGTTAAGCGATTTCTTAGTTTACTTTTTATTTGGGCCATTGATGAAAACGGTCCTGCGCCGTGGCGTAGCGGGTTAAGGCAGCATGCCTTGGTCCCTGGGCACGGAAAGAGGCCCGGGTATAGGACCGGTGCCCACTCAGCATAGTAAGGAAAGTGAGGAGCTTACACTAAGTAAGCGGCCCAGGTCACGAAAACCAACATTCCGGCTGGGGGATGCCGAGCTGGTGACCATATCTCTTCCCCGTATCGGTTGTATGATCGTCCACCTCTGCCATGCGTAATTTGGCGTGAGGCCGGCAGTCAGGTTGGTAAGCCTTGGCCCTCTATATATATATATATATATATGAAAACGCCAACTTGCAAGAGTACGAGATAGAAAATGAAATCAAACACTTCAAAGCGTTGGTTGTTAATTCCGGGTAATCCGTTTTTCTCTTTAACCAAATGGTATCCAAATTGTCAGACTTGAATTCTAAGTATAACATCCCATCGGCAGATAATTCCAGCAGATTCTCTTTCAGCTTAGTTGCTTAATTTGCCTCATTTACAGCTGCATTTAAAAAGGGATTTTAGATCCATCTTTGCCCAATGCTATCCGATATCTCTTGCACTGGGAAGTAATGAAAATTCTTTCTTCAAATTATCTAACACAATTTTCATACCAGCTATATAAGAGTTGATGTTTACCTCGCTTCCGACCTCTTCAATGAAAGACTGTGTCGACGAAAATAAACCAAAGTTGTTTTGATTTATAAATGATGACCAGAATTCATTTATTTATAAAGCCATGAAGTTTATCATTTGCTGTAATGACATTTTCATCCTGAACTTGATAACTTTTATTCAAGTTATTTAAATGCTCAAATAAGTCAGAAATTAAAGCCAGTTTCAAAAGGAATTCCGTGTCAGAAATAAACTCAGAGTAATGTGGCTTGGCTTGCTGTAAATATACTAATAGTTCAGCTAAAGTTCCATTACTCTGGTCAAAAAAAATTGAAATTCTAGTATAAAAACCGAGCATCAATTTTCTTTAATGCCTTATAAACTTTCAGATACTGCAATGCTGAAAGTACAATATGAAACTAGAAACGCAAAGAACTCGGAAAACCAGTAAATTCATTTTCTGATATATTTTAAACATTATTTTACGCTGGATTGCTCTAAGCGTGCGCTTTTCTCGTGTTTACAGTATGAAGAAGCGATTTTAAATGTCACAGTTTATGTTTACCTTCGTATATTTCATAAATAAACCATGTTGTATTTGTTACGAATAAAAATGCACTTATAGCTGGGAAATAAAATTTTCCCGTCCAAATTTCAGTATTCCCAATTACAGGTGCACCATCACAGTAATGAACTGTTTTCCCAACACAACATTAAACCGAGCTACAACCTGCCATTTGCACACTCCACGCTACAATAAAATTAAAACAAGTGGTCTAGAACATTAATGTATACAAAATAATCGCTCAACAATATGCTGAGCAGTTATATTAATTTGGTAGGAACGTTTTAGCCAAGGGCGTTATTCAAAACTGTCTCTCGCACAGCGAGTGTGTTTGATGCTGCTCCCTTTACAGTTTTTGCTAGATATTTATTGTAATTGAATCAAGAAATCTTTTTTATTCTATTTACCTAGACGGTAACGATTGTATTAATCCCAAAAAATTCTATGTCGATATTTGACCGGAAATGCAGATTTTGAGGCCCTTAATTCCAAAATGAGCATTTAAAAATGTGTTAGTGTGTTTTTGTGTGTTTAAGTGTGTGCCTGTAAACAGCGTAATTCCAAAGCAAAACGTCTAATGTGTAGCAAACTTGGTATGTAAGTTCAATATTTCCAAAAGATGCAGCAGGAAAATCATGCACTCCAAACAAACCTGTAAATAGAAAACTTTCCTTATATATATATATATATATATATATATATATATATATATATATATACATATATATATATAAAAGCTCTTAACAATATACGTAGTAGAGGAACGAACGTATACCGCAATAAAATTGCATTACCTATTATTCGCTTTTTAATATTAAGGAAAGGTTGACTTAAGCACCATAATTCTGATAGATTTTGTAATAAAATTTCATATTTTCGATAGGATTACTGTTTCTTTACCATATGCCATACATTTTAAGGGTTTATCAGGAAGCGCTGTAAGGCTCGAATCGCATTTCAAGATGAAGAATTAGCTGTAAGTTTGGTTTACAATTTAAACTTGTACTCACCCGTTAGGTGTTATTATCATCTAATTTTTTATTGCCGATTTTAAGACGTAACATTACACTTACCTTGCACTGCGAGGCAGGCAGATGAACGGAGAGGAGGCAAGAGGAAAACCAGAAAGAGAGAAAGAATAGAATTTAGAAGGATTTGGAGATAGGGGAAGAAAGCATGAGTGAAAGAGGTAAAGAGAAGGGAAAGAATGGAAGAAATTGGGAGAGGGACGAAAGGTGAATGGAGAAACAGTAAGAGAAGAGAGAGAGAGAGAGAGAGAGAGAGAGAGAGAGAGAGAGAGAGAGAGAGAGAGAGAGAGAGAGAGAGAGAGAGAGAGAGAGGAAACTAAGGAGAGGAAGCTCTGAGGAGGCCAAAATGAGTCTTAATAATTAACGGAGGCAATAACTTTTGCAGAGCAGTAGTTTCTGCTGGTACTTTTGTGTTTTGCTGCAAGAAGTACATACATACATGCATACATACATACATACATACATACCTACATACATACATACATATATACATACATGCGTGCCTGCATGCGTAATGTGTAGTGTTTAACGACCGCTTTTACTACATACGGCACCCTAGGCGGTGACACTGATGATACATGAGATGAAGATGGAGCACTGGTGGAATGAGATGGGGGGGGAAACCGGAGGTCCCGGAGAAAACCCGCCCCAGCGCCGTGTTGTCCTCTACAAATCTCACTTTGCAGTTGCCTGCGATCGAACCCGGGCCGCCTTGATGACAGCCAAGCGATCTAACCACTGAGCCACAGCGCCCCCCCTGCATGCGTGCGTGTGTGCATGCGTACGGGAGTAAAATAGCGGACAGGGTTGGAGCTGCAGCAGTGGTGTTCAAACATGAAGCACTTATTCTCCAACTAAAATATAGATTGGATGGCAAGTGTTCAAATAATCTAGAACAAATAGCTATATTGTAAGTGCTACAAGAGCTTAAAAGCAATATAGACATAGCACTTGAAGAAAAGACAGCAACAATTTACTCAGATAGCGAAGTAACGCTGGACACACTGGTAAACAACATCAAGCACAACTCAGTCGTGAAGGACATTGCAGCCACTCTAACATCCCTGCAACAAGCTCATTCACACACTTCAAATGGGTGAAAGCCCAGTAGGAATACATGGCAACGAGATGGCTGATAAATTGTCCAAGGCATCTGTTCAAGATAAAGGACTGCCAATCATTTACAATAAGGTTCCCAGGTCGATGATCAAAGCAGACATAAAAGAAAGAGGACATAAAAAATGGCAACATAGGTGGAACAGCACAAACAAAGGGGCTCTCTGTGAAACTTTCCTCCCAAAAATCAAAGAGAGGTTAAAGAGAAAACTTCCCATTACACCAGAATTTACTGCTATAATCTCAGGTCATGGAAAAACTAAAAATTACCTATACAGGTTTCTCATTATTGATGATCCAAAATGTACATGCAGTAACCTCCGACAAACAGTTAAGCATTTAATATTTGAAAGTAGAGACACACAACAGCAGATTTCTCTGTTGGTGGCAGAAGTGCACAAACAAGGAGGCAAATGGCCCATAAACAACCAGGAACTTATCCCACAATACCTGAAACCATTCTGGAAATATATTCATTCAATTAACTTATAATAAAGTACTTAATTTTAAATTCAATATATTTATAAATATACTAACTGAATTAGTTATAAGACTACAAGGTTACTATAAAATATTGCAATGCAAGAATTGGCTAGTAAACTGGAGAAAGGAACTACAAAGATATAGGTTAGCAAAGCTCAAAGGTCGTATATCTCAAAAGTAAATTAGGAAACAAGTCTGTTAAGCTTATAAAATTGAAATTGAATGTGTAAATTAAAAATGAAATTATGTATTGTAATGCATGTAATATTTCCATGTAATGGGGCATGCAGTTGATATCAATAAAGAGAAAAATACACACACAGACACACACATACACACCCACACACATACGTACGCACACACATGTACACATACGTACACATACGTACACAAATAGACTAAGGTTTGCTTATGTGCTATCTACTTCAGGTATGTTGTAAATCTGAAAATTTGATATCGAATTTTACCCTAAACTCATTTTGAGGTCCACTGATGTGGGATCAGTGTCCACTGATTTGACGTCAAGGTTCGCAACTTAAACATTGTGTTCGTCGTTCTCGAAAAAATTCAGTTTAATGTATGTTTGCATTTTCCCAAACATGCTGCCTGAAATTAATTCTTGAAAGTTTGCCATTCCTGTTCAATGCTTATATCACAATACCGAGCGGGATGACTCAGGCGGTTTCATCTGTGGCTCTCATCCGGGAGGCCCGGATTCAATTCCAGTGGTCGACCTACCTGACCCACGCGTTTTTTTTCGGGGATTTTCCCGGTTGCTAGGTGAATGCTTGGTAGGTTAATTACATCCCCCGAATTCCCTGTTTAACTTCATCTCCATTATTATTTCACATCATCTCTCATCTGGTGATCTCTTTCAGGGTAGAAGTGTCGGCGGAGAATGGCAGGATGATATGCTCTGGGTGAACCATTTCCTCCTCCGGTAGGTGGGTTGCCGGTCACCGAACCGGCTGCTTAGACCGTTCCGAACCACGGTAGAAGGAAATGTCCGTTGTCCTGGTCTACCGGGGGAGGCTTATATCTAAGTAAACTGTAGGGACTGTGCTCTCTGCACTGTCGTGGCTCCTTGGGAAAGCGCCATCTGTCTCCTCTCGCCTTATCCTTCCTCCCTCCTTTCCATCCTTCCTCCCACTTGGGGACATACAGATCAAGACTAGTCCGAATCCGCTCTGTAGTAATCTTAATCCTACATCATAACAGTCTGGGACAGACTAAAGCTCTTTCTCCTTTTTCTTTGATTTTTTTTAAACTAAACACTTAGTGCTGAAATTTTAAATCATTCCTATGGAAACATGTATCGTTAATAAAGTAACGTGATTGGAAGTATTACTATTAATATTAACAGATATAATATGAGGATTTTAAGTTGACAGAGGAAATCTTCTGAATTTTTACTTACGATGTTTTTCCTGTGTTAATGTGAAGTTGTTCTGAGTTTCGTATTTTTGTCCATAGCGTAACTTTGTGGCTTCGTAGAATTAAAAGTCCAGCTACCCAAACTCAAATCGTTCTTTATTTCCGTCGAATTACAGTTGGTACAGTTGCCGATTACATATAATTACGTAGCGCACACAATTGCAATCCACCAGTTCGTCTGTCACAAGTCCACTCCACACTCACTATTACGCAACATTCACAGTTACGTACCACTCTCTCCAGAGCAGAATAAGGACTCAACTGATACACGTATGCAATATTCCAGTCCGTTCGCTAGCACTGCGATCTTCACGACTGCTCGCCAAGAACCGAGAACTGAGAACTGCCTGAGTGGTCTAATGCACCGCTTATATATTCAGATCGCTGCATCTCGAAGCTTTGCGGCTCGAACAATCATCCCGATTGTTCCAGACGTCATGGGGAGGGGAAAGAGACGGTACAGTGCCTCGTGACACTTTCCTAACCATCCCCTATCTTAGCGCTACAAGATAAATGGGTGGGCGTGGTCTGAATGCCTCCTGTCCCCTACCCAGCTTCAGTTGGTCATGCCTTCCGATAGCTGCGTGACAGAATTGGGGCTACACCACGGCAGAAAGCAATTCATTAATATAAAGTGACTTGCAGTTCTTATTTCAGCTAATAAGTATATGGTATTCGTTGAGTCAAAACAGATCAGTCCCTGAGTGTTATAATCGATTTGAAATTCTGTGGCTCCTTCAGAGAATAATTATTGACATTTTGATGTGTTGAGACAAGTAACATGAAAGAACAATAAGACAAAAATGATACGTTTTACGATTATTAGCACATGTTCAAAGATATGCAATGGATGGATTAAATTGTATGAGCATTCACATAAAATTTTGTTGTTATTCCTAGCACCGGATCACAGAATTCTTAGGGGGCAGTCTCTTAATTTTATTTGTGAGGAACATTTTTGAATTATTCACAAGTTTTTCATTCCTCTCGGCCTTTCGAATTTAAATCCGCCTCTTCTAGCTACCCCTCTTTAATCTCCCTTCCCTGTTCTTTTAATTTAATATGGATGCAGGGCCAAATGGATCACCACTTCAAACCAAACACATGTTGAGTTGCGGGTGTCGTTAATGACAGTGCCTTAAGCTTTACTAAGACTCTTTTTATTTGCATCCTGCAAAAGTCGCCCTACTAATGCATTCGCGGTTAGATTCCCGATTGTATAACATAACCCTGTACAGCTGTATGACACACTTTTATTTAATATTGTCAGAATATATGAAAAAACTCGCTGGTTTCACCATAGTAGTATGGGGGGTAGTGCCTTCGCGCCCTGGCACTGGTCTTAAAAATGGGCGGAAATAAAATTTGAAATTATTTTTACTCCTAATATGTCCGTTGTTACTGTTGTTCAGACGCAGTGGAATATGCTTCCTATTAACAGAAAACCACAGAAGCTGAAGGAAATTAATTTAATTTCCCAGTTTGAACAATATTATGTTCTATACTATGGATTGGTGTCATATGGAATATGGCAAGAAATTACATCTTCCACCACAACGAGTCGGGATTTAGTGAGCAGGGGGAAAAGAGAAATCCGTACCCGTAGTTCCTGGCAGGCTTACTTTGGCAGTACATGCAAATCAGTTGTACTATTATGTTTTTCAAATGGGAAGAGTTCTGGAGTCCAGCTGATCAGATGCCATATCACACTCAGCGTTGCCAGCTTGTTACCCAACTCCTTTATATTTCCCTCTCTCTCGCACAATCATACAACATGCAGGTCTCCTTGGCGCACACGTAAGGGTAAGAACATTATATTTTACAAACTTTTGCAATGATGCAGTTGCCAAAATCAAAATTGGAAAAAGCATTTTTGCAAATTATGTATATTTTTAAATACTATAACTATAATTATAGTTTATGAATTACCTGCTTTCCTAGTCCAATTGAACTGCCAGTGGCTCATCCATATCGCTGAGACAATTCGTCATTGTCACTGTCTTCATCGTCTGAGTCTTGCAAATTTATGATTATAGGATCCAAATTCTCGTCGCGTGCTATTTATTTCCTAAAATCGTCGTCCTGAAGGATTTCTGCATGCCTTACACAGTTTTCCCAGTCCTGTTGTGTTACCTTGTCAATTTCTTCGTGAACAAATGGTTCAACGTCCGTCAGTTTAAATCTATTATTTCTGTTTGCAACCCCCCTTTTTATTAGAGCCCACACCAACTCAATTGGATTACTGTCCACAGCAGAGTAAGTCTCCGAGGCCTGAGACGTAGGGGGGGGGGTGGCGAAGGTTCCCACACTTTCTCTGGACAGGTTTATGACACCCCATGTCAGTACAGTTACAGACCATTCAGAAACATTGTGACGGCTTTTACCTTTGTGAATGAATCTTCTCGGCTTTAGTGTACAGAGTGAATAGGACGTATGTTTTTAACGGTTCTGCTCCTTGTGTAGCAGGCGTTCTATTCCACACACATTGGCTGTCCTTGCCCCACTATGTAATGCAGTACATAACTTTCAGGGACCTTCTTGGCTTTGCTGGACAGTATATTGGCAGTGGTAAGTTGAGAGGCGTATTACCTCGTGTTTTTTTAAACGGAAGTACTCTTTGCAATAACTCATTTTTAGTTTCTGTTCCCTAAAAATTTCAAGATCGTCTACATTTTAAAAATAATACTTCGAGCCTGTCTTCGCGATACCTGCCATTTTGACTCGCCACTAAATTCACCGCAAGAAGCCATTGCATTAATTATCTGTTACTCGACTGTTGTGTAAAGACAAACTGAATGATATTTAACTGAACTCTTCGCAGTAAATAAACACTTCTTATCCAGCATTCATTCATAAACTTAAGCATTCAGCATTCTATAGGCTAACAGGAAATGAAGTGTTTGCTCTTTCTCGAATTTAACACCTTGATTTATTCACAGTAATTCTTTTATCACGTCATGCAGTAGTTTGAATTTCAGTCTGAGTAATGAAAAGTATATGTACATACATACGCGGGGCCCAAATGACCTTGTTGTCGACGGGCCCTTAAACACCACACACTCACTCACTCATACATACGCACCAAACACTTTGAACTCTCTTGAGTAAATAGAGATTACGAACCATTCATAAACAAAGATATGATGTGACCAGACACTTTCTGCCCGAGCAGCAGGGAATTTATCGTTTCCTCTCGCTCGAATTGGCTTATTCATAGTAATTCTTTTATCACGTCATGTCAAACATTTACGTTTCAGTTCTGAGTAATTACAAATATACGTACACGCATACTTGCCAACCAATAATGATATTCATATAGTGCTTAGGTCGCGAATTATTGTTATAATATAGTGGTTTATTTATTTGTATTAGAAAAACTATTTGAGCTAAGAATATGGCGCTTTCATGGTTATGTTAGATATATCACTCTCTACCTTCCACATGGATCAGTTTTGGCAAAATCTGAATTTTTGTGTTAGCACGAATAGTATTTCATACAGATTGATTAGTTTGGCGCTCCTCACACACCATTTAGCGGGAATGCAATACGAAAACACCGCAGGACTCCCATTGGTTGCTCGCCTAGTGGCGCTCAAGGACAAACACCTTCCTATTTGAAACACACAATAATATTCTATATTGAGAAATGACAGGTCAGCCGCTTATCAATTAGTGTCAAATTGTGCTTGTAAAACTTAGTGTCTTTATAGTACATTCATTTCCCCTTGTTCACACTTAAAATTAAATCTCTCTTTCCTCTTGGTGTTACCTGTAATGTGTAGCACACGACTAAAGTAAAGTTTGCTTTTGAGTCAAAGTTTGAGGATACTATGTACTCCTTAGTGAATGAGTACTACAATGTTGTATTTTATTTAACTAACACTAGTAAAGTATGTTCTGGGTGTACAACTTTATTCACGCTTCATTTCTGCGGTTCGGTCCGACCACACAAACTGCCTATGTAAACACCACACATTAAAACTTTAACAGTGTGTTAACTGCTTTTGCGTACACTGCCGAAACGCATGTGACCTTATTAGTGCACAAACATTTCCGTAACTCCTCTTACGTAGCTTTCTCCACGAATTTCAGGTATAAATGTTTCCCTGGGATTTAATGCGACAGAGAGTTAAAGCACGTTTTAGCAATTCCTGGAGTTCCACCTATGATCCGATGTTCTATTGTAATAGGTCGTACAAAGTTCTTCAGCTGACAAATTGGCATCCGAAGGAGTTGAATATTCAAGTTAGTTTTCCCAGCGGAAATATACGTTTATCTGTTCTAAGTTTCTCTTTACATAGGTTTAGATCAACTTAATATCAAGTGGATAACAATATATTTTGTAAATCCTTTATAAAATAGTATTCTGAAGCACAGTACATTTCTTAATCATGAAAAACTTTTTGCAGAAATTGTGTTATTGCCTATTTCCTTGTACGTATACTCATTCTGGAGACCCGGGTCCAATCTACCTTAACCATGGTTTTCTATAGGGGTTTGTCGGTCAAAATTGGCAAATGTGTGGACGTACGCCACACAAAATCTTTCCTTCTTAAAATTTCTTTCCCAAATAACAAAATTTTCTCAGTGTCCGTAGCTAGTAATGTGTAAGCCGTTCTTTCTTAAAATTCTTTAAAAAAATTATGAATACCTTCTAAGTGTTCATAAGTAGTAAATGTGTCGAGGTACCCTAAAAACCCTGTCCTTCTTAAAATACCTTACGACGATGCTATTTGCGGATGACCAAATAATCATAAGTAAAACTGAAGACGAGCTGCAAAGAGCAGTATATGTTTTACAGAAGTTATGTAAGAATTATAATTTCAAAATTTCCACAAATAAAACAAAGCCAATGGCGTTTCGAGGTAAAGACACTATTAGAACCAAAATATTAATTGATGATATTATCTTAGAGCAAGTTACGGGTTTTAAATATTTGGGAACATATGTCAGTTATGAATACGAAAATGGTTTTATAAATAAATTACCAATGTTTCAACAAATATGCGGCATAATAAATAGAAGCCTAAAAACTAAAACCAGAAAAGAAACACGGATGAAATTTTATAAAGTAATGGCTATGCCTGCTTTTCTTTTGGTTCTGAAACATGGGCATTAACAAAAGCAGACAAAAACAAGATACAGGTTGCCCAAATGAAATTTTAAGAGCAGTAAAGGGATGTACTCTTTTAGATAAAATTCCAAATGAAAAAACAAGAGAAGATTTAGAAATAAGTTCTTTAGAAGAAAAAATAATAAATTATAGAAATGAATGGAGAAAGCATATTGAGAGAATGCCGAGAGATAGGATCCCAAGAAGAGTTGCAAATTATAAACCTAGAGGAAAGAGACATCCGGGGACACCACGAAAACGATGGTCAGACATGTTTTAAGCCGGAACAGGCAGCATTGTCTAGCCCATGGAGTGAAGTGGAAGAAGAAGTATTAATATTTTCAGTCTTCTTAACTTGTAAATGTGTGAGGTATCCTAAAAGGACATCCCTTCTTAAAATACCCTTCAAAATATATGAATACTTTCTCAGTGTTCGTAATAAGTAAATGTGAAGAGGTACTCTAAAAAGCATTATCAGTATAATAATAAATAATATATATATCATCATCATTATTCAGGGGTGCTGAGGATGTTACTTCCAGTGAATTTTCCGTAAAGACTTGTTGGGTGGAATGCATAATCTCTTTGCTTACTCTGGATAAACTGTAGAGTAAGTAAGAAACTGAGACAGTTTAAAAGGAAAATATATGGCTAATAAAATAAAAAAATATCCTAAAACGGTAGAATACTGAAATTATAGTGTCATTTGATTTTACTGTATATTCATGGGAGAATTTTCTCTCTCATAACCTGGCTGCTAGAATTCTGTTTCTCTGTATTATGTGCTTAAACTAAATATTATAAAAGATGCATGCACCCAAAAATTGGAAATGTTATAGGAAATAGATAATTTGAGGCCTCCAAATCCCAAAAACAGCCTTTTTAGAAAAAATTCCTTATGTGCACTTACGTTGGACTATCCTCAGACTGTCTCGGAATAGCATAAACCAAATCCAAAAGTAGATTAAATACAAAAAATTGGGATTTATTTCAGCAGCTTCTAAGAATGTGACATGAAGTTATACAGGAAAATCCCTCCCACCCCAACCTGCCTTATACAGCGAAAGGGTTAGGTAAGTTACAGTTTTTCCAAAAGTGGTTCAAAGGCTTTTAATTAAAAGTCTTGAGTTTATCATACTAAAGTCGCGGCAACGGGCATTTAAGTTTCGACGCAAGCAGATAACAGACGGCGGATAGTATTTCAGGATAATAAAGAGCTTGCATAAGCAGTTAACGATAGCGCGGCAAGTGTTCACAAAGAGCGGGCAAATGAAGATAGCTAAGATAAAGGACTTGGCGGCACAGATAGGGTTTCACGTTTGGAAGTTTCTAGTGATATTTTGATTGACTGAGAAAAAGTTGTTTCTGATTTGTACGAGAAACTTCTCAAATTTATGAATGAGATATATAAGACATTGTGACATGCCAGTCGTGAGTTGTGTAGCAAGAGTGTTGTTGTAACGAGAGCTGATCAGAACGTTGTCATCGAACTTGGTAGATTGCGGTGTGTATGTGACGTAATGTTGTTACGTGAGAATTGATCAGTGTATTTCTACGGAAATAAAGAACATTTAGAATTTCTGCAAATTGGATTATTAATTCTACGAACCCACAAAGTCACAGTAAATTAACTGCATATCTTGAGTTTTCACATTGTGAATGAGTCTTACAAATCTTGTAAACCGGAAACTATAGACAAAATTAGCTACATAATAAATGTAGATCTTGCTAAAACACACAACGCACATCAAATTGTGACGTTTAGCATTTCCGAACGAATCTTTGCTTTGGTTTGAACATTCATATTATTATGCTTTTCTCAAGACGAAAATTGCTATTCTTTTTTCTCTTGTTCATGCAAAAAGAAGGTCGTTTTAAAGTCATCACATAATTATCCGCTCTTAAAAGATTTGACTACTATTTTAATTCCCTACACTTCGTAAAGCAATAACACTGTTTATGCACATGAGGTAGATGGAAGAACAAACTTTTCTGGACAGTAGGTTGAGGAAGGTGAAGAACGTCACCTGAAAATAACAGATTTTTAAAATACATACTGACAAATACCTTCCGAGTCGCACACAAGGATTTTTCAAACGCGCCTAGGTGTAATCGAGCCATACACCGGCCCCACTCAGTGGAGCGGGGGAGGTTCTTCTGAAAGGCGCGTGCACCATTACAAGATACAGAGGTATTCTTATTCGAGTAGTCCTATTGTGAAAGTGAACCAAAGCTTGAGAGTGCGAAAGAAACCGCTATCCAGCAGTAGAGGGTTTCAATGCTCTGATTAATACGGAAGGTTGTTTGCTGACAGCCGCTCAGGGTAGGTTTTGACGTTATTTACTACACGATACGGACCGCCTGCACCTGCATCCCACCCCCTTGCTGGCGCCCTTGTCATTAGACAAGACGACTGCTTCGAATTTTAGTGCAACACCAGTTTATCGTGCATTCTAACTCGTAGTTTGATAGACTAAGGCATTTGCATATCTGTTACTTGAAAATTGGAGCTAATGTCCAGTTTGTCGTCATAAACGTGACCATCCCTGCACTGGGGAATGTGGGAAGATGCTTACTCCTCCAGTTTCAGGTATAACATCTAACTCTTATGTTTGTTTACAATTAATATTTAATTTCACATTAATTAAAATACGTAGATTCTTCAAGACGATTAAATTGTCAATATACACAATCCAAAACACAAGTTTTACGGTATGATGTTGGAGCAGGTACTGTTATACATTCAAAATACATTTCCATCAATTCGAACTCGTACATAAAATGTGGGAGTGGCACCAAACGCCATATTACATTTAAATTGTACTTAAATATCTTTATAGTGAAAATTAAGTAGTCTGTCACACCGGTTTGGGTGAAAAAACAAAATTAAAAAGGATATGCAGGACACATGTGAATCAGTTGAACAGCTTAATGTCGAACTGACATTTACCATGGTAACTTAGAGTTCGAACGGAGACTGGAAGATCGATTATTCATATCCCGGCTATAGCGTTGAATTTTTTAGTCTTACTCTACCTATTTTTATAGCGCATTTACTTATAACACTGTTACTGAAATCCTAGAACATTCAAAAACTTTCAAAATCAGTCATTAAACGATGGATTTCTTTCGCCCTAGCTTAGGTGGGAGTGTTCTCAGCACACGTACTTATACGATAGTTGTGAACTGATAAAGAATAAAAAATCTGATGTGTTATATTCATGAATTTGTCCACTCACTGTCCTATGAACTATTTTACGGTAACTACGTCTATTTCACTACGTCTATTTAATAGAGAAAAATTCATTACAAACTTCCGCATATTTGTAGAAATAAGAATACAGGTGTCTAAACGATAGATATCTAAAACGCAGCCCGCCTTGGTAGTGTAGATGGTAGCGTGTCTGCCTTACGTTCAAGAGGTCCCGAGTTCGAAACTCGGTCAGGGTGAGCTACCTGGATAAGATTTTTTCCGGGGTTTTCCCTTATCCTTTAAGACGAATGTCGGATACCTCTATGTCCCATGGAACGTGAATTCATTTGAGCATCATTTCATCCAATTCATTCACCGTCCGATATGACTTAACGCTGGAGGACGTAAATTACACAAAAACAAAAAATATAAATATCTCAGTTTTGGAAATTTCATGCTCTTTATATGGAGAGAAACTGGACAAATGAAGAATAGAGATTTCCCACGTGGAAAATTACGCATTAGAAAATTAAGTCATTACAAGGAATATATTGGAAACCCTAACGCTACAGAAACTTATTTATCTTAAATTTTATGGTTTAAAGGCGTATATGTTTTCCTCCTTTCATTTTTTATTTTGTAGTAGCATTTTGTCTTAATTTTCTGTTTAGCAGTTATTTAAACATATTTCAGATGAAGATGACTTCATGGGCCATTTACAGAAATTCGAAATCCACATTTTATTTGTTAATCCAATATCTTATGAATTTACCAATCAGGAAGACTCAGGTGGTAGCATCTTCGAAAGGTCGTGCGTTCCATTTCCGTCGCCAAAATTTGTTTCCCATTTTTTTCAGAAGCTTCCCTGGGTCACTAATCGGATGCTGGAAAGGATAATTATGCCCCCTGGATTTCCTATCACTTCATTTTACCCATTTCTCATTTCCCTTCACTATGTAAACCCTCGTCCTCTGTATCGGGAGACACTTTAGGAGATATGTAGGCCCTAGGGGGGGGGGGCGGGGAAATCGTTTACACGATAAAAATTGTTTTTGAGAAAATTAACATTTTGGGGAAAATGTCCATATAGTGATAACTGAACTTTTCTGAAAATCTTCGTGCCGCATTTTTTGAAGCTACTAAACTGAAACACTAATTTTGGTATTTATTCGGCTTTTTATTTTTGAGTTACGATATTCACAAGCATATGCATTTACACTTGCGCGCATCTGCTTTCTATTTATCCCCCAGATAATTTAAAGGTGTTTCCGGCGAAATTTCGATGTGCAAGCTTTCTGTGAAATAAAATGTCTACTTTCTTTACTTCGTAATTAGTAGAGGTAACTTGCTTCCAGTAAATTTGAATACTTGCGTGTTGTTATGGTCCATTTAATAATATGTCCTCAAGAACATAATGTACTCTTATTATTACTAGGTGTACACTTCTAAAACACTTCGTTAAAAAATGCGTCTCGGATTATTACACTTTTCTGCATTAGAGAGGCTGACTCCAGACAAAATAAATTTACCGTTGTAGGTTCATAAATTAATGAAATAAACGGGATTGTGTCTCTGGTGAATTCTGGAATTACGTCAAAGCTTCACAACCTCTTCAGAATGAAACGTAGCGGCGCATCTAATATAAGGTAACAGTAAATAATTAGAACCTTGTTAAACCTTCATTTAGTAAATAATTATCATAAAAAGCATATGATGTGTCAAATTTCAGTGACTTCAGCTAGTCATTATCGCTTATATTTACATCTATTCTAGAAACTAATTTATAAATGCTTATCTTCCCGTATGCCTTATGAACATGGACAGAAACATTTGATAATTCATTGCGTATATCATTTAGGTAGAATATGGATTCAGGAAGCTTCAGCGATAGGAAGCTAAAGAGTGAATTTGCGGTGTGCTAAGGTTCGTGTGGTTTAACTTGAGAAAGGAGCTACTTAGCGCTACCCCTCCCTGTGGCAAGGGTAGGGTGAAAAGTTTTGTAAACACATTGCCACTGCTATCCGCGACTGCCTAGTCTCCGTCAGACAGCGACAGGTGCTACAACCAGTACATGGCTTGCTTATTTACAAACAGTGCTTCATACTCGACAGTGAAATATGGTAATAATGGAAATATGGTACCAACACCGGTGTTATAGGAGATAATTAAGAGAAACAAAGATAAGTTCAAACTGTATACAATCGACTCCATAGCTGAATTAAATGGACCTCATTATGATACGAATGCTATCGAGCTAATATGGGCACAAAACAATGAAGGAGGTAGAAAAAATGCACTGGGGAGGAGACGGTTTAATTGACATGTTGGACAATTTCACCACAAACTTAGAAGAAAGTGACTCTCCAAAAAATCTCTAATGGATGGCATATCTATACTACCACCATCTACCAGTAGTATTTAAAGCGCTTCGCTTTAAAGTATTAAAGGGATAGCTACAATATAATCACACGGAATCAATCGAAATATTGCACGAAAGTAATGCGATGTGGGATTAAGCAGTCGTTGGTTACCTATGCAGACAATAATGAGTTCTCTCTCTCTCTCCCACTCCCTCTCTCTCTCCCTCCCTAATTCCCATGTTTCAAGATAAACCAGACAAACTCTACATAGAAGTGATGCGATGTGGGATTAGGCACTCATTGGTTACCTACAAAAGCGAGGGTGATAGTACGCTCTCTCTCTCTCTCTCTCTCTCTCTCTCTCTCTCTCTCTCTCTCTCTCTCTCTCTCTCTCTCTCTCCCTCTCTCTCCCTCCCTAATTCCCATGTTTCAAGATAAACCAGACAAACTCTACATAGAAGTGATGCAATGTGGGATTAGGCACTCATTGGTTACCTACAAAAGCGAGGGTGATAGTGCGCTCTCTCTCTCTCTCTCTCTCTCTCTCTCTGTCTCTCTCTAATTCCTGTGTTTCAAGATATACCAGACGAACTGTAGGTATTGTCTTTGTTTTGCAGCGCAGAGACTCGGGAAATTTTTCTAGTAATACTACTATGTTAGCTATTGTATTATTATTGTTAACTTATTTATTTATCTCTGTGAAGAAAAGCACTTGAATTATTTAGCGAAAAATGCTGAACTTTTTAATACATCTTCAAATTGAAATTAAAATTAAACTTGAAATACACATTTGTACATTTCAAATGTGTTGGGGAGCAGCTGGGCATATGCACAAAGTCAAACAGTTGTGTCATGATTTCTCTTTAAACTTTAGTTTAAGAATAAAACATAAACTGCCTACCAAAAACACTAACCATTGTTACATTTCTCCTTAACGTTAGGTGGTATGCCCTTTAAGCTTAGAGACCAACTACAACAATATGGTTTGCCCCAGAAAATTGACGTATAAATATATAAAACGCCGTTGAAATATTGAGAATATCGCTTTCCAGTACAGATATATAATAACGGTCTTTTGGCCGCGCCGTGGCTCTGTGGTTAGACCGCTTGGCTCTCACCAAGGCGGCCCGGGTTCGATCCCAGACGACCGCAAAGTGAGATTTGTGGTGGACAACACGGTGCTGGGGCGGGTTTTCTCTGGGACCTCCGGTTTCCCCCGCCAACTCATTCCACCGGTGCTCCATCTTCATCTCATGTATCATCAGTGTCACCGCCTGCGGTGCCGTATGTAGTAAAAGCGGGCGTTAAACACTACACATTTCAATAATGGTCTTTTGACAAGGGAGAAACTGATAAATAATTTACCCTAAAATAAAAATTGACTTATATGATCGGTTTATGCCTCTAAATCTCCGAATATTTTACAGATAGTATTCCATATTTAACTTGAGTCTAGTTAAACTTTATTTATATAATGATGATTATTTCAATATATGTATAATCCCCAGTGTGTTCTGCATTATACCAAAATATCATGCTACTTGCATTGTGTTTCAAAATTCTATTAGGCACAAAGCTTTATCGCCATTAGCATCTCCGTTAAATTATACTTTACCTCTTTTGGTTGCAGTGTTTCTTTTGTTTAAGGCTTCGGTTAGACCGCTCGGCTCTGACCAAGGCGAGAGTTCCATCTTAGGGTTCCATTCTAGGCTACGGAAAGTAACACTTTAGTGCTAGTGCGGATTTTATCCGGGATCTCCGGTTTCCTCCACCATCTTATTCCACCGGTGCTTCATATTCATCTCATGTATCATTGGTATCACCGCCTGCTGTGCTGCATGTAGTAAACGCGAGCGTTAAACAATACACGTTTTCGTTTATTTCGTTTAATTTTGAATTAAGATTTCCTTAACCTCTTAGTAAACTAGAATCTAAAGCTAATACAATATGAAGGATCCTTACATAATCGTTTAAAGTGCATTAACGTATGATCATTTTGGAAGATGCTGTAGAACTTCAAGGTTCTTTCTTTTATAAGTTTTTTGTTTGTTTGTTTGTTTGTTTGTAATTTTCGTCCTTC
This sequence comes from Mantis religiosa, assembly GCA_030765055.1. Lineage (NCBI taxonomy): Eukaryota > Metazoa > Arthropoda > Insecta > Mantodea > Mantidae > Mantis > Mantis religiosa. The sequence continues at coordinate 305,246,674 of CM060948.1, read as the reverse complement.
AACGTTAGGTAATATCGGGCGATGAATGGGATGGGTGAATGATGCTCAAATGAACCCGGGGTCCATGGAGCTTAGAGTTATCCGATATTCGTCTTTCAGGATAAGGGAAACCCCGGGGAAACCTTATCCAGGTAACTCACCCTGAGCGACATTGGAACTCGGTTCCTCTTGAACGTGAGGCAGACATGCTACCACCACGCTACCGAGGCGCGCAGTTTCTTTTAGAAGAAGCTTTATGAACACAGATCACATTAGTTGGATTTCAGTTCGTTCAATACTTTGTTGTATCCATAGACATTTTAAACACTGACATTCAATGTTTCTGAAAAACTATCATCGTTTATCAAGATATTTCTATTGTTTGCTATTTAACCTTTGTCATTTTTGGGCTAAATTTAATTTAAAATGCCAACAAATTAGTGTGATATATCTCTGCATATTTAATAATCATTATTTAAGTGCACTTTCTTTGTGTTCTGAAGGTTGAAAGAACTAGAACTGATAAAAATAAATTGAAATTAATGTTTAATAATCATCCTCAAAATAGGGGCAGCGCCATGGCTGAGTGGTTAGAGCGCTTGGCTCTGACCAGGGGTCCGGTTTGAATCCCAGGCTGGGGAAACCACAACACCCAGAGAAAACCCGCCCTAGCGCCATGTTACCCACCACAAATCTCACATTGGGATCACCTAGGGTCGAACCTGGGCCGCCTTGGTGAGAGCCAAGCGGTCTAACCTCTCAGCCACGGCGTGTCCTAAACTTACTATACTCTAAGCAAAATGTTGGTTATGCAATTCAATGTTATCTCCGCGAAATATTGATGGTTTGGTGTGACAAATAAATATTCATAGAATTTTCCACTAATCTGAATTAGTTGACTACCGATTGCAATGAAAAATAAGATAAAACAACAGAACTGAAGTTTTATCTTGTATTTCTTGACTTATAAAGATATCATTTCTCCAAAAACGTTAGCAAGATTATTTTAGGATTACCAAAGATGGATCTCATATAACGGTTTAACGTTATTCTTTCCCTCAGTATTATGTATGAAAATTCAATACCATATTTAGGTATTTGTTATATAGTGCTTTCTTTAGTCCTATATTTTGCCGTCGGTGGCAAAAATGATGTTTCAACGTGTGGAATTCCAAAGACTTCTCTTTGTGTTATGGAATGTTAAGAAATACAATAAAATAGCTGTAATATGCTCACGTGGATGTAGATTTTGAAGATATTATTTTATTTTTTTTAAGTTATTCTCATACTCAAAACTTAAAATCATTTGCACAAAAGAATGCACATGAGTGTACTAATTTACACACCTTTGTACATATAACGAATTGCTTATTACTCCAATTGTTACCGTTTTTACTAGTTATAGCTCTTCGTTAAATTCCGGTGTCTAAACAAGAAAGGCAGCCAGAGAAAATTTAGCAGAAAGCGTGTTCTTACCGCAGATTCACTACTTGATTCGATTTTGCTCTAAGACGATGGGCTACCCGTCATTATCCGGAGACTTGATTGGGCGTGATGTCGTAACCACATCCACAGAAGAGGTCTACTTCTTGAGCGGATGGATGAATACCCTCTACCTGCAGGTGTGACAACGGTGTGGTTACCTGAAGTGCTTTTGCTTATTTCATTTCTTTGAAGGGGGCTAGCAGCCTGTGCTTCCAGCTGGCGGGACCACATCAACACCTCTTGTGTGAAACCCAGTTTTGTCACTCGCCGCCCTATATTGTGTGGGAAAGGACAAGGCGTGATGCTCGTTTTTTTTTCTTGTGTAGATTGGCCCATTTGTTACTTGAAGTGGTGGTGAAAAGAACAAAGAGATAAAGGCAGCCGGTGGCGCAGTGGATATTGCAATATGTTACTCTTTGTTTTCTTTGTACCCGCCTCGACTTTCTCTCAAGGGCTATCGGTCAGTGCCTGCTAGCTTGCTTCAGAAATTTATCGCACCTATTTGAAATGTTAAGCCGGGTCAAAATGTGCCAGTGTTTCTATTTTGGACAGAAGAGTCGAGACTGAGTAAAATTCCTTTGTTGCGCTCAAACCAAACCTGAAAAAGTAGCTTTTCCTTCATGTCCTATATAGGAAATATTTAACAAACTAAAATTTAAACAAAAAAGTAATGAATTTATTTATTGAAAATTCTTAAATATTCCAATTTAAAGATATCCTGCAAAATTGTTCTGTACTTTATTGATTCTGCAAACTATTCTTACAAAAGCATTTTTGTTTCGCTTGTCTCAATGGTAAGTAATATTCTCGCTAACGGTTTCATTACCCATTTCGCTTTAAGTACATTGGCGAAACAGCAGGACTGAATACTACTACATGTTTCAAATGGGAAGGTGTTTGTGCTTGAGCGCTACTAGGTGAGCAACCAATCGGAGTACTGCGGTGTTGTCGCATTACATTCCCGCTAAGTGGTGTGTGAGGAGCACCAACCTAATCAATCTGTATGAAATAATATTCGCGCTAAGACAAAAATTCAGATTTTGCCGAAACTCATTCATGTGGAAGGTAGAGAGTGATGCATCTAACATAACCATGAAAACCTCATATTTTTCGTTGAAATAGCTTTTCTAATATAAATAAATAAAGCACTATTATCTGTATTATAACAATAAATCGTGAGTATGCACTGCAATGAAACTCATTATTGGTTTGCGTGTATGCGTGTACTTATATTTGTAATTACTCAGAACTGAAACGTAAATGTTTGACAACGGCTTGATAAAAGAATTACTTTGAATAAGCCAATTCCAGCGAGAGGAAACTAGCAGAACGTGTCTGGTCACATTGGATCTTTGTCTATGAATTGCTCGCAATCTCTATTTACTTAGTTCAAAGTGGTGTGTGTATATGTACATATAGTTTTAATTACTCAGATCAGAAATTTAAACTGCTGACATGAGGGATGAAAGAATTACTGTGAATAAGTCAAGATGTTTAATTCGAGAAGGAGCAAACACTTCATTTTCTGTTAGCCTGTGGAATGCTGTATGCTTATGTTTATGAATGAATGCTGGATAAGATGTATTTATTTACTCTGGAGAGTTCAGATCAATATCATTCAGTTGTTCTTTACACAAAAGTAGAGTAAGAGTTAAATAGGGCAATGGCTTCTATCATTGAACTTTGTGGCGAGTCAAAGAGTCAGGTATTGCGAAGACAAACTCGAAGTATTATTTTTAAGGTGTACACGTTCTTAAAATTTTTCGGAATCAGAAACTAAAAATGATTTATTGCAAAGATTTTTTCCGTTTAAGACACGGATAAAGTGTATCGGCTGGATAAGTTTTCAGTTTAAACGGGACACAATATAATACGCCTCCCACCTTATCACTGCCAATATAATCCAATTGAGTTGGTGTGGTCTCAAATAAAAGGAAAGGGGGATTGCAAACAGAATTAAACGACTTGTTCATGAAGAAATTGACAAGGTAACACAACAGGACTGGGAAAACTGTGTGAGGCATGCCGATTTTAAGAAAGAAATAGCACGTGACGGCATTTTGGAACCAATAATCATAAATTTACAAGACTCAGACGATGAAGACAGTGACAATGACGAATTGTCTCTTGACGGAAGTGATATTGACAGCGATATGTATGAGCCACTGACAGTTCCATTGGATTAGAAAAATAGGTCATTCATAAACTATAATTATAGTTATAGTATTTTAAAATACACATAATTTGGGAAAATACTTCTTCAAATTTTGATTTTGGCAACTACATCATTGTAAAGGTCTGTAAAATATAATTTGCTTACCCATACATCTAGCGCCAAGCAGACCTGCATGTTGTGTGAGTGTACGAGAGAGAGAGAGAGAGAGAGGGAAATATAGAAGAAATGGGGTAACAACCTGGCAACGCTGATAGTGATACCGCATCTGATTAGCTGGACTCCAGAACTCTTCCCATTTGAAACGCATAATAGGTTCTGGTTGAAGTTGCGGGTTCAATCCCGGCGGGTCTGTAACCGGTGGTTTGCAGTCGTAATGCTTCTTTCAAATAACTGTATGTGAACATATTACTTCTAATTGGCTACTGTCATGGTTTACTGTCGTGCGGTAAAAGTGTGCTCGTTATTTAACATGATGGATATGTGACCTTAAGGATATGTGACTGAAATTTCATGAACATTTTCAAAAAAATTAACTTTTTCTCTTCTTAGTCTATAAAATAGTGTGAGGCTTCCTGAATACAAAGAATGATTCCATAGCATCCGCAAGCCATTTTTAAATGCTGTAATCTAGTTTGAAAGTTACGTGAATGTTAGTGCTAGATATAAATTCTAATGTTTTATTCTTGTTTTCTCGCCAATGAGAATCTCAGCATTTTTAGTGTTATCCTAATAAAACTGGCTACACACGTTCATAGAGACACAGAGAATAGAAACTGCCCCTGTTTTAGATACATTTAAGCACACTTTCTTTACTTCAAAGCACACAACCTTAAAATTTTGGGCAAATAAGCCATATTCATAGCTTTGAAAATTTCTGGAGCCTGAAGTGAATGAGACGCAGCGAAACCTTGGGTAAATTACATAAATGTCTGTTTTGGGAACCTGATGTTAAAATATTAGACCAAAATTTAAGTTATTTTGTCGCAAGGGACTTTATGGTGACGTAACCAAAAATAAATAAATTTGCCCATACTTTCCAAACTGTCAAAGTGAAATTGACAAAATTTGGGCTGTATCAATTTTCACTAAGTTACATCTGTGTTATAAATCTTAAAAAGCTGGCGCTATTGGTTCAGTATTTCAAATTGTCAGTCATAGCTACCTTTTTCTTTTTGTAGTTTACGTCCTCCAACGTTAAGTCATATCAGACGATGAATGGAATGGGTGAAATCATTGTCAAATGAGCCCAGGGTCCATAGAGCTTACAGTTATCCGACATTCGTCTTTCAGGATATGGGAAAGCCCAGGCCGAAACCTTATCCAGGTATCCCTGACCTAGATTCGAACACGGGACCTCTTGAACATGAGGCAGTTATGCTACCACCATGCTACCGGGGTGGGCATAGGTTTCCTTAATAGGTTCAATGAGAATTGTTCAGATTTATATTTTCATATCTGTATGAATTAAGTATATTACGCAACAGAGCTAATTTATCTGGAATGCATGTTAATTCATACACGAAATTTAAAATAAGATCCTTTGCTTCAAGCCAGCCTCTCGGGTAGCAGGTGTGTTTATGCGTAGTCGTGACGTATTTGTTTATATGATTTTTACCGCTGACCTTGCTTTGACTAGATTTGTCGTACATTGCACCGCCTTCGACGCCGAAAGCATTAGGCTATTAGCATAAAGGGGAAGACAGTAAAATGCGGAGGGACACATTATCTGGGCAAGGTTAATTGAAACATACCTTAAATTTACGGCACGTAAAAGAAGCTCATACCTGATAAAGAGGCCTCTGAGGAAAATTAAGCGGTATTTTACGCCAAATATTGAACGTTAAGAACTACAGCAGTAAAAGGGCGTCCGTTAAGAAAAATTCAATTCATCACAGGAGGGAGACCTAATATTCAAATACATAAAAAGCCGATCACTGGATGTTGGTTTTGAAATGAATCTCTTTTGATTACATCAGAATAAAGGACAGAATGTTCCATGAGCCCTTTTGAAACTGGTATTTAAAAAAGCTAAATAATTGCGGCAAATATAATGCATAATTTTGGAATTTAGTGGAAATGTTACATAGCCGAAGTTCATGAACACATTTCCTGCAAGTTTTCTTATATTATAAATACTAAATTTGAAACAGATGCACTAGCTTATTTTCCACAGATGCGACGGTTTCTTACACAGTTTTGAACGCTTTAGTTCGAAAATTCATTGAAACACTGTACCTACCTTTTAAGTGTTCTGTTTGAATGAATTTGTACTGTAAAAGTATTATTACGCGAAGCATACTTGATTGTTTGAAAACAATGATGATGGTGATGATGATGATGGTGATGATGATGATGATGACGACGACATATATTTGAACCCGCTTGCCGCGGTAGCGTAGATTGTAGCATGTCTGCCTCACGTTAAAGAGGTCCCGAGTTCGAATCTCCGTTAGGGTGAGTTACCTGGGTAAGGTTTTTCCCAGGGTTTTCCCTTATCCTTATAGACGAATTTCCGGTGGCTCTAAGCTCCATGGACCCCGGACTCCGTTGTGCATCACTTCACTCATTTCATTCATCGTCCGATATGACTTAACGTTGGAGGACGTAAATTACAAATAAATAAATAAATAAATAAATAAATAAATAAATAAATAAATAAATAAATAAATAAATAAATAAATAAATAAATAAATAAATAAATAAATAAATAAATAAATATATAAATAAATAAATATATAAATAAATAAATAAATAAATATATAAATAAATAAATAAATAAATAAATAAATTTAAAACTGTTAATATTTGCCGCCATTTTATGCTATGGATATACCTAGAGCAATACAATGAATATGCATGGGCACATCTACAAATCCAACACTATATAAAAGTTTTTTTTCTCTAGATTCAGATATATATTGAAAATACAGTTTAAACCTTCCATTTAATTAGAAAATGTCATTTGTTTTCACAGTTTGTCATATAACATTCATTTCCGAAATTATTATTTAATTGGTATGGATAATAAAACATAAACTATCAAATTGTCGTATTACACTTTATAGCCCGCACTGGCTATGAAGCCGGATTGATTAATATATACGTTGTGCATACCTTTAAGCTCCTTCCCTTATTTAATACAATGAAAGCTTTTTGTTACTTAAACGACAAGCTCTTTAATTTAGTTTAAAAGACAGGTCTAAACCACCAAGCGCATCATCTTCCTTGACATTATCGGGTTCTTTTCAATCTTTGAACCTACATCGAAGCTAATTTCTGCTTCGTGTTTGCCAGAAGGCATCAAAAAGGAATTACGTGACGAGCTAAAATGGCGGAAGAAGGAAAGGACAGACAATAAAAGCCCTGTCCTGCAGAGACCTGGCGCTATCGCCGTCTTTTTTTCTGAAAGCCTTTGGAAGTCTTCCGACGTCGATCGTAGTATAACACTCGATTTCCATTTTCAGCTTTTGTTCGATAAATCCCCTCGGCCGTTAAGATCCCTAGCCTTGTACCTTTAAGAGCTGAAGGTAGAGGATATCTCCCCTCTGCATCGGCAAATAGGCCACAAAACTTCCGCATCGCTGCTCGAAGGGTGTTAATGCAATGTCCCAAATATTTACCGGAACGTTTAAGATCGGAATCAAACGATTTTCTTTCCCTTACAGAAGTAAAGTGTTACCTGATATAATATTGTCAGTGTTTCCTACTTGTTCTAGATGTGTTCTCTTTTCTGAGGCAGCACTAGTGTTGACTATTTTCGACCGTGAGATGAATCGTGAGATACAGGTTGCTTCAAAATACTAAACAAAATTATGCAGATCATAGAACATATGCCGTTTCCTTTACCTCACCCAAACACCAACTGCAGCCGGCAGCTTTATTATATATTTATTTATCTTTCCCTCCTATCCTTCTTCACCGAGTTGTCCTATTAGTCTGATTATTGAAGGCCAAACCGGATGAAGCTATTAACACTCTGAGTTATGTACCAGCTGTTAAAACTCATTTAGAGCTATAACTTTCGCAAAGGTTCTTGAAAAATGACAAATTTAAATGACAGCTTGGAAGCCAGATACCTATTGAGGTGGCGCCGCGGTAGCGTGCAGAATTCGATCCGGAAGATTCTGGGTTCGATTCACCTTTACACTCTAACTTGGGTTTTTCGTGGTTTCTCCTTGCCACTAGGGCGAAAGCTGAGGTACTTACTCTACTGCCAAGATTTCCCTTCCGTCATTCCTCCTTCATTTCCTTATGTTACAAGTGTGCTTCCAGAATCGTAGTATATGTTGATGCCGGACAGATGGCACAGAGGCATGTTGCATTGTTAATGCTGCTATCTTCCTTGGGAAGGCGGTATGGTCGCTATCCCCGAACTGAATTTGTCTCTCCCTTCTGGGCGGAATGTATCTGTACAGGTTGCAGTGCGCGAGGTGTCTCCCTCCGCTGTCTGCCATTTACCCTTTTAGATGTGAGTCACGTTTATGATTTCAGCAGCAATGATACCTTCCCCGTTATGATGAAAGCTTCTGCTCAAGTATCTCGTGAATGTATATTTCGCATATTTCTATACACATATTTCGAAATCACTAACAAATTACATACCGTCGTTCTACTTGGGGTTTCAGTTAATATTAAGTAACACATTACCTTCTTTTAACACATTTTAATTCCTTTATCCCCACATATTTATCTTCTGACAGTCACTGTCAACGCCATTGTGTTCATTTTTCCCCATCCCATTGTCTTTAATTACAGATATTTCAATTCTTTCTCCCACCTTTCGTCAATTTGTACTTCATTTGTCGAAAGTTTAAGTTTTTCCTAAAAGCTCCAGATGATGCGCAACGGTCAGTACAGGTATCAGAGAATTAGCTAAGGCCGGTTACACTCCTGCTTAATAGTGCGCGATACGCAGAAAGATTTGCAGAGTTCGAGTACCACCAGAGACCGACAAACCAGCTACCTCGGTCGGACCTCCAGTGTTATAGCACATCATGCTCCCTCAAAACTACTACCAAATAAACTTTTAGGCATCTCTCAAAATTGTCTGGGCGACTATGCCAACACACGTGCCTCTAAAGTTCGGAAGGGGTCCGCAGCGTTCACACCACACAAGCTGAAAGCGTCGGAATACTTTTCCTCCCCATGTAGACTTACACATTCCTACGAGTCTGGAATTGCTCACCTCCACCGATCCGGACGACCAGGATTTACCGAGAGCATCTCCATGTATGCCACCCTGAAATAGCCAAAAAGATGAAAGGTGAAATGGAATGAGAAGTGAGGTGAAATGGAGGGACAGGACGTTTGGGAGATTCATTATCGTTCCCAAATTTTGCTTACCGATTCGGAGAAACTGCCCCCTTGGGTGAGGAAGGTCAACCACTAGATTCGAAATCACGACTTCCTCCACGCCACAGACATTACAGCCTGGGCAATTTCGCTAGTATCAAGTCTAATTGTCTCTGGTCTTTATTTACGCTTTGGTTTTCCTCATCCAATCCCTACTTCCTACGCTTCTCAGTAAATTCTGTTATTTTATTTCTCAGGATCTTCCACCTTTTGTGTTAAGAAGTGCTGTATCATCAGCACTTTATTCTTCTTCCTCCCGTCCTCAGTCCCTCCTTATTCTGAAAGCAATTCTACAAGGTGGTGTGGAATGGTGGAGGGGGGGGGGGGTTGATGAAGAGCATACCTGTCGTATTTCTATCTATTCCACTTCTCTCTAACCTACCTTTCATTCTCACTGCTCTTAGCTGTTTCCTATATAGTTTAACTAAGTGCCTTCTCTACTTCCAATCGATATATAGATGTATTGTGAAGGCAATTTCTTTAAAGGAAATTTTTAAGATGTTCTTTTTAGGTCTACCAGTAAAATAAAATACAAAACAGTTTCTTTACCATTTTAGTAGCACTCGTGGCTATTTTAAGCAGACCAGTTGCATCCTAAACCCTTTTCCCTTCAACACATGAATATGCAATTAATGTCTTTATATCAACTTGACGTAAGCATATTAATCTTTAAATCCAGTTGTTTTTCTAATCTGCCTTCCGACGAATGTCTGTTAGCTCTAAGCTCCATAGATCCTGGACTCATTCGAGCATCATTTCACTCCTTTCATTCATTTATCGTCCTATATGAGTTAAATATAATTACGTCCTATAAAAAGAATCTGTCTTCCATCTTGAAAACCTAGGCTTTGATTCAATATTCATAATACTACACTCCTTTATTTTTAAATTTCTGTTAATTAAGGATTTATGCCGTCTCTTTCTTCTAGCCATCCCGAGCTGTACATGCACAACCGAGGGATATGTGTGTGTGTGTGTGTGTGTGTGTGTGTGTGTGTGTGTGTGTGTGTGTGTGTGTGTGTGTGTGTGTGTGTGTGTGTGTGTGCGCGCGTGTGTCCAGGATTATGAAACAATATAAATGATGAAAACAAAAGTTACTTTAATCAATAACACTGAATCCGATTATTAGATGTACGATTAACTGCGACGCCTGACTCAATATAAATAAATAGTAAGAACGATAAACCATTTTAAATTGAAAATATACTTTAAATGGAATCACAGAAAAATAATAGCATTAAAAAATATTAACTTTTATTCTACGTTTAAAAATTATGGACATATTGGAAGAAAAAAATCTCAAGAATACGGAAAGGAATCAATAGAAGATATAAATTTAATGTGGAAATAAAGTATGTGTAGGATAACGAAAATAAACAAGTTAAGGGAACTAGCAAGGTAATCGTATGGCATCTGACCTATGGCGCTGTACTTTTCCGTTAAGTACCTCGGTGAGCCCTCCCGGCACTCAACACCTCATATGATAGGATATGTGACGGATGAGGGCTACGGATGGGAGGTTTACAACAGGTCGGGTTTTTTTCAGGGTATGTCTGCATCTATACTCTCTCTTGAGTTTTAGGGAGTGGGTGCGTCCTGACAGTGTATGGGTATTATCATATAGAAGACACCACGACAAGTTTATTTATACATGTCGCCTTCTCCACTCGTCACTGTTATGTTGATGTTATCCGCACTTTAGGCGCGAGATTTAGAATTTGCCCGTTGCTGTGCACGTGATACGACGGCTAGTCTGAATCACAGTCGCGAGTGAACCTGTAAGTTACTAGGAAGCGCCGAGTGATGTATGTAACTGTGTACGCGTTTTCGTTCCTGGACGTCGAGAGCATTACTTCGCGCAATAGAGTATTTCCGGAGGATTATTCCACAACAGAGTTTGGTAAAATCTTAATGATGTAATGTGTGCAGTTTCTCTTATTCGCTAACATGGATTGTTCGATAACCACCTAACGTGTGTTGCTCCGTCCATTCGCGAACACGGACTTTTATGAACTGTCTGTACTTGCTGTCCCCTTCACTCGCCAATACAGAGTGTTTTTCCTAGCAAACATCAAACGTCGCCATTGCACAAACTTCCCATTATTTTTGCAGAATTTTAGTCACTTTAGAGGTCATGTGACCTGTTACTCGTTCCTTATAGGTTGTTTCATCCCTAATCTTAAATTTCATCGCAATTTCTAGTTTCTGAGGCATGTATTCCACGCAACATTCACTTCCCTACGGTTTAGGTAATTAATGCAGAAGCAGGTTTGAAAATGTGTATCTTAAATCCCCGGTGTCTATTCTCTCATCACGTATTATGTGCAGACCAATAGAACGGCAGGCGACTCGCTGTCGCTTGGGTCTAGCCTTGAGCGATTCTCAAACAATGCCCCCTTTGTCGGCTCAATACAAGGAAAATTCCTGTGAGGGTATGTATAAGCTATATAAACACTTAGGTTTCACGTGCTTGTAATAAAATATATGTATTGGGATTGCCTGTTTAGTTTCTGCACCTGTATATGTAATCATTATCCTGTATATTTGTTTTAATTTAGCTTAATTCATATTATGGTATCTATCCGCCCTTAATTATGCATTTAATATGACTTTCGTGGTTATTATGCCAATGTTGTGCCTAACAGGGACGGTATCACCTACTTTCAAGGACGAAAGAAAACAAGAAGCTGAATGGAGAGTGATGTTTATGAGCCCCAAATGCACAGCACAGAAGAGAAATTCATGGAAAATTTGAAGGGGGAAAAAGACACAATAGCGGTAATGCCATATTGTGTAGATGAGGAACAGTAATGCCGTCGGATCAAATTGCTAACTTTAAAGGGAATTTGCTTGGGGGGACGATAAGCACAATTAGCTTAACAGAAATACTTTCGCCACATCTAGGAAGTATCCATCCCATGTTTCTGTAGCATTTTACGGAAATGATAAATTAAAGGTTTCATTTATTAAAGCTTTGTTAAAGTTTTAATTGCGTTGTGCGTAAACTTATTCATATACACACATTTGTTTTAGATAGCGGCCATTTACATATCAAGACTGTAATTATCTTCAAATAGAAATGTATTACTTCCAACTTTGTTGTAAAGTTATTGTTTGAACTATGTATCATATAGGTACTTCAGTTGCTTACTATGCTTCGTTTAGGTGGCTCCAACTTAGGATAACTGAATGCGTTAATATGTTCAAATATAACTGTGGAATATTTGAAGGTTTTGTAAAGAGCTACTAGGCTTACCAAGGTCAGCACCTAGGGAAGTAGCTTTAGTAGCATTAGGAAAGACAAGGAGAAATGTAATAATAATGGAAAGAATAATAAAATTTTGGTATACGTGTTTGGATAAAGAAGAAGGGGAAATTATGAAATTATGCATGAGACGGCAAAAAAGATTAGAGAACTCAAATAGGTGGTGGGCAGAGATAGGAGGAATTATGGAAAAATTAGGAATGGAAGATACATGGAGATTAGAGGAAAGGAATACAAGCGATGTGGGTAAATTAGTAAAATGCAGAATAGAAGATATAGAAAGACTGGGAACATTGGGAAGTCTAGAAAATATGAAATTATTACAATTTTACAAGCAAATAAATAGAAATTGTGCACTAGAAGCATATGCAGATTGCTGCAATAGGCAAGAGAGAGAAGGGTTAGCATGGATGAGAACAGGAATAATATTTCTAAGAGGGATAAGAAGTAGGGAGGGAATTTGTGAATTGAGTGGGGAAAAGAATGCATAGAACACTATGTAACAGAATGCGAGGAGGCTGCAGTATGGAGAAAAAGCGTTTGGGCGGAAACATGGGAGAAATTAGAGAAGAGGATAGTAGCTATAAAAATGTTAACGGGCAGGGAGGAAAAGAAAGTAGGAAGTATTGTTGAGTTCTTGCAGAAAGTAAAAGAAAAATGGGCCAGAAATATAAAAAAATGTAAGAAGGGAAGAGGAGGGGGAAGAAAGGGACTAATTAAGTAATCAAGGAGGTATGGAGGTTAAGAGCTACCTGGCAGAGCAAAAGACCTGTGTGTCATGTAAGCCAAGGTAGCAACACGGTAAAGACAAATATATGTAGCCAAAAGTTGTAAATTGTAAAATTTTGGAATATGCACAATAAATGTATTATATCATATCACATTCACGTACATTTGAGTGTGAGAAAGTTTAACGATGGGATAGCCTTGCTACTTACTTACCAATTTCTAGCTACTCCCTCGTGCACATTTGCAGCCAAGCTTGCTCTTTCTTTGCTATCGTGCAAACAGTTCATAGATGATTTAGTTAAAACGAAAAGGAAAACCAGAGAAAACCTAATTTCTATTTTATTTAACAGTAAATCTTCAAATATATGTTCTATGCCTTTCCAGAAAATGAATGGACACAACTGCCTCAATGTATCGTAGAATACTTATTTGTATAGACCTTTGTTGGTATAAAATTGCTTAAACACTGCATTTGTAACCACAATATGGTATTTTGTTGGAAGGGGATATTCTTCAATAAGATACATCTACATTTTAATGAAACTATTATGTGAAATTTAGAGATTAAATATTTGTTAAAGATTACAGAGTATAATTGTGGTGGAGATGACGATTTTCATGGGAAACGACTTTAGTGTTACTTTTTAAACATAATTTCTTTACATTTCTTTGTGGTCAGATTAAAAATCTAAATAAAGTATGCAACAGTAATAACAGTAATGATGATTATGAGGATGATGAAACACAATTAGCGTCAAACTTCTTTCTGCATAGGTATATTAATAGCTTAGTGAGATATTTTTTATCTCAGCTGGCCTTGCAGAACTAACATTTCACAATGAGAACAGAAACTTTCTGGTTTGCTGTCTGTGTCTGCTTCGTAAAATAACATGAATTGGAGCAATTTACTCCTTAATATACTAGATGTGTTCTTTCACTTCTCAGACTGATCAAATGGGCCTGAATTTACTTCAAACCAATTAGAAATCAAGAAAGCGTTTTGGATATCAAATGTTATGGAGGTTCGGCCAAAACACCACAGGAAGGGAAAGAGCTACCTCAGCAAGTTTCACTCGTTCGAGTTAAACCAATTTAAATTGAAAAGAGTCATGAATTATACAGTACCTCCTTTTTACGGTGCTACACCGCAAGCAGCCTGCATTCTTACGGCCCAGTAAAACAAAGGCACTGTACATTGCATTTTTTTAAGAAACTGCTTCTGGGGTTACATTCTTAGTATAAAAATCAAACATATCAGGCAAAGAAATATAAAGTCAAATAAAATGTAGAATCACATCTATCCCCAAACTGATTTAGTCAGATTCCATTCGCCTAGTCACTAATAAATAATGCAATGTCAGTCTACTAAATTTAGCCGCCTGAAAATATCATATTTACATGGAAGATGGAACGTGATGATTTGAGTCTATAAGTAGGGGAAACATGCCTTTGAATACAGAAGTACCTTCACATTAGTTACTTCGGAGGGATCTAACGAATCTAACGTGTAAACTGGAAAGAAAAATCCACTCCATTATATAACCGACTAAACCTATACTTACAGAACGCTCGATTTAAAGGGTGTGTCATTTGTTTCAGCCTCCTTTTTGTTTTCCTCGATTTCCTCATCCTTAAAATGTTAAAAGGAACGAAAGAAAGGCCAGAGCTAAATCGATCGAGGCAGATGTGCTTTCAGGCAGCAAAAGACGGAGATGGGAACATAAAGAAATGAGCAAAAGAATGGAAAGCTGTTGTTGGTGTTGTCTTTCCAAAGATGTGCCATTTGATTGAGAAATTGCCACTCTGAAGAAGGTATAGTGTTTCCCCATTGTATGCAAGCTGCTAGGCAAAGGTTAAAAGATCGAGACAAAGGAAACTGGGTAAGGCATCCAGAGAACCGAACCTTCCACTTAATTCCAGTCCACTTCATAGCAATTTCAATATTTAACCACAACTAGAAGGATGAAGCGAATTTGTGAGTTAAATAAAGTTTTATTATACTGGTCGCCAATCTAGAAAGTTATTGACATTTCGTACGTAGAGAGAGGCGACATTGCCGCTTATTGCTGCTACGTGGAGAGTGCGAAAGCACTATGCCTGCGAAGGTGATTCAGTTGCGACTGCAATGGGTATTTTATTATTATTGTTACTTTTATTTATTATTTATAATACTATACACAAAGACAATAGAAAAGTCGTGGATCTGTATGTAAACGCTAGAACATGCAAGAGCACATCAATGTAAGGATCATCGTAACAAAAGAGGCATACCTGTGGCATTTTGATGCTTATTGAAATAGGAAAGTGCCGCTTATATAATTTTTCCCGGGAGTTTCTAATTTATAACCCAATGTCTAACTTTCTTCTTTAAAATACTTTTCTTTCCCAATCTTAACTTAATGCCGTTACTGATAGCTACGCACGTGAAGTTCTATCAAGCACCACAGAGAATGGAATACTACGCTTCCCTTCAAATTTCTCCTCATTCAAGTATTCTCTCACAGAGCACATTATTTCCCGTGTAGGTCCTTTAATTGGAATACCTTTACCAAACACAGTTTTATTTGGTTCCCGAGCACGTTCAGGTTTTCGCTTGTCACTATATTTTGACATAATTTAACATTCATTAAACACAATTGCAAATGATCACAACACGCGCACAGATACACGGACGCAGGTACACGTAAACCAAGGCAAATTGCCACAAATAAAATGCAAAGTAACTTGCCAGTACAGGATCTCTAACTGTTGCATACGTGAGGGTATTCTGTTTATGCAGCGTTATCAAGAGAAGCAAACGCCAAGGTATTATGATTACTGCATCGTTTGCGTAGCTCGCTCGGCCGCGTCATGCTAAGCACGTGTTAGAATATCTGCAACCAAGCTTTAGCGTCTAACGTCATAGAAACGTCTCGACTCTAATTGGTCATTTTAATGGTTACTAAGGCAATCGTTATGACGTACTCATCCCCTTCCATTTATTTAGACCGTTATTCCATGTGGTTACTAACTGTCAATCACATTCTAATTTGGCGACCAGTATAATATATTGTGACTTTGTGGGTTCGTAGAATTAAAAGGCCGAGTTGCAGACATTCCAAATCTCCACTATTTTCGTAGAAATACACTTATAGATTACAGCAGCATTACGTTATGTACACAGTCTACCAAGCTCGATGACCATAACAAACAGCGTTTAGTTTACAACACTCTCAGCTGTTCTCTGCTTACCTCTCGCGACTCATTCTGTTTATAACTAACTTGCAACTTGCGCTGGAGTGTCACAATCTCTTAAATACCTCACTGAGAATTTCTAGATGATTCTAAAATAAACCAGAACCTGAGCAATCTCTATCAGTCCAGAAATGTCCATTTATCTCAGTTTGTTTGCCCCGGCAGACCCTTATCTGCATGTTATCTTTATCCGCCGGCTGTTGGTTTTCACACTGCCGGCCTATCAGTTCCTTTTCTGTAAACAAGCCGCGCGATCGTAGATACGGGTTCGCGACAAAATCGACCCATGTTCTCTTTGCTCCTTTCAGCATTTTAGGATAACACTCATTGAAAATTAAAACTGAATAACATTTTCACTTTAATTAAAATTCGAAGAAACATAACTGTTTATGTTTGCCTTTGATGTATTAAATCAATTTTAAGTTTTAGAATTATTATTATTTTAAACAAATACTATTGCCACTTTAATATATATAATTTTGGTAAGGCAATTATGAAGCTTTATATTTGCTATGAACACCTAATCCTAAAGTATATATGCTCCTTTTTGATATCTTGGAACGTTTTCACATGAGCTTTAGAGCAGTATCTAAATGAAAATACTATTATGACGGTGAAAGTTATAGTTTAATACATTTCGAACAAAATTATTTATACTCATTTGAATGTTTTCTACGATCTTCAACAGATTACATAGAACACATACAAGTTCTCAGCAATTACATATAAATATATAATCATTTCAGGATATATAGGTCATTAAAATATATAAGAAGGTAAACTATATTTTTCATATATGTATTTACGTATGAAATTGCAGTTTGAATAAATATTATCTGCATGGGATATGTAACGTTAATAAGAAAAATCGGAGCCCTTGTCGTGCAGTGCTTATATGATTTTAAATTTTCATTGCCTGAAAACTCAATACAGAATTCTTTATGGCAAAAGTTTTATGGCATTGTACGATGCTTTTCTTGTACTACCTGCTTCTGATAAGTTCGGTGAATTGTCCCATATTTTACAAACCACATTGGTGAGGATGAAGTGCCCGCTCATACGCATTGAGGGCCATGACAACAAACGCCCCCTATCGAACTAATCACTGCAGTGGAGCGGCGGTGCACTCTACGACCCAACTAACGGGATCAGTGTGAGAACTCGTGTCACTTCAAAATGAAGCAATACCTTAGCATCATTTTTTGTTTCAAATTAGGCAAAACGGCGACGGAGACCCATGGGATTTTAGTGCAAGTGTATGGAATTGAAGCGTGAGTAAAAATGTGCATCTGAGTGGCTTAAAGGCTTTAGAGACGGAAAGAAAGGTATCGAGAATGAGCCACGGTCGGGTCGACCGTCCACAAGCACAATCACAGACAACATCGAACGAGTGCTACGGATGCTTGCGGATGATCGGCGGCTGTGTTTGAGAAAAATAGCAGACGAGTTGAAGATCAGCACAGACAGTGTAAGCACTACTGTTCACGAACATTTGGGCAAATGAAAGATTTGTGTCCGATTTTCACCGCACATACTGACAGACGAAGAGAAGAAAACTCGGATGGAAACGTCTGGAGATTTCGCAACTTTTGGATACTGTCATTACAGAAGATGAGAGTTGGTGCTACCAATACGATCCGGAGATGAAGCGACAGTCAAGGGCATGGTGCGTATCCCCGCCTCCTCCTCCCCGCCCCCCAAAAAATTGGCTGACGGAATCCAAGATTAAATCGTTGTTTATAGCCTTTTATCGACAGCAAGGGCTTTGGACCATCAAGCTTTCTCAAAAGGAAAGTTCACCGACAGTGTATCTAGGTATTGGCCATCACAAACAGTACATGACATTTATTGGGGCTACATGAAACTACTTGCAAATGTGCACCTGATGCTTGAAAATTCTGTTGCTAAATTCTTCACAAGATATCTAATGGAAACAGAGAAATTAATGTATTTCTAACAACTATGGTGATAGCAATGCTTCCGTTAATTCCATAGAGTACTTACCATAGACAATGAACTTGGATTTCCGTACAACGGATGTACGCAAAAATTGCTTCAGCAGAAGGGAAGGGACAAATTCAAAATATCTAGAGTATATCATCTAAGCATATACGAGAGGAATAAGGCGGAAAGAAAAGCTATCTTTCCTTGTTCCAACTTTCTGCACTAAACGGTAAAGATCGCACGAATACAGGGAGCTCATGCTACCAGTGGAGAATACCGAAAGTAAACCACAAGGCCCGTTCTGTTTCTATCGATTACCCTCGGAGTCAAGGATTAAGGGAGACACACGAAGGACGAACAGATCCCAATGACGACGAGCACAAACATGGACGGGATCCTTAACCTTTCCAGTTCGAATGCATCGCAACACATTTCGAAGTTTTGCCCATGGTACTACCCACCTCGTGGGGCCACACGGGTAATCTCTGGACGAATGAGGTGAAGAAGTCTCTACAAAGCACACATTCCCCGCCTAGCCGCAACCCGCTTGGTCCTAAACCTTAAAGAGATAATAATGAAGGCAATGAGGGGCAATTAAATCTTTGTAGAAAGGAAACCGCCCCAACATTCACACCCAACCTAGGTCAACGTGGATGTTCCCTGGATTATATCCCGAGAGCTTCTGAATATGAGTCTTACACGTTATTGCGGTACCATCTCGCTCGGTGCTATCTATAACATATGTATAACTTCAAAATGTGAAACTCTTCTGTAAATCGAATTGAAATATACGGGAACCACGGTGATATGTTGGGGAACAGGCAATCAGCATGAATGAATGGAAAGGAAAACTACATGTTATCTGGGCCAGAATAAAGTAAGCTTTTAAAGCAACAGTTGCATTCCAAGGAAATATCATAAGGAAGGAAAAGTGAATTCTTTTTCGTTGTATCATTTCTACCCCGTCTTTAACTTCGATAGTCAAATCGCCGTTACTCGCCTCGGTAGCATGCCTGCCTCACGTTCAAGAGGTAACGAGTTCGAATCTCGGTCAGGATGCTACCTAGATAAGGTTTTTTTCAGGTTTTTCCCCTTATCCTGAAATACGATTGTCGGGTAGCTCTAATCTCTAGGGACCCTGAGCTCATTGAGCATCATTTCACACATTCCATTCATTGTCCGATATGACTTAACGTTGGAGGACGGAAATTAAAAAAATGGCGGCCTTTCCTTAGGGACATATAGCCTGTAGGGAATCTTGTGAATTCATATACAGTGGGGTTTGGGTCTGTAACATTAGATCTCATAGATATTGACACTCATCCATATTTGCAGACTATGGGGAGGATAAGGGATAATCGTGTCTAGATAAAAGGTTTCATTTCCTAGGCGGAAATCTATTTTTTCCTATTAATATATATATATATATACATAGATACATTTTTTCTTTTTCTTATTTAACCGCCTTTTTGTTTCCGTTTGGTTAAGTCTCTGTTTTCTATAGTTTCACACATATACACTATACACATAAACACCCATTCCCAAGGCGGGACTCGAACCTGCGACCCTCTTCGTGGTGGAACGTGAGAGACACGCTCTAACGACCATGGCTACGAGGGCCGGCAATATTGAGGTCCCTGGTATATTTCACAAAGAAGCAAAACATGTAGTCCATTTGTTTAACATGCGTGAAGGAGAGGTTGCCGCTCCAGCAAGGCGCTCTCTTGTGGGTGTAACAGTGCTCATCTTGTTTATTGTAACAGAATCCATAAAATTTGGAATGCTTACGTTACACCAAAAAATTAGGTTACTTGGCCTCTTTATTGTCTTAAGTATCGTTTAAATTTGTGGGCAGATTATGTACAAAACTCGATTTTGGAATATTCCTTTCAGATTTGTGAGTTAAACAATTAAAAGAACGGTGTGTTAATTACGAAGATTGATATTAAGCTTCCGTTTGTACTTTATAAAAATGTTGATAATTATAATGGTAATAATAATTGTTATAAGCATAGCTGTAAAACGATTGTTATAATGGTACATCTCAATAAAATGTATATGGAAAAAGAAGAGTTCCGTCCGACATGACTTAACATTGGAGGACATAAATTACAAAAAAAAAAGGGTAAATTGAAAAACTAAATAATGAACAAAGAGAGGGTATAGCGGGCGTATGTAGACTGAAAAGCACGATAAAAGTTTCTCCACAAAAACAGTGCTAAAAATGTGAGAGAAAAGAAGATATAATAAGCATAATATTTGAGTGTTAAGGGAGAAATTTCTGGAATAAAAATGTGTAAATGATAATTGACTGAAAATGGATAGAAAGACCGCATTTTTAAAAAATTATTTGTTATAATTATACAATACCACCATCATCATCATCATCATTTTATGATTTTGTCATTATCATTATGAATATTATTATTATTTTTATTATTACTATTATTATTACTATTAGGAAGGCACAAGCTGATATGCTAGGATGTTTATGTGTTTACCATTAGTCTATAGAGTTTATGATTTTGCTTCAAAAATTTTGTGTTTTGTATAATATTTATTCATTTTCATTTCGGTTTAACAAAAGCATATCAGGCTGCATTTGTCAGTCACAGAAGTTCAAGAAGTATTGCGGTAATTACTTTTGAAGCTACATTCAAAGTTTCCCACTCATTTATCCTTTAACAATTCAGGAGCCTATAATCATTTGAATTTAAGCAAAGAAGGAACATGTAAGATGAAGAAACTAAGGTTTATTTTGAGAAATGTCCCATTTTAAATACATAGATTAAGTCAACTAAATGCTTAACTGCCTCCTAGATATTCTTATTTTAGAATACTTCGCAAACCTTTTCTGAGTGTCTCTTGACAAAATCCTGCAGTTTTATTCCCTTCAGCTCCAATGTAGAGGAACAATGGTAGAGTTTGCCATGAAATAGGATATAGAAGGTGCGAAAATAATTGAATATGTAATTACAAATCGATAATTTTACAAAACGTAGTTGCATTAGCGAACATGATTATGCAAGTTTTATCCGTGAGTTCCTTACTTCCCTTCTAAGGCTCACCTACGAGGGAGCAGTCGCGTCTTGGTACACCGACAACACCATTCTACAACCCCTCTTGTACTGAAGTCCTCCAAATGTTGAAATAAGTTTTTAACTTTTTAAACTGGCAAAGGTACGCTACTAAGTACACAAAACACAGACGTTGAAAAAACCTCGAAATCAATCATCTTAGCACACGTGTTTAACGTTCTTAGGAGAGTGTTTATTCAGTTTTCATTTGAACAGGTCAATAATTTTTCCCAATAAGCAAAATTTATTGAAAGTAATTCTCAGACACATACAATTCTATGTGTTATATAAATATAAAGAAGTATAATTAAAAACTTTATTTGCAATAAGAAGCCTATTAGTGCTATTACGTAATAACCTTAGGTCTTTAGGACCACAGGAGGCATGACTAACGCCGTGTATTTTCCGATTAAAAGAAAACTGCGGAATGTTCTCGAGTTGTTATTTCGCTAGCTTCCCTTACCTTCCGTTCATTTCACTTGTTGAACGATGGCTAGATGGCTCTACTGTTGCTTCCGCTCACGCTGGCTCAGTCGCAGGAGATTCCAACTCGTCAGCTTTCTGCACCTTCGCTTTCGCAGTGTTTGTGTAATCGCAGTGATAAATTAGATGTGTCACATTCAGATGGCTTTCTTCGCCCATTTTCCCATCAAATATTCCTAAAAGTGTTATCCTATTTTATGTTAGTTCAGATAAGCAATTGAACAAACGGCTTTACTGTATATTTTCTCCTAGGTAAAATACGCACAATCCGCAGTTAAATCTGTTAAGAGATGGTCGCTATATGGTGGCTTTGAAATGAAATTTTATTATTTATCCATGAGAAACCGCTGTTCCTGAACAAAATCAAACACCACCCGCTTAAACTCAGATGCCACACGCGACCAAAGTCCTTTGTCTAAAAAGACTTTTTTAAATACTCAGAGCGTATCTAAACGTATATTTTCAGAAAAATCTGTGTGTCAGATTTTGGGGTCGAATGCAATATCGTGTCTATCTACTGTGTACGTGATAGAGGAACCAAACATACTTTATTTTAATTGACAGAAATGTTTTATTTTTTCAGCCAGATTTATTGCTTTCATTGCTCCATAATAATTCATTTCGATTTGTACTAATCTGTTGATGGGTCCACAGTTAATTTTAACAAATTTCATAGCAGTTTTTCCGTAGAAGGTCCAAATAACATATGTTGATAAAGAAAGTCGAATAATCCGTCTCTTTACAAATAATATTGAATGGATTGTAAATGAGTGAGTAATATAGAGCATGTCTCTTTTTTGGCACAACGGCCAATAAATCAATTCTTCACATTGTATTTCGTAAAATACACAATTATGTCGGATAAAATCTTTTAACATATTTTAACATTGTAGGTATCGGTGTTCCGCGCCGTGGGTTAGTGGGCTGAAGTGTTTTACTCTGGCAACCTGGCCGGGATGAATGTTGATTTTAAGTCCCGGTACGGGCCCGGTGCCCACTCAGTATCGTGAGGAATTTGAATAGCTGCAATAGATCGCGAGTCCTCGTCGAGAACTTCCAACATTCCGATTGGGGTTGCCGGAGTGCTGACCACGTCGGTTGTAAGATCGCCACACCGCCTAGCGTGGTATCCGCTAATTAATTATTAAAATTTCGAATGTAAAACAAATAGATAAGCAAGGAGTAATTAAAAATTAGTCAGATAGTTAACTATATAAAATATTTTCTTTTATTTGCAAAATATGTAATATAAGCTGAAATATAAAAGAAAATTCTGATATGCTTCATTCAAACGACATAAGCCTGTTAATTCTTAAATTATTCTTTCAAATGCTCAATCTTCTATGTACTTATGTTATTCGAGTTAACAGGTTGTAAAAATGATATTATTATACATTTCCTTGTAGGTACAAAACGAATAGTGGGAACAAATAAGCAATAGTAATATGCTTTGTGCTGGTTGCTGTGAGATAGATCTGCTTTCTTTGTATGACCAGAAAAGAGGAAAGAAGTAAAATTAAAAACTAGTTACAACTGGCCAATTTAAGAGACGTACATATATAGAAATATATTGTAAATTGTTAGCTAAAATGAAAATGAATTTGACATAAATTGCACGCATTAATGAGATACAAATAAATTCCTTGGCCAACTTGATTAGCCGCTGGCCAATTAATCTAATGTTACATGTTTAAACCCGACCAGGGTGGTTAGTAAGTGTGCTTATTAGCCCCAGCTTCTTGTCAATAGACTTACGGACATCTCCAAATCCTGGAGGACAAAGTTCAGGAATCCTGGTGGCCCTGGTATGAACCTGAGAGTTTCACAGCATTCCTATCGGACTATAACAATACTCATTTTTGGGATGGTAAGACTTCCTGCATCTCTTGCTGTTTACCAATTATGCAAAAGTAATTCAGAATGAAAAGGTCTTACGGTTATATCCCGAATATTCAAATTGTGCATTTAAATTGTTTTAAATATTATCTTAAAAATATCGAGATTAGATCAAAATCGTTAGAGCCATTTTTGAAGTTAACACCCCCTTCCCCAAAAAACGGGATATTTTATGCATGGTTTGCAACAGGTTGATTTTCTTGAACATCTCGTGCCACATTCTTGGGACACACTGAACTTGAGTAACAAGTTTGGTATTGAGTGACTTTTCGCTTGGAGTTATGTTTTCATAAACATTTGGTAGACATACATACAATGTTAATGTCAGAGGTTCTACTCCCATTAGTCCTGGACACGTAGGACCAAGGAACCGGGCCTCCTTCGAGCAGGGACTTACCAAGCTGTCCCGAAAGGGCGCCCGGTGCCTCCGTGGGGCTTGCCATAGGGCAAGACCTAGAGACTAACAAGCCCCCCCCCCCAA
Organism: Mantis religiosa; assembly: GCA_030765055.1. Lineage (NCBI taxonomy): Eukaryota > Metazoa > Arthropoda > Insecta > Mantodea > Mantidae > Mantis > Mantis religiosa. The sequence continues at coordinate 305,222,573 of CM060948.1, read as the reverse complement.
TCTGGTCCTGTGGATTCAAGACGGGATGGAAGTGGACACGCCACTTACGCACGCCAACTCCAAAATGGGAAGGCACCCGATATGACCTCGGTGGGTCCACCTGGTGATCTAGCACAACTACTAGCTATGCTGCTTAGTACGCGGGAATATTAATGGCTTCCCTCAACCCCGTCCGGAGACGTACCCATTGGTATCGGGAACCACTGCCCCCTAGAGTCCAACCCAATCTGACTCCCAATCAGGGAGTGGCTCGAATGTTAGGCCCGAGGTTCCTCTAGTAACGTCAGAGGTACCACGAGCGCTAGGGGTCCGCAGTGCCTGCCGCACGGCAGCTCAAGGGGACCGATCCCCTCCCCTTCGGGGAGACATACATACAGTCAGACAGTTACGGGCACAAACAAACAAACAAACAAACAAACACACACACACACACACAATCGTACGCGCGCGCGGTTCTTTTTCTGAGAATGATATTGTTTTGTATTCAGCGAGTCTCATTTGTGTATTTTAGGTGGAAATATGGAATGTTTGTGTAGAACTCAATATCTTTCTACTTGCTATAACTACATCGTAGAGAAAGTAGAAATATTGTATGACAAGGATTTCTCTGCTCGTTACAGGATCACGTAATTCCCTCTATTACATAGCACTTATATAAAACGAGGTTCTGTCATCCACGTTACATGCTCGTTTTGAAATAATCTCAGACAAATATCCACGCTGCATAAAAATATTCTTCTCTATCACGTAAATGGTAGCTGGAGGGGGCGCTGCATTCCAACCATATGTACGTTAAGGCAATTTCAAGGGAAATACAAGTTCTGAGCACATAAATAAAAAAAAATATTTTTAGAGAATTTTCTGTGTATGTGTGTCTGTGAACAGGATAACTAAAAAGCCTAAAGTGAGTTATACTTGATATCTAGGTTTGCTGCCATTCAACTATGCGACTTAAAGACGTACAAAAAACCTTTCACGCAAAACTACCATATGAATTGAAACTTTTTCAAAAGATTTGATTTTTTTCAAAAAAAAAAAAACATCACCGAAAACTTTGATTGAAAATATGTCATATTCTCATAGAAATTAATGTATTGTAGTTTCTGGGAATAGTCTCTAAAGTGCTCTTCATTCCGGATAAAACATTTATAACTGGTAAATAGTAAGAGGCAGATAAAATCTCACTACACAAGTAATGTAGATCTGTTTAAAATATGCAATTTCTGTCAAACAGGTTTTTTTTTTGTTTTTTTTAAACAGTTTTGAGATTTTGTTTATATTGATTAAAATTTTACAAATTTCATACCTATGCCGAATGGGAGGTCTGTTCCAATGTTTGTACGATTTTTTCAAAGAGGGCGAAGTTTCAAACTGTTCACAAAGCTCTTAAAATGTTGACCATCACTAAAACCTACAATATTGCATATAAATTGCTGAAGCATTTAAAAAAATGAGAAAGATACAGCATATTTAAGTACAATACCCGAGTGTAAATGGTTAGAACATTACAAAGCTTTATGGTATGATGAAAATGCGGAGATGAATAACGAACACTCAGAACGCAACGTCACATATGAAGGAGATTTAATTTTAATTGAAGAATTAGAAGAAGCACTCATTAAAACTAAAAATAGGAAAGGAATGGGCCAAGATGGATTATACGCAGAGTTATTTAAATATAGGGGGTTATTGCTAATGCTCCGACTGCTACATTTCTATAATATGTGCTGGAAGAAGCAATGTATCCCAGATGATTGGCTTATGGCCCAAACCATCTCTATCTTTAAGAGAGGGAAATGGAATGACTGTAGCAATTACAGAGGAATGTGTTTACTGGATACGGCCTATAAACTATTTGCTAAAATAATAAACAAAAGGTTGCAGAATATAGCTGAATATCTTCTCTCGGAAAAACAAAGTGGATTTAGAAGAGGCAGATCCTGTGTAGATAACATTTTTATTGTTAAACAACTTATTGAAAAGCATAGGGAGTTAAATAAAGAAACGCATATGCATTTATTGACTTTGATAAAGCCTTTGATAGGGTAAACCGATGCAAAATGTGGCAAATATTGGAAGAACGAGGATACCCACAACAATTAGTGAAAATGATACAATGCTTCTACTTCCAAGCTAAATTAAGTATGAGGAACAATGGTAAAATTTCTAAAAAAATTCTTACTATTCAGGGTGTCAGACAAGGGTGTAATTTATCACCTATACTTTTTAGTATTTATATTGACGACCTAGTGTGCAAATGGAAGCAGCTAGTGAATGTAGGTTTTAAAATTTCCAATAAAAACTTTTTAAGTATTTTATTGTTTGCTTAGTATACAAAGTAGCACGTCTGTGCTGCAAAAATATATTTTTAAATTTAGTGAAGTTTGTAAGCAATATAATATGAAAATGTCTTTTATAAAATCAAAGGTAATAACATTCATTTGGAAAGAGCCAATTAGAACAAAAATAGTTATAAATAATCGTTGCGCTGAACAGGTAAGCCATTTTAACTACTTGGGAACTGATGTTAGTTATGACTAGGAATATGAGGTCTACAATAAAATATGAAAATTTCAAAGAGTGCGTGGAACAAGAAATAGAACATTCAGAAACAAAATACGTAAAGAAACAAAATTAAAGTTCTACAAAGTAATGGTTGTACCTATACTGACATATGGAAATGAGACTTGAACGTTAACTAAAAAGCAACAGAGTAAAATACAGGCTTCAGAAATGAAATTCTTGAGAAGTGTGAAAGGATGCACGAATAGGGACTTAATAACTCTTGAAAATATAAGAGAAGAGGTGGACACTTTTAGTATGAATGATAGGTTAAAAGATCTCAAACAAAAATGGAAGGAACATTTTGGAAGAATGCCAGATAATAGACTTACAAAACAAATATTAAAGTATCATCCTAAAGGTAGGAGATCGGTGGGCAGACCCAGGAAACGATGGCTGGGGGAATTTGAATGCGCAACAGGCACTTGATTGGCAATGCCATGAAGTGAAGAAGAAGAAGAAGAAGATTGCAATTTTCCATTGACCCTACTATAATAATCCTTGAATGATCACGTTATTTAAAATAAGGAGGATTTATTTCAGAACTGTGTAACTGGATATTTTTTCGAATGATTCTCTGCTTGGTTCAGTTCCTGTGTAACAATTATGTTCTGGTCTCTTACTTCTAATGTAGGATTATTTGAAAACTGTGGAACCTTAGGTGCGTTTAGTTTAAAAATTATGATGCACATAAACTTCATTTTATCATCTAATGAAAAGTAATATACGATGCATATTATGTGAAACTGATATTAAGGTGTAAAAAAAATTAAGATAAAATTTTAAAGATACTGTTGCGGCGAAAAGCACAGAAATTTCGGTGCCGAGAGATAAGCACGGCTTGAGTACACAAAGACCTGCAGATAAAGGTAATAGGCGGAAAGTGCTTGTATAAGCAGATAAACATAGCGCTTGAGATAAGTCTCTTGCCGGACCAGTTAGGTTTTCACGTAAGGAAGGTTCTAGTGATATCTCGATTCACAGAGAATAGTTGTTTTTCTTATTTGCTCTAGAAGTCTTTCGAATTTATCAATGAGGAATTTAAGAGAGCGGCGACTCGCCAAGAGGGAGTCGCGAGAGGTAAGCAGAAAACAGCTGTAGAGTGTAGTTGTAAAACGAGAGTCCGTCGTGAGTAGTAAACAGAGAAAGGTAACAGTTGTTTGGTGTTGTTGTAACGAAAGCTGATGTGATCAGCTGTCACAGTTTGTCATAGCCGTTGAACTTGGTGGACTGACTGTGTACGTGACGTAATGCTGCTGCAATCTGTAAGTGTATTTCTACGGATATAAGAGAGATTTGGAACATCTGCAACTCGGACTTTTAATTCTACGAACCCACAAGGTCACAATACTTAACATTTTGATAAGTTTTCAGATCTAAAGAACAGACTGGGCTGTGTAACAGGAGTCACTTAGATTTATATGTAAGTTAAGTGAGTCAATAAATTCATGGCCAAATAGTTTATATCTAAGTTAAATTATTTCCCGACGAGGAAATAATTGGAGCATTTAACATTTTCAGTACTGAAGGTATCGCATCTCTTATATGTAAACAAACAAACAAAAATAGCAAAATATTCAGTGACAAAGATTTTAATATACTTCAGAAACCAAGCAGACAGAGAAGTACGTTCTTAAGACATGCATATTTGAAATTCGAGGCTTTTAATATGCTTTATCAAATCAATATTTGGTAGACATATATGTTTACAGTTAATCTTTTCCTGAACACACATTCGGAAATAAAATATATGTTCCGAAATAAGAAATAGAGTAAAGGACAAGAGGCTTAAAGCACTTTCTGTTTGATATTCACATTATGTGACATAAAAGACTCTTCAAATGTATGTAATGTTTGTGCTTTGAAAGTATGTGGTGATAACCTCTCTTTATAGTGGAGTACCACAAGCAGTGTATCATAAGCCAAGCTTTCTGCCAAGAATTCCGAAGATAAATATCCTGGATCTACGCCAGGCATATTAAAAATATGACCCCAACTGAGCCAGCGTGGTTCCTACCGTTTACAAATAACATGGGTAAAAGCAGCGAATTTCACTCTTGCCAAGCGTAATACATTGCTTGAATGATTTTAAAATATCTACTTTAGTGTGAAGTAATGAGTACAAAAGTAACTATAAGAAGAGTGAAAAAGTATTATAGCTATGTTAATTTTTATGAACAGACAGGAACAATAAATTCTTCCAGCTTCTGAACTCAGTGGTTATTCTAGATTTTTTTCTGATTATTTCATACAGTTTTAATGAAATATTATTTAGTTCTCTGGCTACGAGATTACCATGACCAATGCCAACGCAAAGGTATTTAATATTCTGAGACTATATCACTTATAATATAACAAAATGTTAGGCACAACAATTAAAAAATAAAGCACCAAAATATTTATTCTTCAATCAGACTTTGTTTAGAAAGTAAATATCCTTCATTGCTATGTATTTGATAAATCAAACGTCTAATATCCAAGTAAAAAAACGAAATATTACAAATGAAATGTTTATGACAAAATAAAGAAAATGGACACTTTTGGAAGATTTACATGACATTAATCATTTATTTTTATATCTATTCTACAAATTATTCTTAAGAAACCTTCTGTTTCTTTCTCCCTCTCTCTTTTTCGGCACTATTCTATGACAAACATTTACAAAGTAGCCTCATTATCTGCTCAGTTGTGCAAATATCTTTCAAGAAAGTAAATGTACACGTTCCGAGTACACGTATCTGATGTGTTCTGATGTACACGTATCATTCAGGCGTTCCATGATTGGAGTGTATGAGAATTAAATCAGCCATGTTAGTAGATGTATAGTATCCTGGTCACCATTTTAATCTTTACTCACTTCGAGAATTTCTATGGTTATGTTACTCCTATATGACGAAATATTTGCTAAATATAGCAATTAGCTACAGCAACTAGCAACTAGAAATTCTCCTTCACTGTTCAGGGGTGTTTAATGTTACAAAATTTGTACTTGACATAAATTAAATGTATTAAAATAATCTAAATTTAAAGTATGATTTAGGTTTTCAGATTTGTGTTTACTTGCTTATGGTACAATAACTTACAGGCAACTTATTCATATGAGAATATTTATGAAAACTTGAAATATGTGTTTTAATAATAATATGAATATTAACAGTAATTACATTCATAATATATCAGATTTTGAGATATAAAGTTATATATGTAAGTAATTATTCTTGTTTCAAATTTACAGGTAAGTGATCACAAAATGATGACCATATCTAAAGCAGTTATTAGGTAAGCATTTTATGCATTAAAATTATACTTTATGTTAATATTACTTAGCTTATTTCACAAAAGACAATTCCAGTTTAATATTTTTCAACGTACAATAAACAGTGGCATATAAATGATTTTTCGCAAAACAAACAACTTCCCAAAATAGGTCGGTTCCTTAGTACATAGTACACCGACATGAAAGAAACTTGTTGGCCTAACTTCTGTTTGCATATGTGATTTTTATGTTATCCTCATACAGAGGATTGTCATTTTTCACCATTTAAATATTTCGGACACTGATGTACCGCAGTTGCGAAAATACTAGCCTAACTTGAGGAGGTAGCAGTGTCGCGGCAACAGGCATAAAAGTTTCGGCAAAAATAGAAAACAGACGGCGGATATTGTTTCACGGTAATAAAGAGCTTGCATAAGTAGTTAACGATAGCACGGCTACTGTACACAAAGAGCCGCCAAATAAAGATAGCTGAGATAAAAGACTTACCGAAACAAACAAACTGCGATAAATGGAAATTTCTGGATTATTTCGGGTTCTTTATTGTTCTGGAAACCTCTCGTATGACGAATGAGGTATTTAAGGAAGTGACGAGTTGAAACAGCAGTAGTTGTGTAACACGAGTGTTGAGAGCTGATCAGAACATTGTAGACTGTGTGTATGTGACGTAATGTTGTTACGTGAGATTAGAACAGTGTATTCCTACGCAAATAAAGAATGGTTTTTAATTTCTGAAAATTGGACTTTTAATTCTACGAGCCCACAAGTCACAGTATTCAAAGAATGTAATTTCTGTACATGCTGCTCTTACTCGAAAGCGGTTTTTATATCCTGTTCACAGACGCATTAATATAAGTGATTCGATGAGCCATTTTGATTGCTAAGGAAGTGGACTGGCAATCCATTCAAAATTGAAGGTGATGAGTTCAGGCAAGACGACTGAAGTAAAATATTTCCGTTTCAAAGGATGGATATGGCCCATATAAAATAAGTAGTATGTTGGCACCGTGGATGGTGTCGGGTTTACATTTGACCACTGTTGCATAGATTTTGCTTTTTGACACCTCCCATCAGAAAAGCATTACAACAGTATTGAAGTACTCAAGACTTAATAGTTACAGATCAGAATTTAAGACCTCCTATATTATTTACTTAATTAAGTGATATACAAATACGTAATAGGGCATTTTTGAAACAAATAAAAAGAATAAGGCAATTAAATATTTAAAAATTAATATCTGGAGGTAAACACTCAACATGACGAAACATATAATAGATAGCCTCATCGTTATGAACTTGTTGCAATCTCGAGAAAGAAATTAAAAATATGCTGAGTCTGTAACTTAAAAATATAAGTTAATATTACATTCTAAAGTTATATGTATGGGCTTTAAATTCCGTTTTGAAAAATAAAGTAAGTAAATTCAGCTTAAACGTCTTGAAGTTTTCCATCCTGGTATTACACAAAAGCATATTTATCATGATTATTTTAATTTGATGATGGATTACATTGAGCGGAAATAATTCTTTATAGCTCTGATATGGAAAAAAAAAGAACGAAAGCTCCTAGATAATACACTACACCAGAGATGGTGAAAAGTCGTCTAGCGAACAATTTCGTCATGTAGTTTGCCAATCCTCTGTGCCTATCTGTTCGCTTTGTTAGTCAGAACTAGCTGAAATTGACATAAGGTATTTTGCAGATTTATTCACTTCACTACCGCTTCAATGGGTTTGCGCTGTACCGTAAGAGTTATTAGGTTATACACCGCAAGCGGACACCTTGTGCACTGCTACCTACATAGATCTATTGTGGCTACACACCCTAAGACAGATGAACTGAAGGAGCGGCAGGAGGCTACACGCCACAGGCAGGTCCTAGAGACGCGCTGGAGTCCCTTACAGTTTAAGGCCGGAAGGCCCGTCTCACTTTTGGACATGCCTAGACCCATCGACAGAGTAGCCGTTTTAAGTCGTCAGCATGCCTTTGGGCTAAAAAATGATGAAGAATCAGAATGAAAGGGAAAGGATGGAAAGAAAATAGTGATAGATGACAAGCCACCTCAGCATTCGCCTATCGACCAGAGGAAACCATGAAAAACGGATGGTAAGAGTGGGTGATCGATAAGAACCGAACCCGATACCTCTGGAATGCAAACTTCATAATTACCGTGGAGTCTTCTCACTCGGTAATAATTTGGACTTTATTCTCTTTTAAGGGTCATTGGGAAAAAACGGTATCCCTTCAGCTCCATGGCGCTATCAAAATAGGCACATTTGAAGAGTTTGTAAGGTACTGGCATTTAATTGCCTTTGTCATAAGACTTACAATTTGAAATGCAAAACTAACTTTGGAGATATGATGTTCATTTGGATTTGTAGTTAACAGACTCAGGTTCAAATTTTTAGAAGTTCAAAAGTGTAATGGTTTGCGAAAAATTATTACAAATTAAGCTGTACTAACGCTCACTTCCTCCTCGGGCAGCCAGCCAGGTGAAAAGATGATTAGATATCAACGTTTCGGGAGTGTACATCTCTCCCATCATCAGGCTATTTATAAAATGTTATAACCACAAAATGAAATACTGGATATAACAGAACTATAATCAAAGACAAAACGCTATCAAAATTCGCATTACTGAACAAAATACTGTTTTCATTAAATTAAATGCAAGGTCAGGAGATGGCATGAGCATAGAAAATTGTGTCAAAGAAACGTAACTACTTAACCTGATTATCAAGCTGTATTGATCTTTGCTTCTTAATTTGATGGATTTCCATTTTAAGGCACGATTAAGCGTGCTCCTTTCAGAAGAAATCGCCAAAGCCTCCTTAATTCTCCGCTCCCAGTAATGATTAATCGCGATGCTGGATTTCAGTTCAGCTCCTCTTTCGTAATTCGGCATTACGTTAACGGTACATTAAAACGAAGATTTTGGTTTTACGTACATTTTCAAATTAAATAAATAGCTCCAGGTATATTGTGTAAAAGGTACTAGCGAGACGACTACAACATTTTATTACACATTGTTGAATTCCCATCATCTTCATCAGGTTTCAATCAAACTACTCGATTGTAATGTCAGACGCTTGTTCTTTTCGTGTTCCATTGAAATTAAGCTTTCATTGTCATGGAAGCTCCTCTTCAAGCTACTGTTCCATTTTCAGTTAAAACAACAGCTTACTAAATTACGTGCTTTACGGAACTGCCTGCTTTATTCGCGCTTGAACCATTTCCAGATGTGTGTGTCAGTGAAAAGGAGAGAAACTCCAATTTCGGAGTTAGTTTCCTCAAATCCAAAGCTTTATTATTTTGCCAAAGACTTTGCTACATGCCACATGTGTTGAACATAGGTACCGCTAAAAGAACCAACTGCGAGTACTGTGAAGGTTTCGTGTCAGAAGTATAAAAAAGTGGGACGAGCGAAAGTTATATAGTATAGGAATTGGAAAATGGATTACAGTTGGCTTTTATACTCGACGGTGGTGGAAGGATTGGTTCCGAGGGAACAATTTATGTGTTGGACTGTGTTCATTTCCGATATCGCTTTTGCCTTGCTTACTTTTGCTTCTCCCGTACGTCCGTCCAACCGACCGACGGCGAGAACTCCCAGCAAGTATTGACCGGCCCTCAAGGGCGCCGCCCTATCCCTACCAGTATCCCTCCTGCCCAATCTCTTCTTCTTTCTACTTGCTTCTTCATCTCCTGCCTAATCGCGTATGTTCCCAAAAATCAGCAGACTTGGTGTGAACAGCATGCCACGATTCATAGGCCACTAAGATGTATATGTAATATGACGTGCTTCAGAATCATACAGATCAGTTTTGCTGGCTTGTCCAAATAAATAGGTACTTTGGACAATGCACCCTGATTGTTGACAATTTATGTGCTTTGAGCAGCAGGATGACATATTCTACCAAAGAAGAAAGCAGCTAAACCACTAGGGGCTCTCGTAATCTCGATACACACCGTTTGTGGTGATTTACTATTGCAAGTACTTGAAAACACGCAAGTTAATTGGAGACTTTAATGTCATGATGGCACGTTGGCCATGGTAGCTCAATGGTTAAGAGTGACCACACGGAAACTGGAGGTTCCGTGGTTCAAATCCCGGCTATGGCATTGCATTTTTCAGGTTGATTCTATCTATCCAAAGCCTTAGCGTATACATGGATAGAGTGAAGGAACGATTAATTTCCATCAATTAACATAAAAACAAATTGTCAGTAGGAGATTTTAATGTCATGTGGGCATGTTGGCCATAGTAGCTCAAATGGTTTGAGTGGCTGGAGGGAAACCAAGAGATCCGTGGTTCAAATCCCGGCTATGGCATTCAATTTTTCAGTCTGGCTCTAACCTTTCATAGTGCGTCCTACACAGGGCTAGTGTGAAAGAACAATTAATTTCCATTAATTGTACCTAATAGTGCTCCGAACTATAAATCCCGGGCTTTAAGTACTTACAGAATAGTATGTCGCCATTAAGGTAGTTGTCTCATGTGTTTATAAGAACTCCTAGTGGTTTACCGGGAGAAAACACGAGAGTGTTGGAGAATTTAATGCCATGTTGGCACGTTGGCCATAGTAGCTCAAATGGTTAGAGCGGCTGGACGGAAACCATATGATCCGTGGTTCAAATCCCGGCTATGGCATTACATTTTTCAGTCAGGCTCTACCCCTTCACAGTGAGTCCTACACACGGCTAGTGTGAAAGAACAACTAATTTCCATAAATTATAAATATGTTTACTAGCCTTTTTCCTTGGTTTCTCTTGATGTGATTTTATAAATACGTTTAAGTTTGTCCATACCTTTTCTTGTGATTTTTCGTTGCTAGTATCCTAAATGTATATCACAATACCTCTTTGCTCTAAATCGTTGGCATTAAGTACAAAGGTAAACTATTTTAATTTATTTTTAACTCATTTATATGATTTTCGGCTGTTCTCATTTCTGCACTCCCGACGTAACTGTACAGGTGTAAATATTGTGACGTGGGACTGCATGTGCAGCCATAGTCGCATGGAAATTGCGTCATATTAGTACTTCCATCTTACAATGTGTTTCAAACTCTTAGCATACACAAACCACTTTGCGAGTTTTAATTTTGGAATAGTTTTCGTGAAGAACTTTTCAAAACTATCCACAACTTAATACTTCTGCAGTGTAGTGTTTATGCACCACGATATCAAAAGGAGTGTACTGAATAAAAATGTGTACCTCACCGTCCATAGTAACAAAACCGCAAGAAAACCTGTTATATTCCCAATTTTCCTTTTATACACTTTTGCAGAAGTTCGAATTTTTGAGCCCATCACAATACGTCCTCACAAAAGGAAAGGCATCCCTTGTTTTTTTGCTAAACCTCTACTACCAGACTGCTTGAGAAAAAGTACAAGTCAAAGGTTCCATACATAAGAAACATCAAATTACATAACCGAAGTTCTGAGTTAGAAGAAATGATTTTGATACCGCGTATTACTTGTTTTCATAGAAATTCCAACATTCATTGGCGTTGTTATGAGGATGAAGGAGACGTAACCTCCATCAATACCACACCAAACACTTAAGATTTTATGGATGCTGCAAGTGGTTCTCCAGCCATCAGTTTTTTTACAATTCATGCATAATTATATACGTATGTGCATAAGAGATCCAATGAATATTATTAAAACACTGCATCTGTGGTATTCGACTAAAATTGTGAGAAATTAAAATGTTTCATAAGGATAAGAATTCTAAAAATTAAGCAAAGGAATTATCCTCTGTCGCTATGTTGGAATTTGAAGATTACATAAAACTGTTCTGCAAACAAACTTTGAAATCTGTAGTATTCATTTCCACGTGTTAAAATGAAAATGAAATGAACTTAGATGGTCAGGCGTATACTTTATAATGGGCACGCCCAACGCTGAAGCTTCATTTCTCGTAATCATTTTACAGCATTTTTGCATAATTAAAGTTATGTACAAAATGCAATACTTTTAATTTGTTTCGCAACATATGTATGAGTACTACCTAACAAATTGCGTTAAAGAAACTATCATATACTTTTTTTAATTAATTCTCTAATTTTATTAGAAATAAATTATTAACTTTGAAAAATTAATAATTTTTGGAAAAAAATAGTATCGACTTTCTGCATTAATTACAGGTTAAAATAAAATTTCTGATATTATAGACACTTCTGTAAGCTCATTTGTTATACAATATTTTTTAATATTATAAACTTACATAATGTGGAGAAATGTGTTAAAACTATGAATATATGCACATTATATAATATATAATTAATACAATATACGATATATTCGGCAACCAGGAATTTTAAACATGCTAAAACATGTTGTTATTGTAATAGACATATATTTCAACTACATATCTTACATATATATTGGATTATCAGAAATAGATGCACTATTTTAATGAGTTTACAGCATGGATCGGCCATAGAATTTAGCGGAATCAATCGCACCGAGGGGAAGTACGGATTTGGAGTCACGGTTATAGGACTCAGCATCATGAGGAGAATCGGAAGTGACGTTAGGAAGGGATGCTGGCTAAGAAAACCATAATTTTGGCTTGGGGATGCATAATGTTTCCCCATCACCTCTCGAAAAGGTTAGATGATCGCTGTCTGTCGCGGTGCCTGAGCGTGAGGCCGGCAGTTTTGTTGGCAGCCCTACGGCTGTAGTGCCACAGGAGCAAGCAATCGGCCACCTCTTAATGAGGTGGCTGCGTCTTTTAAAATATCGCGCAAATGGATACTTCTCTGAAAATTTCCTTTCCTATTTCGCTCTTATTGTTTCTTTATTCTGGGGTTTTTAAATGATGCGTTTATAATGAAATGTTGACATCAGATTTTTGTATCCAATGCAGCTCTTTATCTTGGATATGTGAAGGTAAAATATGCAATTTTGTTTCCCAGTTTATATTTGGCATTTATCACTGGAGCTCATAAGTAATGCACAAAATTTACTACAACTGTATTGAGTGAGATGACTCTGCATTTACATTAGAGGCCGCATTCTGTAGATCCCAGAGTCAATTGCCGTCTTCTCTTGCTGACCATAAAGGTTTTGTCGTTTTCTTTGGTCGGTGGGAGCAATTTCACATATAACACGATTTTCTTTCCAGTACTTCTCGTTCATTCGTTTTCTTCTCGACTTTGAGCTGTGATTTTAAGTTTCCTCCGCATGGAAGAAATCATACATCTGGATAGATGATGCAGTTGCTTGCTCAGACGAAGGAGTGCTTACGTCGGACACCAGAGACCAGCTTTGTTGACAGATCGTTCATCACTCTTTCTAGGTAGCTCCAGCAGTGAGAGAGATGTTAGAGGCTGGCACTGTTAGGGCCTTCAGCGCGTCTCAGTGGCCTGTCTACTTGCGTTCTGTATCCTCTTGTGGTTTCTTTACTTTTATCCGCTTTTTGTGAAGGATGACAGCCACAGTAGATTGTAGTGCGCTAGGTATTTCCCTCCTTTATAGAACCGACATCTCTATACGCAACTGTTGTATAAGAAGTAAAGTTGCTGGCTTTAGGGGTTAGGCCATATTATATTACGTCTTATTATAGGAATACAAAATTTAATTTTATTCAATGATTCAGAGATGATGTGAAAAATATTTTCAAATACATGTTGTCTCAGCATTCTAAAGGTGTACAGCATCCCATATGTTTCCGTGTTGCTCAGGGAATAAATCTTATCCTTCTTGTTTCCATAAGCAATATGTGTAGTTTTTCGCTCTTGTTTCATATGTAGTCGTCGCTACACGTGAGGGTGCATCTTCCATATGGAACAAGTCGTCTTGGTATTTTACCATATAGAACACATCCTTACGATGTTGCTGCATAGCAGGAAATGTGACTGAATCTCCATTTTCTTGTTTCGCAACCAGTTCATGTATAAAACAATTGCATGTCGGTTATCCTTCCATTTCCCCACTCTCCCCGCTATTAAACTGATGTTTTTGGGGTTTAAGAAACCAGCAGTTACAACTTGATTTGAAACAAAGAATTTGTGATACTACATTATCTGCAAGGAGAGCGATAGAAATTGCTGAAAATATAGCTTACTCTTCAGTTCACAAAGTACTATATATTTTCTGCGTATTCCAATAGATGGCCTTCTTTTTTACTATAAAGGAATCTGATGTTTACTTTCTATTTGCTATCGTTTACTATACGTAGTCCACAAATTACTCATATAAAGGCTTTTTTCCACCTATTTGTATATATTGGGATGAAGGCTGGCAGAAAGCTTTTAAGATAATTTGCAATAGGTACATAAGGGTACACAAGAATTAGGTACATCATTTATCTGCTTTGCGCAGAACTTTATACTGCATAGAGTAAGGATATAAATGCTGAAGCACAGCTTCTGCATGCAGTTTACAGCAGATCTGCTGCTACTATCACCTTCCAGGAGGAAGGGATGAAGTGAAGCGATTACGGGCCGCAGGTAGACAGGCCACAAGTACGTGAGGACAGCTCTGATATTTCCTGACACAAAGATCCTTTCTACTAGCGGAAGCAACAAGAAAGCTCGACGAACTACCCGTTCGAAGGAGCAGACTTACAGTTTCCACGGGAAGCTTTCTTTGAACAAGCATCCGCGGCATTTGACCCCACCGTTCTTCATTACGAAACTGGGGACATGACTTAAACATGAGTGGGAAAAGGAATGAAACAAAAATAAGGGAAATGAAAGTATTGGAGAAGAAATCCCAGCGTTCACCAGCCGACCAGGAAAAACCACGGAAAACCAAGTAGGTAGTGGACCGGATTAGAGCCCGAGATCTCCTCTTTTCCAAAGAGGCATTTCAATGGATCTTGAAGTTATCCATTATGTACGAGGGCTGTTCAATAAAGAAATATCACCGTTTTTTCTTGATAACGTACCTTTACTTATCCTCATAACTTTGATAGTTCTGCTCAAAATAGTCTCCCCTGAATGCTATGTACTTGTCCAGCGTTTCTGCTTATCCTCAAAGACATGCTGGAAAACATTTTTGAGAGATCCTTCAAAATCGCCTCCGCAGCCTTCATCACTGCTTCTGATGATGGATAATGCCACCCACGAAGGCGTTTCTTCAAGTTCGAGAATAGAAACTGTCACATGGGGCTAAATTCGGGCTATAGGGAGGGGGAGGGATGCACTTCAGATTGATTTTTGCAAGATTTTCAGCAACAACATTGGCGATACCCGTACTATCGTGGTGCAGCATCCAGCCTGCTTCACTGAAATGTGGTATTTTCCGCCTGATCTGAACTTGTAATGTTTTCAGGATATCCCTGTAGTATTGTCCAGTTACTGATGTGTGTGCAGGTACAACATGCTGATAAACCATTCCATGAATATCAAA
The DNA here is from genome assembly GCA_030765055.1 of Mantis religiosa. Taxonomy (NCBI): domain Eukaryota; kingdom Metazoa; phylum Arthropoda; class Insecta; order Mantodea; family Mantidae; genus Mantis; species Mantis religiosa. The sequence goes on along the minus strand of CM060948.1, from coordinate 305,207,370 downwards.
CAATGAGATGACCATAACTTTCCCATCAAAAGCAACCACTTTTGCTCTTTTGGGGGTTGGTGATGAACGAGATTTCCACACTGAGCTTTGCTATTTGCTCTCAGGATCATAATGATGCAGCCAAGTTTTATCAGCAGTGATTACCTTTGGAAGAAACTCCGTATCTTCCTCTAACATCAACTTCAACTGCATGTTACATACATTGCAGCGGTAGGCGATACAGAATATATCTGAACTTGCCTGGTTCTCACAGGCGGGAAGCAGGTGTACCAACAATGGAACTACTACCGCGTGTTTGTTTCACATTAAGCTAACAGATTGAATTTTTGTGCGAGAAAGTATGACCGTAAAAATTATGATCATTCTTTATTGATCAACCCTCGTATAATCTCTGCTTGAACTTTAAAGAAACAACCGAAGAGCGCTTTAAAGGTACATTATTTAAATACATTAACTTCAAGAGAATGTCCGAGAATATCTCGGAAATGTCTAATGCTACATACGAAAATAAATTTGTTATAATGATGTGGTATTTAAGCTAGCTAGAAATATATCCTGTATTATTTATTCATCTGATATGGTTTTCTGTTATATGAAATTGTATGAATCTTACTGGACATCCACAGAAGAATCAGCATATTAATTTGTTTTTGTCATCTTAATACTCCAAACATAGTTTCTGACAGTCGTTTTAGGTATGTTTGAAAAAACAGAAAAGGGACATTTTTCATCTGTAAAGTCTTAGTTTACGGAAATATTTTACGGAACTTTGCCTGACACCCTTACCACGCGTAGGGGGCCCAAATATGAAATCTGTACTTAATACACGTTCCATTTTAATGACCTCCTCCTTTCACAGAGGAAATACTGGTTGAAGCACACATGAGCACACCAGTAACATCTTGAGAACCTAGAGACATATAATGTATGGAAACATTGATATCAATTTTGCTTTTTTAGATAATTGGCGATTTGGGTGTTAGGCATAATTTATAAACGAAATGTTTAATATCTATTCATACACCGATAAATTAATAACGGTATAGCTTTATTTATAAATGCTCTATTTATCTGTATTATTGCATAAGTTTGTGAAAAATTATATATTACAAAATTTTAAAATCGCTTATTTAGGTTTCTCTTAGTTACGAAAACTATTTGAAAATTGTATATTTAAAACGAAACATGGAATTATTTGAGTATCATTTTGCTTGTGTATATGTGCTATGCTCAAGGGGAGACTAAATAGAAGCAAATATTCCTGAAATATATTTTAATTCTTTGTTTAGCGTTATAAAATTCAATTTACTATTTAATTGTGTGTATAATTAATTGTTTAAGCCATATTAGTAGCAACTTACACATATTTTAAAACGGAATGGCGTTCGTCGTTCGTTACTCTGAATTCCCCACTACACGTGAAAACATTGTAAATTCTTATGCATTTGGATTTGAGTGATAAACCTTAGGTATTAGATATCTTACGGTTACTTTTGTTCTACAAGTTTCTGGCCGCGCCGTGGCTCAGTGGTTATACCACTTGGCTCTCACCAAGGCGGCCCGGGTTCGATCACAAGTGACCGCAAAGTGAGATTGGTGGTGGACAACACGGCGCTGGGGCGGGTTTTCTCCGGGATCTCCGGTTTCCCCCGTCATCTCATTCCACCGGTGCTCCATCTTCATCTCATGTATCATCAGTGTCATCGCCTGCGGTGCCGTATGTAGTAAAAGCGGACGTTAAGCACTACACACACACACACACACACACACACACACACACACACACACACACACACACACACACACACATACACATCTACAAGCTTCTACTGCTCCTGAATATCGGACAAGTCTGTGACTGCTTCCCTTGAAAGTTTCAGGATAGGGATGCTATTTATGTTCACGATGATAAAATGCCTAGAAAATTCAATACTTTGCAATTGGTACTGCGCTTTCTAACATTCATAAACAGTGCGTCAAGCACGGTTGTTTTTGAAATGCAAATAAATAAGGCTAAGAGAGATAGATCCCTTAGAATCCAAGCGGCATATCCTTAACAATTAAGCAACACGGAAATGCTTAACTGTCCCAAATATTAGAAGAAATTTGGAATCCCTCAAATAACACAATTGTAATTTTCTTTCCAGTTTACGTCCTCCAGCGTTAAGTCAAATATCGAACGATGACTGAAATGGGTGAAATTATACTCAAATGAGTCCGGGATCCATGGTGCTTTGAGTTACCTGACATTTGTCTATCAGGATAAGGGAAAACCCCGGAAAAAACCTTATCCAGGTAACCCACCCTGACAGAGATTCGAACTCGGGACCTTGTGAACGTGAGGCAGACACTCTACCATCTACGCTACCGAGGCGGGCATATAATTGTATTGTACATCTATAGCCAAAGCAATTGGACATATTACAAAATTCAATGAGATCAGCTTCAATGTATATAAGTAAACAAACTAAACTATATAAATAAATTAACCATTCATTTGTACATTGTGTGAACGTAACATGTTTTCTCAATTAAAATAATCACTTAACCAAAAAGAATTCCCTTGAATGTAATTTCCTTTAAAACAATACACTGACACATAAAAAAAGGAAAATAAAGTAAATCAATTGCTGCAAAATGAGTATACTGGACACATAAATATTCAACAAAACAGAAAAATTGGTACCTTTGGTGAATACCCCTACAACAATTTAATTAAACTACAATTATTATTACACTTTCAAAGTATGTAATAAACTTGCTAAAACGAAAATTGAATGTGTCAATATTTCAGTACTATATTTTTTATATATAAGGACTACTTTCTAAGTTTAGGTGAGTGCTTATATGAATTGATTTTATCTCTTGGAATAAATAATATATTAATATATTTTAGGGTGATACTTGGGATGTAACTGTCTTAATTTAATATGATTAGTCTTGTTGATGATGATGATGGTCATGGCAAAAGCCAGATATAAAACTTTCTAAAATCTATACAAGTGTAACAAAACCTATTAAAAATACACGTACATAAAAAACATCAAACAAAACCTACTAAAAATTTCGTTCACTAAATCCTAAACTCTAAACTAGGCAAGAATCTGAAAACCTTCTCCATGGGTCTCCAAGCACGGCCTACACGTGGGTGGGCCTGTTGACCGTCTCCCTCAACCACGAAGAGGAACCCACACGAGGGAGACTGTTGGCTCGGGACCCCGGGTGCGCCAAACCCGTACCTACCGAAGTAGGCCCCTGGGGGGGATTAGTCTTGTTATACAATCTTTGAAGTCAACAGCAATAAATTTTAAATTATTCTGAACGACAAGCCTCTAAAGTCGAATTTCTGAAGCAATAAGTTGTATGTAATAAAACTGCGAAAGAATCAAGTTTCTTAAAAAGTGCATGTGTTACAAACTTATGTTGAACAAGTTATTCCAATTTACTGTATTTGAGATTATGAGGGCCCGTATGATAGAATAATAATCAAGTATGGGTCTTACCAATGACTTATATCAGAGAAAAAGAGCTCCTGAAACCTTAAAATAACATGAATAACAAATAATAAATCCCGGACTTCCATGTGTGTGCCAAGAACACAACTAGTACGAGTATGTTTATAGTAAATGATGTGTTTATAAAAATTACTTGTGGATACTATTTGCTTCAATAGGTTCTATTTCATCTGTATATTATTCAAGGTAAATGTTGCTTCAGTGCTTAGATAAGGAAATATCCTGGTTTGGATATATTAAAAGAAAATAAATGAAATTGCAGTGTTTAATGCCCGCTTTTACTATATACGGCACCGCAGGCGATGACACTGATGATACATGAGATGAAGATGGAGCACCGGTGGAATGAGATGGCGGGGAAACCGGAGATTCAGGAGAAAACCTGCCGCAGAGCCGTGTTGTCCACCACAAATCTCACTTTACGGTCGCCTGGGATCGAACCCGGGCCGCCTTGGTAAGAGCCAAGCGGTCTAACCACTTAGCCACGGCGCGGCCTCTATTAAAAGGAATATTATCCCTTTAATTCATTTGCTTATAGCAATAAAGTTATGTAGTTCAATATTATTTTACGGAACGGTACATTTTTAAATTATTGCAAATAGTACAACGTATATTATTTGTTATTGTTATATTTTACAACTTTTAATCTCACCTTAAGGCAAGGCTACACTACAATTCCAAATTTTACAATAATAATAAACCTATCATTATGAACATTTAGCCACATAATTAGAGTATCATTTTAAACTTGCATGCAAATTTGTTTAATTAGAGCCAACTGAAAAATTCAATGCCACGGCCGGGATTTGAACCACGGATCTCCTGGTTTCCGTTCAGTCGCTCTTAATCCTTGAGCTACCATAACCAACGTGCCGTCATGATATTAAATTCTCCAGTTGACTCATTATATTTTCCCGGTAGACCGCTTAGCGTTCTCATATTCAAGATAAACATTTGTGGCGACTTACTATTGTAAGTAGTTAAATACCAGGATTTTATCGCTGAATATTTTTAATGCATATGTATATTGAGGAATAGAGTACTTGCAATAGTAAGTCGCCACAAATGTTTATCTCGAATATGAGAACACTAAGTGGTCTACCGGGAAAATATAATGAGTCAATTGGAGAATTTAATATCAGGACGGCACTTTGGCCATGGTAGCTCAAGGATTAAGAACGACTGGACGGAAACCAGGAGATCCGTGGTTCAAATCCTGGCCGTGGCATTGAATTTTTCAGTTGGCTCTAATTAAATAAAAATCAGCCATATACCTGAGTAATGTATGTAAAAGGATTAATTATTTAAGGATTAATTCCTCAATATAAATTGAAATTGCATGCCAATTTTCATGTTACTGCAGCAGAGTTCATTAATGATTAATTATTCTTTGTGAAAATATTGTAAAAATTAAAAATGTTCTGCGCCTCAAAAAAAATCAGTTTTTATGTTGCATTTTTGCTTTAGGCTAGAACACAGCAATTTTAAAAGATCCACATTCTTATTTTTTGTAATATTCTTGTAGAATTTGTTCTAAAATATTTTCTATGTGTTAGCTCTCAAAATTTTGAAAATATTAACCTTTAATTCCTTAACAAGTTATAATTTTCAAAAAATCAGCATTAACATAAAAGGGAAATATGAAGTTTCTTATTTACGTATTATGAACGTATACTGTAAGTTTCACCAAGATAAATGAAAAATGTTGACTCGTAGGGCGTTTTGTATTCTGAAAAGTGTTAGAAATTGGTTTCTCAGAAAATTAACTTTCAAGTAATAATTGTTACTCTTAGCGATGGTTAAAGGTCTCCTTAAATTGTCACATGATGGCCTAAAATGGTGCAAATTATAAAAATAGCATGCCATCTATTACTACATACTCTAAGCTACCAAAATTCTCTAAAAAGAAAATTCCATTATTTTCAGCATTTTCGGCAAATTTTCAGTGCGGCCTCACCTTAAGAGCTATTAAATTAAATCTTGGTAAAACTAAAAGTCGATAATTGAAATTGTAAAGAATATAAACAACTTTTATTAAAGTTGAAACTAATAACAGACATATACATATAATAACGACGTACAAGCATATGTGGAAATCACGGTTTAAATCAAATACATTCTCATATAAGAATACATAGGTTTACATAAAATATAATTGATTTTGTAATAAAACTGTTAACCTTTTAATAACTCTGTGGGCATTGCTTTAATAAACGACCTTTTTTTTTTTTTTTTTTTGCAAAATGCTACAGAAATGGAATAGTACCCAGAGATTTAATTTGTAAAGCAATACCAATTGCATCAAATCAGTATTTAATGGAAAAGTACGCTACTTCTGTATAATGGTACGTATTTATTTGGGAAATTCAGCCGTCTGGTCTTCGAGTGTTTCCTATCTAGTAGCTGCCCTAGATGAACCAGGCTGAATGGATATGGTGAAAACTTTTTACTTTATCCATTCTTTACAATACAATGGATTTCTGTAAGCTTATTACCTTTGTGTTTTTAGAACCTTGATTGTGTATTATATTTTATCATGCTACGCCAAATCACGGTGCAATCGCAGTTCAGATATGGCTTGTAAATGTACTTAAAACAAGTCCCATATCAGTAGATTTACTGACATGTAAAAGAACTCCGGTACGTTATTGTGAAAAAACAAATATTATTTCAAAAATTGTTAGCTTGCTTCCATGTGGTTAGGTACCAAGGGCCTGTATGAATGTTTCTGTCTCTCTGCCGCAGCGGCGAGTATGTTTGCCGTCCTGGGAATTGCCTGACATTCCTCTAACAGGACAAACGTTTGCTGTCATTTTCAGTGCTTTCACATCCAATCTGTGTTAAGGTTAGGTCTCCAGACCTTAATATCGTTTACCTGTAACATCAGTTTACAAATAGCGAACCGCAGAACCGAATTCTATTTGCAATAATTTTTCAATTTGGCTTTTAGCATCAACGTTCTGGTGCTTTTAATTTGATTGTCTTCGATAACTTACTATAACTATAAAAAGTGATGATATGTTAAATAGTTTCTTATGAAACATAGAGAAAAACAATTTGAATTAATAAGGTTGGTACACATTTATGGAAGGGCTTAAAGTCTTGTAGATGTTTAAGATAATATACTAAATTAATGAAAATGAAAATGAACCGGGAACAGTTACCTATAATCTAGACGAGCAGTTAATATTAACACTAAAAAGCTATAGAAAATGCATCTGTTAAACATCGGTCTCTGCTAGTAATCAAACACGAATCATGCGAGTAAGAGATACAAATTATCTGTTCATTAATTGACTTAGGGCGACTACATTGTGGTTTAAGACATGTTTGGAAACAAAGGGAAGCTAAACTCATATTCAGAGTACTCTATTCTTCCACAAACAAAACACAAATGGCTGGCCCCGTAGCTCATTCGGTAGAGCATCTGCCTGCCGTACTAGGGGTCCCGGGCTCGATTCCCAGCTGTAGGGTGGGGATTTTTCTCCTTCCAAGATAATTCCTCATTTTCCCCAGAGACTGGAAGTATGAATGAGAGTGCGAATGTGATTAAAACATCAAACGAACAGGAGTTAACACCTTCGATATGTTTCAAAGGAGAACGGCCGCCGATATGACTTTTGGAGTTAAAGGCGGGGTATAAATGGAACAAAAAATAACCACACGAATGAAACAATTCTGAAAGAATTTCATTTATAATTCTAGTTGTCTCTTCACTGTGCAAACTTAGGAATAAATTAACTAGTTTATGATTAACAGAAATATATTGATGAGGAAGTAATTATGAAATTATTGTAAAATTAATTTGGAGATATTTATAATGACCTCTCCCTTAACCTCCTTTAGTTGGAATTTGGTACATCCTCGGCTACTCATAATAACGGATGAAAATCCTATGATATTCATGTAAAGGGCCATGAAATGTTGACGGAGTGTCTGACTTCCTTGATCTTCCCTCGAAGTTTTCCGGGTTCTGGAAGAGCTGCATACTCTACAAATAATCTAGTAGTGGAAAAATCCTTGGTTTGAACGGTTTCAGGATCATCATTGTACGCTAAATTTTAAAACCTTATGCCTTCTCTTTTCCACCATACATATTTTGTGGCATAGCGGTTACGGTATTTTCACAGAATGTGGAAACCTGTCAAGTAGGCACAATGAAGTGGGATGAAGCTGGTGAGTATGTAGATTTCTTATATCAGGTTCCCATCTTTGGAAAATACGCTTAGTCTGCGACTATAGAAGAAAGTAATCTTGTAACCTTCTCATTTGTCAGACTAACTTATCGATTAACTATTTTGAATATAAACATGTGTAGCTGGCATACTTAATTTGTAAGATTACTCACTCAGACTGAGCAGGTGTTCACCATTTCTTCCAAAAGCGCTTTGCGGTCTTTACTTCAGACTATGTTCAGTGGATGCTACTCCAACCACTGTCGACGGACGCAAACTTGACTATCCAAGAAAATTAAGGCTCCTCCCATTGACGATCTCCTGATTTTCAATACCAACATTTGGAACTAGAACATTGGAGCTGGACACAGAAATTGATTGTCACCTGTGGATTAACTGATTGGAGCTGCTTCAACTCTGGATGTGAAGAAGTTGAACTGTGGGATTGTTGTGTCACATATACTCCCTCTTCCTCTTACAGAAACTGAGATCGAAGAGGAAGTATATGTGACACAACAATCCAACAGTTCAACTTCTTCACATCCAGAGATGAAGCAACGCCAACCAGTTAAACCTCAGGTGACAATCAATCATCTGTGTCCAGCCCCAATGTTCCAGTCCCAAATGTTGGTATTGAAAATCAGGAGATCGTCAAGAGGAGGAGCCTTTATTTTCTTGGAGGGTCAAGTTTGCGTCCGCCGACAGTAGTTGGAGCAGCACACACTGAAGATGGTCTGAAGTAAAGACCGAAAAGTCTTTTGGAAGAAATGGTGAACCCCTGCTCAGTCTGAGTAAGTAATCTTACAAATTAAGCATGCCAGCTACTCATATTTATATAAAACATATCTCACTTTTAACAACTTGACAAGTCTTCTTTAAAATAATTTTTAAGTTAGCACATTTATTTTTATACAATGTTTATAAAGCCCTGCTAGTGAACCTGATTACAGTATTCCCCAAAACCATAAGTGTTTACATGATATTAGGATGGAAGTAAGGTAAATCAGAAGTTTGTACTCCTTTGTTATACGCCCATCTGCAGTATTCGATAAATGGTGGACATGAATATAACATAAGTGTCGTACCATAATAAAGAGAATTGATAATAATCAATTTTTAAGCTATAGCTTCTGTCTTAGTGTTATTCCATGACTTTCTCTGTATATTACTTGAATTAAATAAAATGTAGCAGGATTTCGATTTTCTATTAATTTTTATTTCATGGAATTATCAGCAAAGGCGTTTAAGTCATTTTTTGTAGATTAGCAGCTTTTTACTACTTTAGACGTTTAATTAAAATGTATTTTAAAGACCCATGTCCCTTAGAAGGAAAGAGGCTTTTCTAGGTAAAAGTGTTATCAAAAATTAGCTGATCGTCATTTGAGAATACCCTACAGAGAAACGCCTACACACAGATCTACACATATACGAATTTCCTATAGTTATTATATTAATATAGAGAGGGTGTATATTTATTGTTGCCAAATATTTCCGGGACGACCTCCAAATTCAAAATAGTATAAAATGTTTCACATAAACATGGGTCTGGGAATCATTTATTGCTGAATTTCAAGTTATAGGTTTCAAAAATTGTTCGGAGTAGCTTGCTGCTGCTGCTGCTGCAAAGCATGACCTAAGCCCGTTTTCCAGCATATGCCCATGCTATTCCAAATTTCTGGCGTAATTCGCATTTAGTCCAGTTGAAAGTAAATACGCTCTCTCAGGGTCTCGTTGGATTTCAGTGAGGATATCTAAAAGGCTGTGCAATGAATCCTTTTCAATCAAAATCTCTATGCTCAAATTTATCATTTAAGAAGTTACGTATTATCTGGCTAAAATGAACTGGCGCATCAACGTTAAAAGCCACGTTCTTTGAATGATGTCCAGAGACACATCATCCATTAAATGATGCAACCTATTAGTGAGAAACTGAAGGTACATCTCTGCATTCAGGCATGAAAGAAAATTAGCGCCCAATAAGATGATCACAAAAAATTCCGCCTCAATGTTGAGACAGAACCTCCATTGATGTCTACCCCTTCGTTCATCATGATGTTTTTCATAGTCAGGTGTGTACATTATGAAAAATGAAGATACCATCGTGAGTAAACCCAACCTCATCAATGAACAGCGTGTAGGCTAAGAAGTCCATGGACATAGAATATTTCTGTAACATGTGATAGTGGAAAATTCTTCTTAACCCAAAGTTCTCCATATATAATCTTCGCCCCCACTAAATGTCATACACGTACCTAACAACTTCTTGCGAACATTAAGGTGACTAACTCCTTCCCTTTCTACAGTGCTTTCTGATGGGTTGGCATCCCCATCAGAAACTCGTTTCATCATGAATTTTTTCATCATATATCCTTCCTTCGTACTTCTATTGGTCTATCAACAAACGAAATACTCTTCTCAGATCAGCCACCCTCAAATTCCCAAGCGTTGAATTCCTGAGAATTGAGGGGTACCTTTCTGTATAAACCTTACGTGCCCGTGAAACATTCCTATCTTCAAGGACATGCATGTAGTGTATGTCGATCTATTCACTGATAGGATACAATCTTTTCGACTCTCTGTGCCTTACAACGGGTATCAAAACAAAAAGAGTGAAAAAATCCGCAGACATTTAGTTGAGCGCAAGATTAAAGGTTTGTTAAAACAATCAGATAATCAGCGGATAACAGTGAAATAAAATTAATAATTATTAGTGTCAACAAAAGGGCAAGTCCTTTAACATCTGTAGAACAAGAAATTTTCAGACCTAAGTTCCCATGAACTTAATTTACTGTTTTTGGGGAAATGCCAAATATTTGAGATCAGTATAGATATATCCTGCAAATGTCAATATTATCTATTAATCTTTATTACTTGTGAAACCTTAAAACCAAAACTTTTAAAATCAGATGTGGTCTTTCAAATTCAAGCTATACAGGAAGATTGCTAAGACCATACCATTAAATTTAGGGATATTGTTCTCAAAGGTACGCGAGATTTTATGCAAATATCTTGCCCATATGGGAGAACTCACTTGTCTAATATGTTGTTCGGTAAAAGCATAAGCAACTAACTTTAGGCACCATCCTACCCTGTCACGAAACTAGCTTTTCAAAGTCTCACCACCGGCACCACCGATTCCAAACCTCGTTATTAACATCCAGTCGTGGTAAATGCTGAAAATTAACGCCAAAGCTTTCATATAAACTATATGGTAGTAATGCTTTGATGACTAATCTGACTGGATAGCCCTGAATGGTCAATGGATTTTCGTATGTAGGCCAGGGACAGGGGCTCAGATCAACCGTTTCTGTATCGTGAGTGGTGTGATGACAAAATGCTCGTTACACTGAGGCACGCATCTGTTTGAATCAACGATGTCCATCTGGATCATACACTGTCTTTCCGTTGAAGGATTCCAGCTTGGATTTTGGCACCGTATAGTTAAAACTGGTAGCCGCTATTATGAGTTTGGTATCCTTATTGTCGCGAGCCGTTATTTACGACTGCGCGGCTTGTTTAGACAAAGGAACTGATAGCCGGCTAGCATTCACAAAGAGTCGACAGTTAACGATAGCGCCGATAAACAAGAGACGGATAATGTATCAAAGAGGTGAAAGACTTGCCGGCACAGATAGTGATATCGTGATTGACAGAGAAAAGTCGGTTTCTTGTTTGTACTCGAAAGCTCTCGAATTTATGAATGAGATATATAAGCGATTGTGACACGCTTGCAGTCAGTTGTAAAGGTGTAACAAGGATGTTGTTGTAACGAGAGGTGATCAGAACGTTGTTTGTTAGTGTGATCGACCTTGGTAGATTGTGGTGTATATTTGACGTAATGTTGTTACGTGAGAATTGATCGGTGTATTTCTACGGAAATAGAGAACGATTTTAATTTCTGCAAATTGGACTTTTAATTCTAAGAACCCACAAATTCACATTATGCTATATCGCTTCTATCACAGGGTTTTAAGCATGTGTGGATTAAAGCACAGCATGAGTGCTGTGATACTTCTATAATTAGATAAGTTTTAAAATCTAGCGTGCTTCAAACACACGTAAAATTTTGGAAATCTTAAACCTTCCTTTGCTTCTTTCGGCTCTTAAATATTTTGAGTAATCATGGCGTACACGCTACAACAGTATATTTATTATACAGTTTTTATAGATTCCTTGAGTTATAGAGGGACGAAGGTTCCTACAAAATCAAGTACGTAACAAGTGCCCCAAATAAATCTTCCATTAAGCAGATATGCGATGCAGCGTGACGTAGTCAACCGACAGTAAAGATTATATCTGTTGTAACAAGAAGTCAGTGAGACAGCTTTCAGAGCGGTTTCGTACTCTCCATTTGCAGTGCTCAGAATGCGTTTGCAAGGGTATAACTGTATATCGTCTAGCAACTGTAGCCTAGAGACCTGATATTTTGACACTGGTTCATAGAAATTGTAACACCAAATGGGGAGAAATCAGATATTATTGGTCTACTTGCAGAATGAGGCATGCTTTCATCTCGACGGATGCATAATGTCTAATATAGTGGCATATGGAGTATTGTAAACAAACTTGAACTACGGGAGGCCTCTGCACTCACAGAATGTTAGTGTTTGATGTACCGTGTCACGTATTCACATCTTCTAATATTTAGTGATCAGTTACCAATACGTAACAATGGTAAAAGCATAGGAGCTATAGCTTTTCTGGCGGAGTGAGTATTCCAGGTTCACTCGGGCTTCAAGCCAGGTGTAAATGTGGTGATGTACCAACGTTTTGGAAGCATACATTGTTCCCGAAGCGATGGTATATCACCACATCTGCACCTGGCTTGAAGCCTGAGAGAACCTGGAACAATGGCAAAAGAATTTTTCAGTGCACTAGTAGCACAGTTGGAGGACAGAAGGGCAAATGGTTTTAATAATTAAATACAACAAACAGTAATATGCGTTACTTGCAACAGCGTTTTTAGGAGTACTGATTTAAAGCGGGCCATGGAGAGATTCAACACCTTCTGTCCTTTATTTGTGGGGATATCTAAAGAGCAGTTTATGCTAATCATTCAATCACTGTTCTGGAATTGCGACCAGCTATTTAGAGCAGTGTTGATGACATCTTCCAACAAATACAGAACACTGTGTTCAGCAACAAGACTAGATGTGTCCTCTTGTGTGAGGATCATAACGGTGGCCACGTTCAGAACATTATGTAAAATGTTACGTGGATTTTTGATCACCCTGTACTAAGGCAAGATGTTAAAATCCGACCATACGGAAGCAATACGTTTTTGTCTTAAAATTTTCACATTTTAAAGCTATAAGCCCCTCTATTTAAAAATTAAAACGGATTAAAAGTTACCAAAGAAGTATTTAATTTGGCTTCAGGGTGTAAAAGACTCCAAGAACCCTTTTATCGGCTGACTGGTAGGTTTCAGAAGCATCGTGAAGAAAGGAGACGTAGAAAACCTCTACCAGATTACAGAAAGTTAAACATCCTGCAGAGCTTGGTATAAATGAAACTCATTAGGGCAAGAATCAGACCATTTACATGCTATTGCGAAAAAACCGCACCCTCCCCCTCTGCGTTAGAAGTAGGTCAGTGAAGAAGCAGTTCTAAATATAAAACACTCGTACTCACGGAAATGGCCTCAATTTTAAATGTTGCTGGCGCCTCGAAAATTCTCGATTTCGCTTCCTTACTATCGGATAGTACGTATTTCCAGAAGAGAGTAAAAGAGTATGTTTCAAAGCTACCTTCCCAGAATACGTTTCCTTCCTTTCAATCGTATTCACGTATATTTATATTCCCGTTTAAAATTTAGGTATATGATACGTTTATAATTCAATTACTAATTGGTATATTTGGCTAAAGCTGGAATTTTAAGCAAAGTATAGCTGAAACGTTGCGATATTGAGTGATTATGGAGTGTAAAACTTTCAGGCAGATATTAAAATTAAACATGTTTGGCTGCTCTGCAAATTCAAAATGGACATTTTGCTATGAGGGCCTTTTTCCTAAACCATGGAGTGTATCATGGCCAAAGGTTTGGATTTTATCTCTTTGACGCGGCTGATGACTTGAGAATTTATAATTTGTGGAATTTAGAGGTTCAGATATGAAGTGCATCTTTGGAAGCCTTCAGTATGATTTACCTGTATGAGATATCAATTTCATCGTAAATTTTACTCTGTTTTAAGTATAAAAGTAGGTGAAAGAGCACAAAGTGAGCGTCAGTCATGTTGAGTTCCTACTACATAAGTTTCTTAATGAATTTGCGGTTTTTGCATTCAGGTACATGGCAGATTAAAGTATTTGCCATGTAAGTGACCTATGCAGTGTGCATTGTGAAGCTGATATTGCATACATGGATATAGTAGGTAAACATGGCCATCTGTAATTCAACTTAAGTTAATAACCAAGCAGTTCATATAGATGATGCAACAAATGCTTAGGTTTATTGTAATCCCAAATTGTGACGTAGGACCAATGAGAATTAAGTATTAGGGTAACTTAGAAACCAAAACAGAAAAAGAACCAATGGTTTTATTCTTTTATTCGTAAATGTTTTTCTTCTGGTTTGAACTCTCGAAGAGGGTAGAAACTATTAGAAATTATTGGAGTTCATCATTTATGAACGTTTAGTAAACGTTTAAAATATACATCGAAGACGCGACGCTACGATAAATAATTTAAGTAAAAAACCGTTGCATCATTTATAAATAAAAGGAGAAAATTAATATATAGTAAAGGGCTACATACATCAGTGGAAAAAGTCGCAGGTAAAGGAGATAATGATGTCGAGACATATAATTCAATGTAAAGTAAAACTGTATTAATTATTTTATTCCATAGTTGCCCAAAAGTGAAATTCCTTTTGTACCGATACCACACCTCAGAAGTTTCACATCTCATAGCTCGCCGCGGCTGCAGGAGAGAGGATTTATAGAAATCTTCGAAAACATCATCTTTACGGCTTTTAGACGAAAGGTTCATCGCTTCTACATCAAGGTAGAAGCTTCTACAGGCATCGCCACACCGAGGGAGCGCGTAACTTTTGCGCGTGTGGGGCGTAGACCTCACGTTGCTCAGATATGTCACCGCATCATGTGATATAAATCCAAACCACAATGAGGGGAACCGATCCAATTGGGTTGATGAAAACACTTCGTGCGGCACATATTTAAATGAAAATCATCAATTTCTCTTTGGGCTTCTACTGGCTCAATTCGTAGCCTGCTTCCTTTCAAAAAATATCTAATCATGGTGTCCGTGGTGTTGAAGTTCACTGTATTTTTTCTTTTTTTCTCCAGTGTTGGGTAATAAGCTCTTGTATAGCAACCATTTTCAATATATTCCATTTTATCGCTTTGATTTTTTTCTTCAGAAACAAGAAAAAATACTTGTCATTTTATCCTTTGACTACGTAAAGAGAACATAATACGTCACACAGTGAACAGCTGTTAAAGGCTTTCCTGTGAGAAAATATGTGTTAAACGAATTTCTTCAAAGGTTTATCTCTATTTACATGAACTGGAATAGCAAGCATTTTAAACAATGGTTTGTACAAATGTAGAGAAAGTCACGTGAGTGCACATATATAACATTTTTTTTATTTTTATTTTAAGCTTTGAAAACGTTCTTGTTTCATCACCGACTTTGATATATCAGCCTTCACTTGCTTAGCTATACAGCGTGCTGCTTCTGGGATATTTCCTTTCTCTGTAAGTAGGTACTTAGAGTAAGTAAAGAAAGTATTGTATTCCACCCAAGAGTTCCTTACTGATTTCAGCAGAAATACAAACAGCGTTTTCAGAAGAATATTGTATACGCCCCTCTCTCAGTCTCCCTCTCCCCCTGTGTGTTTGACTGTGAACAGCTAATTGAAAGACGAAATGTTGGTTAAATACCAAACTTGATACTTAATTTAAACATATTCCCAGAATGCGAAGAGAAGCTCTAGAAGAACATCCATCCACATCAGATTAGCATTTACATGAAACGTTTTTCGACCATTTTCATTATTTTCAAAAATGGCTTTAAACTATTTTTATTAAAATACCATATGTTTAAGTCTTTTTCAAACCAGTGGAATGTATATCTTGAATTTCCTAGGAAGTTCAAAGGAGCTTATCATTGAGAATGTCTTACGTATAACTTTAAACCATTAGCGATAGATAATATTTTACTATTTATCTTTGAGATAAACAAGTTATGCAAAATACAATTTAAAGGAGATAAACCGTAACTATCACATTCATTCTTATTTGTTTGAATTTTTCAATATTTATAGCTTACTAAAGAGAAATACGTATTTTCCTTATTTAGCACTTGGCAATGACATAACGACCAGCTCTTAAAACACTAGTATCCCTTACAACCTACTGTATTCCCACATACCCTTACGATAAAGATAAAAGTAAGATATTTCGATTAACATATAGTAGAGAGAGGAATAAGTATTCATAAATATAGTTTCTAGAAGAAAATAGGAAGTCATGTGAGTACAATCTATCAGTTTCTCTACCAGCTATAGTGAGTGGTATTCCATACAAACGTTGAAACAAGAGGTTTCATCAAAATACATAATTTGAAAATCCCTGACTACCTGAATTAAAAAGATAAAAATTTACTTTGACTATTCTGTGTAGTAAGTAGGTAAGTAATGCATTCCACCTAAAATCTGATGTCAATATTTCAGAGGAAATAGATATTTAGGGATCCCCTGAATCAAAAGCAGTGAATATAAAGAAAGATAGAGTCTGTATAGTGAACACGAGTGCAGTTGCCGCTCAAAGGAAGCTACCCTCCCGCCCACTATTGACCGTCATAAATCGTGTATATTTGAAATCCAGCTCCTTTAGGAGGCGGAACAAAGTGCAGTGGCGATAAGGAAAATCACAAATTTCTTACAAATGTGCAACCAATTCGTCTAAG
This sequence comes from Mantis religiosa, assembly GCA_030765055.1. NCBI lineage: Eukaryota > Metazoa > Arthropoda > Insecta > Mantodea > Mantidae > Mantis > Mantis religiosa. Next base: position 305,190,752 of record CM060948.1, on the reverse strand, counting down.
GTGGGCACTCTTCCTTTTTGCATGGAATCTATAAATTTCTCGACGAATTAAATCGCATGTAAAATTATCTACTTTAGAAAAACGCTTCCTTTTGTTTTCTCTCTTGATCAGCGTCTTTGATATTCCTTTCGTGACAATATTTCTTACTGTATTTCTGTGAATACCCAGAATTTATTATCAGGTTCATTGCATGACTCCTGCACAAGATTATTTGTCAGCACATATTTATGTGTTCAAAACAAGCGCTTGAATTTACTTAGAAAGAGTTCCCGTTATAACTTTATTTTTATAGGATTTTCCAGTAACATAACTCGGCCCAGTAACCCTTTCCAATTTATTCACACTACTGTTATCACTTTGATCATTTTCACTTTACTAAAAGTTATCTATTACTTCAATTGCACTTACCATTGCATTTCCCTCCCACAGTCTCCACATCGTGACACACAACGAATTGCTGCACGTAATGAAACAGAACAACGGGAAGTGGGAACTTTGGCAACTGAGACTCCACGTGGAGTAGACATGCGACTGTCATTTCAAGAAAATGAGGGTTGCTATTGGTCCTCAACGACAGTGTTCCATTTCTGAAGTGTGGAAATAGATTTATGACGGTCACTAGTGGGCGGGAGGGTCAGGTTCCTTTGAGTCCGAACTGCACACACGTTGACTAGACAGATTTTACCCTGTCTCTCCTCTCACCAACTGAGCTACCTTGACAGCAACCCGGTTCGACATTAAACGTCCGTGTGTGAGAGAAGAATTAACTATGTTATGTAAGTGGTAGAGAAGGTCGAAGTGATGTACTTCTCAGTAAAATACCTATTATCTGCCCACCACAAGAAGGCAAGCGGGGAATGAAGAGGAGAGGAATTTGAACGGCTTATCTGCTCTCTTAGTGGATCTATTTGCTACGAAATGAGTGTTTGAGAGTCAGCCATGTGTCACCCATGCTGCCAGATCTAATGCCCCTTTCGCTAACTGCAGCGATAGGCATTACGCTTGGATAACTTATGTGGCAACACTATAAACCTAGCAACCATATCATATCCGGAAGGCGAGCATTATCACAGCAAAAGTGATTAAGTTGCACATTCCTCGGTCTTGCCTTCTTGTGGTGGACAGACAGTATCATCGTAAATAACGCCGGGAAACTCGGCTGGTCCAATATAAAACTAATTGTGACCCTAGACTTTCGTGGCTGGTGTTATTAGAAAACAACATCATGTCTCCTGAGCTTGGAAGCCATAGTTTAAGTGCAAAATTTCGTTTCAAGAATTCAATTGTGTTCTTCATCTACGGCCACCCTTCTCGGAAGGTGTTACTTTTTACTGATCTTAATGGCTGTGCCTATAAATCCTGGTATGCTTTCTTAACTGGAAGTTTTGTATGTAAAATAAAATGTTTTGGTAGTGCCCTTTATATTATTTAATAGAGAAATTGTTCGCTCCAGAATATTGCGAGTTTCGTTTTTGTATACTTTGTATACTATTTTGTTCTTTTTGGGTCAACAAATGGAGTGTAAAGTCAACAACAATGAGTGCTTTTGTCACCTGTCTTTATGTTTAATCCAGGTGCCAAAATCGAAAGAAGATATCGAAACTATTTTGTTGGCACCCCATATTATTACTTCGAAAAAGACAAACATATAAACATTAAAAAAACTATTATATGTTTCAAATGGGAAGGGTTCTGGAGTCCAGCTAATCAGATGCCGTATCACACTCAGCGTTCCCAGCTTGTTACCCCACTACTTTTATATTTCCCTCTCTCTCGCACACACACACACACACACACACACACACACACACACACACACACACACACAACATGCAGATCTGCTTGGCGCAAAATGTCAGGGTAAGTGAATTATACTTTACAAACTTTTACAATGACGCAGTTGCCAAAATCAAAATTGGAAAACGCATTTTCGCAAATTATCTATATTTTTAAATACTATAACTATAATTATAGTTTATGAATTACCTGCTTTTCTTATCCAAATGCGGGACATACTTGTTTTACCTACACCACACGCTTCAGCAGTAAGCCGTTGAGTATTTTTGAAGTCGAGCTGATTTCTATATTCCTCATTGCCCAAATTTTTGAAGAACGTATACAGCTTAAAAACAATACATCGAGCATGACTTCGGAATAATTGCCTTTTTGACTCACCACTAAATTCACCGCAAGAAGCCATTGCACTATTTAACTCGTACTCTACTGTTGTGTAAAGAACAACTGAATGATAAACTGAGTAAATAAACACTTCTTATCCAGCATTCATTCATAAACATAAGCTTACAGCATTCCACAGGCTAACAGGAAATGAAATGTTTGCTCATTCTCGAATTTAACACGTTGATTTATTCACAGTAATTCTTTAATCACGTCATGCAGTAGTTTAAATTTAAGTTCTGGGTAATTAAAAGCATATGTACATACATACACACCAACCACTTTGAACTCTCTAGAGTAAATAGAGATTACGAACCATTCATAAACAAATATATAATGTGACCAGACACGTTCTGCCAGGGCAGCACGAAATTTAGTGTTTCCTCTCGCTCGAATTGGCTTATTCAAAGTAATTCTTTTATCACGTCATGTCAAACATGTATGTTTCAGTCCTGAGTAATTACAAATACAGTGCTTACTTCGTGATTTATTGTTATACTACAGGTAATAGGGGTTTATTTATTTGTATTAGAAAAACTATTTGATCTAAAAATATGGGGTTTTCATGGTTATGCTAATACCTTCCACTTGGACCAGTTTGGGCAAAATCTGAAATTTTGTCTTAGCTCGAATAGTATTTCATCAGATTGATTAGGTTGGCGCTCGTCAGACACCAATACGATAACACCGCAGGACTCCGATTGGTTGCTCACCTAGTAGCCCTCAAGGAAAAACACCTTCCCATTTGAAACACATGATATACTCGGTTTGTTATATGGAGTAAAGTTCTCCTTCGAATAACGTAAAACGCATTGCCAAAACTTTCTTATTTTATAATCATAACTATCATTTCAAGAAAAAGTGATGGGCCTACTCATTGCATTTATGTATTTTGATTCCTTTGTTCTTCATGACTACAAAGTTTATTCACAAAAGAGATTTCTTGCAGCAAACTTAAGAGGGTCAAGCTTTACAGGAAAGCTGCTATATTGCAGGTAGAGAAGAGGCAGTTGAGGTGAGTTCTCTGATAGATAGCTCTGTCGAAGTGTGGTTCAGAGCCTGCATTTCTTGCTACCCTCTGTCAGACACGATATAACTCTAGTGCCCGTAAGCTGCACTAAATTGCAGATTACACCTCCTACTGGTTAAGGTGAAAAGTTGCTTCCGTAACTGAGATAATGCCTTCTGCCAAAGAGTACTCCCAACTACTCTGCAATAATGGCTTAGAATGAAATACAAGTTAATGTCATCTGCACCAATTGGTATTGTATACTATGAGGATTAATCAGTAATGCAGAATGGAAACATACTACGCATTACTTTTACTTTGTCTTCTACGCATTGTAAGGACGAAAAGTGTGCCTTTTTATGTCGATAGAGATGGTTCTTCATTACACATCAACAGGTCGAATATTTTTATAAAATTGTTATTACTGTACTCAAGAGACTTCAAAATGTTTTCCAGTAAAATCTTAGCGAATATTTAAGTAAAATTCAATAATTCCTCTACTTTTTACAGGTTATCCTAAGAGAAGTTAAAACAAGAAATAAGAATAAACCTTAGAAGAATTATGGAAATAAAATTCATAGAAAATACATACTCATACATTTCATGTTGTCTAGTTTTGATGATATCTAGGCAACGAAAGCATTCTTTAGTTCACCTGTATTTTTAGGAAAATATCATTTCTCAGCATTGTTGTGTAAAGTGACACAAAGTCAGAAAATAATTAAGGGAGAGGTATCATTCGGGTTTGTTTAAACTAAGGAGACACCAAACTGTTAAGTGCTTTAATAAAGTACTGAAGCTAACGATATCAAATTTTGCACTGATATTACTATTAGTTAGGGAAATGCCGTACGAAATTTCATTTCAGGGTGAAATTGCTTTCTTCAGATATTAATTAATTTATGTTAATTATACTATTAACAGTCTTCTCTGTGAGATATTCAACTAGATGTGCGAATATTTATGAGTACATTACTTAATAGCTTTCTAACAAATTTTCCGACAGAAGTTTTTGAATACAAAATTTCTTTCTTAAAATGTTTTTAGCGAAGTGCAGGGAAAGCTCGCAAAAAGAGCACGTGATAATGCTAATTACGAGGGCTGTTCAAAAATGAATGATCACAATTTTCTTTTGACAACGTATCTTTACTCATACTCATAATTTTGATAGTCCTTCTCAAAATATTCTCCACTGAATGCGATGTACTTGTCTCAGCGTTTCTGCCAGTCTTCAAAGACATGTTGGAAACCATTTTTTGAGAGATGCTGCAAAATCGCCTCCGCAGCCTTCACCACTGCTTCTGATGTTGGATAATGCGTCTTACGAAGGCGTTTCTTCAAGTTAGGGAATAGAAAAAAGTTACATGGGGCTAAATCGGGACTATATGCAGCGTGAGGGATGCACATCACGCAACGTTGTCAACATATGGCCGCCCATTATCGTGGTGCAGCATTCAGCCTGCTTCACGGAAATGTGGTCTTTTGCGCCTGATATGGACTTGCAATGTTTTCAAGATATCCCTGTAGTATTGTCCAGTTCCGAATATCTTTGCAGGGACAACATGCCGATAAACCATTCCATGCATATCAAAGAATGAGATGACCATAACTTTCAAAGTAGAAGCAACCACTTTTGCTTTTTGGGGGGTTAGTGATGAAGGAGATCTCCACACTGAGCTTTGGTGTTTGCTCTCATGATCAAAATAATGTAGCCAAGTTTCATCAGCAGAGATTACGTTTGAAAGAAACTCCGTAGCTTCCTCTAACATCAACCTTAACTGCATGCAGACCTGCATGAAAATGTCCTTTTTTCGGGAATCAACAGTCTTGGAAACCATCGCACACCAACACGTCTCATGTGTAATGTTTCTGTCACCAACGTGTGGGTAGCACCCAATGAAATGTTCAGTATTTCAGAAAGTGATCTTAAGGTAATTCGTCGATCCTCTCTGACAATGAGAGAAGCAGTGTTGATGTTTTCTTCCGTAAGAGCAGTAACTGAAGTACTGGGTCCACCTTTCTTTGAAATTGGTTGTCTCCCCTCTTTACACATTTTAAAGCACCTACGAGTTGTGCTGTAGGGAAGAACAGACTCTCCATTGGCCTCGTGCAACATTGTATAGGCCTCAACCGATGACCGTAAGGAAATTATGATCATTCTTTATTGAAGAGCACTCGTATTTGTGTAGAAACAAGAAATTGTGATATAAAAATCAATAAGAATTCATTACCCTCCGAGGTACGTTGTAGAAAATCTTCAGATTTCTAGGTGTAAGTTTGAGTGAGAAGATTTGAATGCCGGAGAAAATATGTACTTAAATCAATGTCACAGCATTTACCAGGCATAAGTATAGATATTAATTCAGACGACGTATCACGTTTAAGTTGCACTCAAATATGTGGTTTGCATTTGTCATATTGGATATAACACCTCGAAAATACACATTTTAAAATATGGTGCGTCTTTATTCCAAAGTCATCTTTTTATGAAAATTGCCAAAATAGCACTTTATTCCCCTCCAATCTTATTAGAAACTCTGCTTATAGATTTTACTTCATGTACATAAAACCTGATATAACTTAAAATAAATTATGAAACATAGTACGAAGTTCTGGTCGTTATTTCATTTATGTGTATTATAAAGCCATTTTTATATTTAATTCATAAGTGTTGTACGTGTTTTGAATAAATGTTACTTGACGAAATTCGGTTTGCTGTGCCAATACTTTTAGGCTTCCGTGGTAGGTATTCAGATGTTGAACAGTAATACAGAAATATATATCACACACATTAGCAGTTTCTCACGAGACGTTACTTTAATGACTATGCATAATAACTACTCTTTTACAGATGAGCATTTTGTAATTTACGTCCTTCAACATTTAGTCATATTGGACGATAAATGAAATGGGTGAAATGATGCTCAATGCGTACGGGGTCCATGGAGCTTAGAGTTACGCGACATTCGTCTTTCAGGATAAGGGAAAAGACCGGAAAAAACCTTGTCTAGGTTACTCACCCTGACCGAGATTCGAACTCGGGACCTCTTGAACGTGAGGCAGATGTGCTACCATCTACCCCACTGAGACAGACACAGATGAGGATGACGCAGCTGCTGACTGTTGGTATTAAGCGTAAGTGTATCCTTGACCCAGGGAAGAGCTCGCGACACTGTGGTTTCCCAACATGCACTTCGGCAATTTTATCCATAAATTTCCAGTGTAAATGTTCCTTGGAGATTTTGCGCTCCATTCATTCCATGAAATTGTTATTCGTTCTCGGGATCTTGTGGCTTTGTTGCGGTGATTGCGATACACTGTGAAATGCCTGAATCTGGTGTCGTTTGGGATAGAAATTCATTTAGAATCCCAATTCTGTCTGAAATGGATCATTGTATGGCTGAAATTATCAGACTTATTGGCTGAATTGAGTTTTAGGACTATTTTCTGAAAGGTGAACAAATTGTACTGATTTTCAGTAATTGCTGTTCCACAAGAGGCGAACAAATTTAAGTATCAGTGCTAAATATTTGGTGTTATTCATTTTTGTCGGATTTTGTAATTTTCATAATATTTAACTCTGATTCTCGAGTTATTTAAATATAAATCATAGTGATATTTGACTAAGGTATTCCTTGAATCATATTTTCTTTGATAGAAGTAACTGCAAGTGTCCCATTCATAAGTAGTAATCTTCCCCCGATAATTCTGATAAATATGTTTCTTCCGTAATTTGTTCCCTATAGATTGAAAACGGATAACTTTAATGTTTGATCAAGACCATACATTAAATTATTTTTAAAAATAAATAATTGCTTTGTATACGTTTTTGTTTCTATTTCGTTTCCTTTTTATTGTGTATTCTCCGCATGCTCCCCTTACATGAACTCAACTAAGCTTACATTGTTATACAGAAATTATAATATAACTTTGAGAAATGTACGAGCCGTGTCCGTAAAATAAGGTCTCCAAGGCGTTGAAGCCGTGAGGAACGCTATTACGTGAGATCCGGCAACACTGGCGTATAGCTTGGTTTTTTACCCCTTCAAATCCCCACCACAATAATCCCGTTGCAACCATTAGTCTTAGATGGGCAGCCGTTTGCGATGGAGCTTCCTATCACTTCCGCCGCCAAGTGCGAGTTGCGTGCAGTGATCCGTTTTTTGAGTGACAAGGGCACTACTTCCACTGAAATTCATCGTCAGTTATGCGAAGACTATGGGCCACAGTGTACTGACGTTAAAAACGTGTGAAAGTGGGTCAGACGGTTCAAAGACGGACGTACAGACATCCATGATGAACAACGTTCTGGTCGGCCTTCTGTTTCAGCCAAAACAATTGCAAAATTGGAACCAGAAATGGTTAAAGACCGGTGTGTGACAGTTCGCGAGCTGCACGAACTAGTCAGTAAGACTACGATTGAGAAGATTTTGACCGAACATTTGCAGACCGACGATGATTTGAAAAACGAGGTTGAGCACTACCTGCGCAACTTGGCGGGAGACAAGGGTATACAAAAACTGCCACATCGCATGCAAAAGTGCATCGATCGCAATGGTGATTGTTGGAATATAGCTGTAAGTACCCCCTCTCCATCAATGTAACATTCATTGACAATAAACATGTTTTATATATTAAATAAAATTGGAGACCTTATTTTACGGACACGCCTCGTATAATATTTGCTGATTTATTTTGTTCATAATGGTTTTCAACGCTTGAAATTCATAAGTTTCACATATTCTCTGTGTGACTTGGAGTACTTAAAATTAGGAATGAATTTTACATTGGCCAGCTCTCTTCTTTAAGGACTTTTTAAAGCATTTCTCTGTCAATTTTAACCAGACTACGCCGTAATATTATGTGGTTCTTTATTTGAGGTCGCTTGTTGCAGGAATACTTGCCAGTGCTTTTACGAACGTGTATTCGCATATCTAGTTGTTGTCATACTTACAGTGAGCTTAATAATTATTTGTATGAAATATGGTAAGGCAAAAAAAAAAAGGAAAAAAAAAACCTATCATGTGATTTACTTCACATGTGGAAATATTCTAGCTGCAGTTGCCCAAAGCTAGAAAGGAATCGATTCCTGCCTAATGAAAGCGCAGTAGTCAAGAACTCTACCACATTCAATGGAATGCGGACACGGGAATTAAGCAGAAAATAAGTTTTCAAACTAATAATTCTTATAGCCACTAATAAACGATAGAGTTTTAAAAAGTCACAGGATTTTAATGTTATTTGTTATATTTCTTTTTTTCGCTCCTATTTTAGTCTTTAGAATAATGGATCACTCTTATAAGCATTACTTAGATACTGTAATGGCGATCTTTCGAGATAAACCCTCGTGTGAATGCAGAATGATACTCATATAAGTATTAATTACTATAGTAGTCAATAATATTGACTGTTGCTATATATAACATTTTGGTAAAATTTTAAATATGCATTTTAATGTGCACATAGACTCATAAACTGAACTCAGTAGTCATATGAAAACAAGTTTTTGAAAGCACTGCACTGTTATTTTGAGAAGTGAAGAATACCAATAAGAAAGAACTACACAAACTTAATGATGATGATGATGATAATGATGATGATGATAAATAGATCAATTAAGCTTCTTAAATTACAAAATAGGTAATCACACAGCCTAAGATTAATAATTCAAATGTTTACGTAGATTTTAAAATACAAATTACACGCAAGTGCACTTAATGAAACAACATAATTGATTTTGTTTATTAAAACTGAGTAAAAGTATTAAAAATAGAATTTACTCTGCTTAATCTCATTCCTGGAAACTTTTTCATGTCAGCATGTTTTGTTATCCGAGTAAAAGGAACGGAAATGTCTGACAATTCTCTTTATAAATTTTAAACATCTACCTGATTTTACAAATCATCATAAAGTTCCAGAATGCATTAAAATTATAAAATAGGGTAATTAAATACAACAACGAATTTGTTAGTTCATTTTCTTTAGTTTAAAATATTTCAAAAATATTTCTGCATTTAAAGTACTCATTTTGTCAATTTTGAATTATCACAGTGTTACAGATGTCTAGCTTTTCCAATTTACACTTGCCGTGCTGTAACCTCATCCAAGTTTGATCATATAGCTATAGTAAATGTTGTAGTGCGAATTAAATTAAAAGGATTTCTTCTTGGAGATCTTATTTCATAGATCTATATGGAGCATATATCTAAAATTCTGTTTAAGGGTTCTGTAAATTGCATTGTAAGGAGTATTTTTTTCTGTAAAATAGCGGAAATGTGTTTTAAAATAAGTATTACAGAACGACTTAACATATACGCAGAAATTTAACATCAAGGTTTCTTTAGACAGATTCAAAGATGTGGAAAAAGTTCAAAACATTGGGCAGAATACTAGGGTTTTGGAAAATTGACAGATAGCTGTCTTTAAATGCGTGCAGATGAAGCGAAGTATGAGATAAATGTCTTTAGAAACGCAAGTTCCTGAGTATAGAGTGTTTGTGTTGAATGCATAAAAATTTAATTGTAGCTTAAATTTGGAGTTTGCACACTAGTACGTTTTCAAAGACTATAACAAAACTGCCTACTGAATACTGCAAAGCAAGTTACAAAATGCTGCGTACGCTACCTATAACGTAACGACGTGGATAAATTTAGGATATGATAAAACACGACATATGAGGTATGGATGTGTGCTACAAAAGGTTGAGATATGAAATCTTCCTACAGTGAACTATTCTTTTTTTTTTCTTCTTCTTCTTCTTAACCATCAACGAACATAAGATAGTTTGCTTACAATTAGAATGAGACTTCTTGGGCAAAATACGATTTTAAAACTTGCGCAATGTTTGCTTTGCCTCGTGTACTTAGAAACGGCCAGTTTAAGCACAAGTTAGATATTTATACAGCTTTTCATTATTGACTCTCTCTCTCTATCTATCTGTCTCTCTCTCCACCCCCCCCCCCCAAGGGCCTGCTTCGGTAGGTACGGGTTTGGCGCACCCGGGATCCCGAGCCAACAGTCTCCCTCGTGTGGGCTCCTCTTCGTGGTTGAGGGAGACGGTCAACAGGCCCACCCACGTGTAGGCCGTGCGTGGAGACCCGTGGAGAAGGTTTTTAGATTCTTGTCTAGTTTAGAGTTTAGGATTTAGTGAACGAAATTTTAGTAGGTTTTGATTGATGTTTTTTATCCACGTGTATTTTTAATGGGTTTTGTTACACTTGTATAGGTTTTAGAAAGTTTTATATCTGGCTTTTGCCATGACTAGTTTTTTAAAGGGCGCTGATGACCGCCGTAGTTGAGCGCCCTCATCATCATCTCTCTCTCTCTCTCTCTCTCTCTCTCTCTCTCTCTCTCTCTCTCTCTCTCTCTCTCTCTCTCTCTCTCTCTCTCCCCGTCTCAATCTCACCCTCTCACTTATACTCAAGCACACGCATGCAACGGACACGCACGATGGCGTCATTTACTGAAAAGAGGCCTATGACAACATCATATAAATCCTCGCAATAATAGAATATTTATGACATTAAAAAACAAAATAGTAATAAATAGGACTGCGCAAGGAACTTAAAGTGTAACCTTTGGCAGTTAAGGCATTTAGTTATTAAAGCTTGTCATCCAAAAATATATGTATGGATTGTATAAAAGAATCTCAAGATAGCAAAAGTTTGTGTACATCTTCTTTTCTCTAAGATTTCGTTGTTTCGTAGTTTATGTTAAACACACTTCCCACTCGCATCACAAATAATTTTATGCAAACAATGTGTGGTTTCCTTAAATTCCCCCCGCTGCTATAGTAATGAATTCTTTATTTAAAACATTCACCTACAAATAATAGAGAGGCATGAATGCTCATGTCTACGTTATTGATTAGCTCAGAGCCATTCCTAAAAAGAAAGTTCGCTCCTTCACAGCCCATTCTTTTAACATTCAGAAATATCTATCCTCGGTTTTTATCTCTTTCTGAAACTTTCCTTAATTCATCTTTTTAACTTTCCGCGAACTACCAGGCTTCCCAATCTGTTTTGTAACCGTCCTTTTTGCTTCGAATCTTTTTTATTTCTTTAGTTTTTCACTCTTCTTTAATTTGCTTCAGCTTTCCCCCTTTTCGTTTGGCATTGACTCATTAAAGTTTTTAATTCCTCCTCTAGATTAATCGCCTAGGCCATTATGTGATTTTTTTATGACTGGGCTATTCGAAATTTTATTTATTTCAGCACGCCAAAGCTCCGTGGCTATTTAAAGGAGCAAAAATTACTTATAACTTACTGTAAAGTGCTAAACTAATTTATAATATTGGCATTCATTCCAAAAAGACACTTTTTTCGCCACAGAAGGCTACATGGATCTCGGAAAGTAAACTGATTTATGAATTTGAATCTTTACAAAAATAATTCGGTATATATCACCCAAAGAGAGTCATGGAACCCTGACTGCTCTACAGTTCTAATGATATCATTTGACAATCCGAAAGGAGTAATTTGAAATGACAAATTTTATGTGCCATGGAATATATGTGGAATATAAATGAGAAAATTGTAAGATGCTAAACAACTTATGAAGAGACAATTATATACATGGAGTATTCAGTAAGTTTGCAACCCACTTTGGAATGATTTTTGTCTTCATCTTTTAAGGAACTTATTAATAGCAATAATTCCTTGAACTAATACTAACTGTGAGTCACCGTTAAATGGACTACTCCGACTAAAAGTACTAATTCCGTGTTGAGCTGATGTTGCAAATACTCAGTAGTGTGACCTCGGGAGATATTCAACTTTGTTTTAGTTCATAGTTGAGCTCCTTGTACTTGATTTTTATCACAACAATGTTGATTTTAGCTCTAGAAGAAAGGTCAATGTCCAAACCTGGAAGATACTTGAAGATGTTCAAAGTTAGCATATTTTGCCCTGGGCTACTTAGTTCAGAGTTTGTACGTATACACCAGTTTTTCTTCTGGAAAGTTCATTTACCAATGCATTCTTTGGAGATAGTTTTGGGCTCGTAACTCGGCTCATCTTTCACAGCTGAAGAGTTACTTGCTACTTCTTTCTCTGCTCCATGAGATAATAATCAAAAGTATTAAGGAGCTCCTCTTCAACAATCGTATCCTCTGAAGAAATGCCTAAGAGATGTGTTAAAATGTGATGTTTTATTTCAATGAGAGTAGCTTGCCCAACAACTGAAGGAATTAACCAATAATTTGGTTACTACATCCGGATTCATGGTTCACAATGAGAACTGAGCTCTTAAGGACGTGACATTTTTTATCCTTTAATCAACTGTTTGGCCGCACCCACATAGCTTTCGTAATACAAATACGTTGCATACCAGTATCTAACAAAAAGGGTCTCTGGTGGTTACACTTATCCACAGCAGCTCAAATTGTGGATACAGACACATCTTATGATCCTCCGTTCAAACGACATAACATGGTTTTGGAATCAGCAACAACCATAGTACACCGATAGGTATAACCGACTCTGTAGCGTGGATTGTAGCATATCTGCCTCACATTCAAGAGGTCCCGAGTTCGGATCTCATGTGTTCTCATGTTAGTTGTGGTGGCTAACTTACTTAGGTTTTTCTCCGGAATATTACCTTATTCCTGAAAGATGACTGTCGGATAACTATAAGTGCGCACCCTGAGGTCATTTCAACACCATTTCACACATTTTATTCCTTGTCCAATATCACTTACCGCTGGAGGACGATAATATAATAATAACAAATAAAATAATAATAATGATAATGATAGTGATAGTGACAGTGACAGTGACAGTGACAGTGATAATGATAATAATCATCATCATAACAATAATCATCATCATAAGAGCCCGCCTCGGTAGCGTAGATGGTAGCGTGTCTGCCTCACGTTCAAGAGGTCCCGTGTTCGATTCTCGGTCAGGGAGAGTTACCTGGATAAGGTTTTTTGGGGGTTTTCCCTTATCCTAAAAGACGAAGGTCTGGTAACTCTAAGCTCTATGCACCCTGGCCTCATTTGAGCATCATTTCACCCATTTCATTCATCGTCCGATATGACTTAAAGTTGGAGGACCTAAATTACAAAAAAAAAAAAAAATCATCTGTAAGCATAGATGGCTTACAGATTTTTGTTTTATTCCATTTATGCATTTATCTGCTATGGTCATATTGTTTGAGCTGCGGGTTACAACTTTCTTTCCCAGGCTTTTGTCGACTTTTTGTTTAGTGAAACTGTGTCCGGACTTCTGGACGTAAAGGACTGGTAGCCGAATACAACACCTGAATTCTAAACATCGTAGACATATACAACAAACTGCCTCAATAATGGAGGCAATTCTGTGAAGAAATAATGTGTGCTGCAATTTGTAACCTCTTTATAAAAATAAAATTCTTTTCTGAATATATAAAAGCGTTAAGATCCTAACTTCGTGGATGAACTTCACAAAAGAGATAATTATTTTACGTATTAGATTTTGAACCGTTTTCTGTCTTAATGATCGAGAGGGTTATGAGAAATCCTTAATTTTCTTACGAGATAATGTCTTTTTTGTCAAGATCACATAAATAAAAATTTAAGTGAATGACAACTCCTGTGCGTACGTTTAGGTTGAACACCCGTCTATTTATCGTCAGCGAATAATGAATTTGAACAAATAGGCTACCGTCTTTTAAAACGTAACTGACGATCAGTTTGTCTAATTTACTTCGTCACCAATGCTTCTGAATCAGTTCTTCAGTCGTGGTTGTATTGACACAATTGGATGCAGTGACTAACCTTCCCCCGTGATCCCATCTGCACCATCTGCTAACCCGTCAAAGGAAATTCTCACGTATTCCGCAATTATTCTCGTTTGCCATAGGCATGTTATCACCTGCTAATAGAGTTTGCCCGGAAACAAGTTTTAACTACTGGACCGTTGAATGGATTTCCAAATATCAGTTTCCCCTGATAGTGATCCAGTATTAGTACATTCTTAAAAATTACAGACCCATTTGTTTGCTCTTAATTTTCTTATATTAAATGTCTTTTAGTGAAAACAGCACTCGTAATTTATCATCGACTGATATATTGATTTTAGGAAAGTACAGATAAAAATAAAATATGCATGACCCAAAGAAAATAAATATTACCGGAGGAACACGTTATATTAGCATAGCTCTCTGTAGTTCTCTTCAACACACGACTATTAACAATCTGACGTCTATTTCTTTTTAAACCAGATAAATGTTCATTCCCATTTAGTCTAATATTTGCATTCTCGGCTATGTAAGGATGTAGTAGCCTTAGAAGAAGAAATATTTTTGAAAAGAAAATAGATATGTTAAGGCTTAGAAATTCCATGCTTTTTGTGTGACCATTAGTAAAAACGTAAACGACCTATCAATTGAAAAAGTATAGCTGTCAAAATTAAAAAGAAGAAAAATATTTCTTTAAAATGCGTAACGCTACAAAAATATTTATTTGGTGTTAACTATGTGACAATTGTTCTAAGGTCGCGCGTAAGGATTAAACTGTAAAATCAGAATGACAAATTCAATGGCATAGCCGAGGTTAGCAGAACGGATCTGTTTTCGTGCGGTTGCTATGACAAACTGAGCAACATGCGAATTTCGAAGTTAAATTTCCGAACCTGTCTCGTATTTTTCCCCAATAAACCACTAGGTGATCTGGATCATATTGGAGATAACATGTTACAAAGTTGGCTTATAATATGGGAATTATTGTAAGTCCCAGACAAATGTCGGGTAACTCTAAGCTCTATTGACCCAGGGCTCATTTGATTATCATTTCACCCATTCCACTCATCGTCCGATATGACCTAACATTGGAGGACGTAAATTACATCAACAAAATATATGAATAAACAATTCATTATCATTGATTGACCTAATAGACGTTAGCTATAAAGCCCGGATCTTACTACTTGGGTGATAGCGGTTGTACAAACATGGAGACATATCACAGGAGAAAGGTATGAAGAGAGACACCACCTCCAGTTCCAGGCGGATCGTCGATCGTCGATTCTGGAACCCCGGAAAAACCTTATCCAGGTAGCTCACCCTGACCGAGATTCGAACTCGGGACCTCTTGAACGTGAGGCAGACATGCTACCATCTACGCTACCGAGGTAGGCCACAAATATTTAGAAAGTAATACTTTACATTGTCTAAGTCTATGGGCTTTATGGTAGAAAACATTTGGGTTTCTTAAAGTCTATAGCAGTTTAACATTATAGTAAATGAGTAGTGTTCTTCACGCAAAAATTATAATATCTAGATTACAATTTATGTCACTAGGAATGCACTCGTTGTGTTATCATAGATAGAAGTCATTAAAACGTTTGTGCTTGTGTGTGTTTGTGTGTGTATGTGGTTTAACACAAAAGGGAAAACTGGAATATATCAGATTTTACACTTAAGCACGAGGTGATCATTTTGTTTCAAAATTCCAAGCTCTATATTTCTTTTAAACATAAAATAATTTCGTATTTTTGTTTCAGCAACGGAAAAATGCAATTATTTTATTTTGAAAATTATGTGAGATTTTGAATATGTATGATGAATATTTCCGGAATGTTTTGTGAAGTCTGTTATAGGTAGATATAACAAGTAAACCTGAGAGATAGACAAAATATGATTACTGAAGATACGTATATCATTAAACATTTTCCAGCATCACATATTTCTAAATGTTAGAAGAACCTTAAGTAGTACTCATTAAAATATAAAGTACTTCATCATGTAAATATTACTTAATGTTAACATTCCGTTTCACTACAGTTTATTCAGAAAATCATTTCTGGAAAAATTTGTCTAGAACAAAAGAGTGAACACAGAAAGGCAACGTTTTGGGGAATAATTCTTGAGTTATCTATGAAAATATATAACTGTAATGAAACTCCTTGGGGTTGTTGAAAATAATATATCTTTTTACTATTCTCTTTAAACATTGCGCAGCGTGAAATAAGATGTGCCAGTCATGCTTGTGTTTAAATCTAATTATCTAATTATCTAATTTTTATCTACATAGCTTTGATACCGTTTAACCGCAGTATCAGGCAGCAATTAAGAGGCGGCGAATTAATTGAAAACAGCTTATTAAAAAAAGAAAATTAAATTAATAAAAAATTTTCCTAACTAATATAAAAATTTTGTTATAATAATATGAAATTAGAACGGATAGGGTAATGTTTATAATAGCGGTTGATTTTAAGAATAGGAAGGGAAGAATATAATTTAATATAACATAAATACTTGCATCCAGGCAAGAAATAGAAAATATTCTTGTAAAAATTTGTACACGTCGGAGAGGCAGGAAGGGAGGACCGTTATTTCTTTGTGCTGGGACAAGCTCAATGTCTGAAAACTATAGTATACTTCCAGCCAGGAATATGTTGGGACAAAGGGCTTTCAAAATGCAGTTGAGCATGAACGCTAAGGAGATTTACTTCACTGATTTGATAACGATGTATACCGTTTCCCAACTCAGGGTGGGCTGAACGTCAATGAGATAGATGGAATTTGAAAACCAATGCGAAAATTCGAAATAAATGAGAAACCAATAATAATTTAAGATTTGAGAAGGGTGAGCTAGTTTGGTCATGTTATAAAGTTAGAGAGGGAATCAGAATAAGGTTCGAACTAAATAGTGAAGTAAGAAAAACTTACTTAAAAGGTGATACTAAGACAGGAAGGACGTGTTCACGCGCATTAAGAAGGAGAAGCGAAGATTTATAGGTCTGAAATGTAGGGAAGTTAAGAATAGTGCAACCAGCGTAAGTGGAAGCAGCATTAGCAGTTTATTAGAGCAAAGTAGTCGCCGTATAAAGAAGAAATAGAAACCGCGCGGAAGTAACTTTAAACAAGTAATCCAGGGTTTCAGGTAAAATTGAATTTATGTTCGGAATTTTACTAACAGGTGCTCACCGATCCAAGTCGATAAGCAAACTTAGTAGGAATTAAACAAAATAATTCTGCAACAAACAAAGCGTTATTAATACGACTGAGTAGCCAACAACCACCAAAATCCATTTCTTACAGCTATTCACCTGAGTATAAGAGAAATCCAATCAATTTAACACTGGTATGCGGGTTTACCGCAAACTTTATGATCACATTGTCTAAATTACTTTTGAGTATGACTTAGAATGTTTCTTTGAAAAGCTTAAATTTTTATTTTCAAAGTAATCATACTTTAATAATAAATCCCCCAGTATAAATATTTCACCTTATAATACTCTGGCTAAAAGGGTGATTTTTCACTATATTGTAGGAGTTAATTTGACCTTCAGACCTTTGCTCTACTTGCTTCTTTGTAATATTGTTCAACAAGGGAGACAATTTTTCCTGTTTCACCATGATAAATTTAAATAATTAAAATACTTTTTAATTTGCAAGAGAATTATAAAATATGATATAGCATGTCTAATTAGATGGAACAAAGTCAGGCTAACAAAGCTCTAGTAGGAGCATCAACAATCCGCTTTTCCTTAAGCTCTAAGGCACACTTTTTTCCTTCATCTCAGCTCTCGTGTTATTCAGAAATGTGCAGGAATGTGTACACAGTTAAATTTCTAGACGTGATACAAGTTTTTAAAACCCGTACTGGAGTAATTAATAAGACAACAAAAATTTCATAATTTTGGCACGTCACATCAACGCTGGCACACAATTCCTCCAGCAGCGAAGCGAAACTTCTTGTTCAACTTAATACTCGCATCAGACGAAGGTAAGAATGGAAGGAGAAAGAGAAGCAGAATAAAGGGAATAGCGAGTTGGCTCGTTAATAAAGAACGCGCAGGGAACGGAATACAAATGGAAGCGGAATAATTTGTATAACACTGAGTTGGTAATGGCAAGTTGTAATAATTACTCGCTTCTGCTGCGGTTTTCTTATACACAGAGAGAGAGAGAGAGAGAGAGAGAGAGAGAGAGAGAGAGAGAGAGAGAGAGAGAGAGAGAGAGAGAGAGAGAGAGAGAGAGAGAGAGAGAGAGAGAGAGAGAGAGAGAGAGAGAGAGAGAGATGGAGAACTAACGTCGAAAAACATTATTAGTTATAACACTGCTTCTGACAAGCACAGCCTTTCCCGGCTTTCAAGAGCAGAAGAATTTATATTGAACACTTTCCATTTTCCAACGGAATTTGCATCCTCCTCGGCTAACAAAAAGAAATGAAATGTAGTTGATAGGTCTGGCATTAGATGGCTCCAGTCCTACGCCAACAAAGGAGCAGTAACATAAGTAATTTTAGGGGCAAGGACATGCATTTGATGCCTTAAAAGGAAGCTGGGAAAGAAAAAACTGAGGTGTTCCGCACACTTGACATTTTCTGCTCACTTTTCTGAACACCAGTCGTACAAACATTTACAAATGTACAAACAAACACATCTTGTAAAACCAGATGAATTTTCAATTCATGGTTACACATTATGATGTAGGGTAGGATAGGGAAAAAGACAGTAAGACGTTTAAGGGTTGGTCGCTTCGAAACTCCATGTTCTTGGCATGATCAGGAGGGCAAAAAACGAATAACGACTTCTCGGCTTAAAAGAAAAAGAAAAAGAAAAAAAGTAACATATAATATATGACATATAAAGTATACACGGCCATCTGAAATTCAATGTAAATCAATAACCAAGCAGGCCACGTAGATGATGCAACGAATGCTTAGGTTTATTAAAATCCCAAATTCAAAAAGTTCCGGAAACTAAATCCACACAAATTGTGACGTCGGGCCAATCAAAATTTAGTATTTCGGTAACCTAGCAACGAAACAGAGAAAAGAACCAATAATTGTATACTTAAATTTCCTTCTTCTTCTTGCTTGTACTCTCGAAGCGTGCAGACGTGTTTTTGAGTAAAGGCTCTTGAAAACTACAGGAAGTTAGTGGAGTTCACCGTTCATTAACGTGTAATAAACGATTAAAATATACGCTGATTACGCGGCGCGACGAGAAGTGGAAGTGGAAAACCGTTGCAACATTCGCAAAGCGAACGAGGAGATTAAATGTTAGTAAATAGCTATACCATTGAAAAAGTCGCTTGTGAAACAAAAGATGTTGATAAATAAATACATGTAAAGTGAAACGGTGTTCATAATTTTATTTCATAGTTGCCCAAACGTAAAATCCCTTCTGAATCGATACCACGACATTGAGGACTCACATCTTATCACTCGCCGCAGCTACCGGAAGGAAAATCTACAGAAATCTTCGAGACCATCATGTTCACGGCCTCGAGACAGCGGAGTTCATCGCTTCTACACTGAGGTAAGGTTTGACTTCTCCAAGCGTCGCCACACCGAGACGCGGGAAACGCGAAACCGTTCGCGCGTGTGTGGCGTGGACCTCACGACAACGAATCCTACTTCAAACATGTCGTCACATCGTGTGGCATAAATCTTCCTTCACCAATATAACCACTTCATACAAGAGATCTCCAAAATATTTAGCCCTTTACGTCACAAATAGCGTGTTTCATCGAAATGTAACTTTTTGTGTATTAAAATTTTGTCTGAGATACACATTTCATTTGTCATGAAAGCACGCCATACCTATGGTAATTTTAGAATAATGGTTTGAACCCTTTTTGAGAAAACCATTGAAGAAATTTTCATTTAAGAGAGCTTTAAGGATTTTCTTGTAGACCTTCGTATCGCATCGTAATGATATGCAAAACTTAAATATTAATATCGGAATTTAACACACTTTTCTTCATATGTTTGCACGGTCAGGAATGGGTACATCTATTTAGGAATACTTTTTGGAGGTTGGAGGCCTCATGATATTTCTTTCTGTTGAAACCTCGTCAAATTTTTGTGTGCGAAATGCTGTATCAAACTTACTGCAAGTACAAAAAATTTAAAAGTTACTCAAAACTGCTGGAATTCAGTAATATTTAGAGTTGCTAATACAGGTGAAGGGGACAAAGCACTATAGTCCATTGCACCTACCTGATGCCCGGGAAAAATGTGAACTGAACGGTTCCCAAGATTGACAAAGAGCAGCGGTGTTTCTAAAATCTTTAAATATTATATTATAGGTTTCAAATCAGTAAAGGAAAACCAATTCTTATCACTTAATTTTCTCCAGGTGAGGAAGAGATTCTGATGTCTCTGGTTGGCTTAAGCTAGATATGGATCGATTCTTACTAAATACAACCGGGATAGCAGCGTACTCTATTCCATCCAGTGAAGGATGCGACCGCTTCAGAAACTTATATCACTTATAGCTGCATTTATTTGACTGATGTTTCACGTTTGAAGGGCTTTCATAGAAATAAACGTACATTTTTAGGCTAAAATCGCAATATTAATTTTGTTTTGAATTGCAGGTCGTCAAGCTACCTCTTGTAAGTTAAGAAGATGAAAGACTTGGCTACGTGTCCACACAGATGTTTGTCAGAAGTAATTTGCATGTTTCTTTTAACATTTATCCAATCTTGGAAATGTGATATGTGATGGGTGATGTTTGTTGGGTTAACGTTGTTGATAGAGCCGGTAAGCCTCCTCTGCATAAGGACTTTCCTATCTGGGTATCTTTCAGTGTTCTCTGCATTTTTGTACGAGGCTGATATTGTTTATTTCCACTTGATGATAGCTACACAAATGAAAGTTGTAAAACATGAGACTAATAAACATACATTAAATTAAATGGCCTACTGGCGTCCCTATGAAGGACTGAGGCTTCCTCTTAACTTCATTTGTCCATGGGTTGAGCTAATCCACATGACGGAGCTGTGCACTTACAGATTTGACAGTCGAATATAGTAATATTCCTTTTTTAGCCTACTTGTCCTTGAGGTGATTTCACTTAGTTGTGTTATTCTATTTTTACGTATTCGGCAGTATTTCCGTACTTTTCTGTTCAATGAGGGTATATACCACCTTTGGCTGTAGGCTATGTAAAGACTGCTGTACATTATTAATAGCTGATACACTGTAAACTGTGTTGGTACACAAACTTTAACTAATATACGACATCCATCGGTTGTAGGCTGGTACGGAGTCTACTGATTGTTTACCTATTATGTGTTTCAAATGGCAAGAGTTCTCGTCTGTAGCCAATCAGATGCGTTAGAGCCTTCACTGTTGCCACCTCGTTATCCCCAATCTTTTTATATGTCCCTCTCTCTGGCACACTATCGAGTGTTCCTGCCGCTAGACGTAAGGGAAAGCAAACTGAATTTTTAAAAATTTTATAATAATGCAGCTTTTTAAGCCACAAATGCAACATAAATATTCGTATATTACGCAAATATTTTAAATATTTAGTTTAAAGTTAATTATAGTTTATGAATTACTTATTTTTCTAATCTAACGGAAATACCAGCGGTGCATTCGTATAGCTGTGAGTGTTACTTACGTTAAGAGATAATTCGTCATTGAAAGTGTAGAGCCAGACTGAAAAATTCAATGCCATAGCCGGGATTTGAACCACGCATCTTCTGGTTTCCGTCCAGTCGCTCTAACCATCGGAAACAAGAGGATCCGTGGTTCAAATCCCGGCTAGAGCATTGAATTTTTCAGTCTGGCTCTACACTTTCATAGTGCGTCCTACACACGGCTAGTGTAAAAAAAACAATTAATTTCCATAATTCGTCACTGTCATTGTATTCAACCTCTGAATACTGCAAATTTATGATGATAGGTTCCAAAATCTCGTTACTCGCTATTTCTTTCGAAAAGTCGTCATCTTGTAGTTTATCTGATGCCTCACGCAGTTTTCCTAGTCTTGTTGCGTTCCTTGTCAATTTCTTCTTGTATAAGTCATTCAACGTCAGTCAGTTTAAAAATATTATTTCTGTTTACAACATAATTTGAGCCCACATTAACTCTATTACATTGTTCTAGCAGTAGCAAGGGGGAGGGGAGGTGGATCACGTCTCATTGAGTCAGCTGATACAATTTTTCATGGAAGAGAAGCTGAATAATGATGCTCTCCATAAACAAAGATATAATGTGACCAGACACGTTCTGCCACACTAGCAAGAAGTGTATCGTTTCCTCTCATCGAATTTAACAAACACCTTGGCTTATTCAAAGTACATATTTCTTTTACCACATCATGTCATAGCACTCGTGGTACCTCTGACGTTACTAGAAGAACCTCGGGCCGAACATCTGAGCCCCTCCCTCCGGAAGTTGTTTGGATTGGGTTGGTCTCGAGGGGGCAGTGTGTTCCCGATATCCATGGGAATCGGGTACGTCTTCGGACGGAGTTGAGGGAAGCCATTAATTATCCCGGGTTCTAGCCTGCAAAGCTAGTAGAAGGTGTGCTAGATCGCCAGGCGGCCCCACCGAGGTCATATCGGTAGCCTTCACCTTTGGTGTTGGCGCGCATAAGTGGCGTATCCACTTCCATCCCGTCTTGTGTCCTTGGACCAGATGGGGGAGGGCTTGTTTGTCACCCAGGTCTTGCCCTATGGAAAATCCCACGGATGACGCCGAGCGCCCTTTGGGACAGCTCGGATAACTCCCTGGTCTTAATAGGCCCGGGTCTTGGTCCTACGGGTCCAGGACTGATGGGATTAAACTCTCTGGACTCAACTCAACTCAACCACATCATGTGAAATGTTTACGTTTCACTTCTGAGTAATTTAAATATACGTTCACGCATACATGCCAAACAATAATGATATTCAATGCCGTGCTTACGTCGCAATGCGTGTAATAATATAATGGTGTCTATTTATTTATTTGTATTAGGAAAACTATTTGAGCGAAAAATATGAGGTTTTTACAGTAATGTTAAATATATTACTCTCTCCTTCCTCATGAATCAGTTTTTGTAAAATCTGAATTTTTGTCTTAGCGCGGATGATATTTATTTGAGATCTATTAGTGTGTCGCGCATCACACACCACTTAGTGGGAATGCAATACGACAACACCGCAGGTCTCCGACTGGTTATTCATCTGGTAGCGCTCAAGGACAAACACCTTCCCATTTGAAACACATTATAGTCATCAACATGATTGTAGACTGATTATGGTCACATGCTAAACATCCATCTACACCGAACATTGTATGTTATCTTATACCTATTTTAATTAGAAGCGCATATTTCGTTAGATTATGATTTACAAGAAGAAATAAGAAGTAAGAAGAAATAAAAATTTCGTATATTATTAAAAACATAAAATAAAACAGTTATGATATGATATGATATTTATTTGTACAGTATCCATTACAATATTTCGCTACAGTAACTTTAACATTGATCATGCAGTATTATACATCCTGTACAAATACATGGAAAATTGCTGACTCAAGATTTACTCGCTGACTCAAGTTCCCTGGCCATAAGCCTTTGAATAAAACAGTTAAAACAGACTTTGACCAGACGGCGGATAGTGTTTCACGGTAATAAAGAGTTTGCATAAGCAGTTAACGATAGCGCGGCTAGTGTACACAGAGACGGCAAATGCAGTTAACTGAGATAAAAGACTTACCGAAACAAACAAACTGAGATAGATGGAAATTTCTGGTAATATCTGGATTATTTCGAGTTCTTTATTACTCTGGAAATCTCTCGAATTATGAATGAGGTATTTAAGGAAGTGACGAGTAGAAACAGAGTAGTTGTGTGTAACGAGAGTGTTGTTGTCACGAGAGCTAATCAAAACGTTGTTATTGTCATCGACCTTGGTAGATTGTGATGTGTATATGAAGTAATGTTACGTGAGAATTGATCAGTGTATTTCTACGCAAATAAAGAACGATTTTAATTTCTGCAAATTGGGCTTTTAATTCTACGAACCCACAGTCACAATATGGAGATATATATTTGCACCAAAACGGCACTGGATGTTAAGCAAATCGGAATACATGCACATAAATTTGGAGGAGAATAATTCAGTACATTCCAATTAAGGTTGCCAAGAGTTTATTTTAGGCGTGTATTCATTTGTTTTTTATTTTTGTAAGAAAAGCAAAGTTACATACACATTTTTAAACGGAAGTGAAAAAGTGCGACTGAGAAATGCCAGAAACGCTACTTCGTAAACAATAAGATAGAAAACAACGCATTGCTGACACACTGGAGTTTAATTTGTTTTTTATTTAAAGACGTGCCACGCTGGGTTGGTATAATTAAAAAAAAACACGTGTTGAATCTGCAGCCAGTAAAATATATTTTTCCCACAGCTAGCTGAAACTACTGTTTGTAGTTTCAAGTTATGTGCTTCGTTTTCTCTCTTTCTGCTCCCTTTTTGGCATGAAAGAAGGTTTTTGGAACCTCGCCAAAATACTTTCTAAAAAGAGCTAGGTTGTGGCTGGTAGTTGAAAGTTGCCTTTAGAGCTTAGAATAGAGATCGTAGAGAAAGCTTGTGGTAGTAGACAGACAAAAACAGCACTGCTAGGGAAAGTGGGTTTAAATTTTAGAACATTATTTCTTAATTTGAATTCTAAAATGTTATAGAGGGTAGAGTGGGTATTATAATGCGTTGTGTTTATTTCCTTTCATTTCTTTTTCCGAAACAGAGCAAACAAAGACAAAAGCGCACTAAGTCGCTGAACTTGCGTTTAGACTTCTTCAAAGTGCATTCATACTTGCTATATGGTTCAGCTGTAATGCAGCAGGCGTTTTGAGGGGGATGAAGTTGCATCCATTCAACTTATGGAAACAGCGTAGACTTCAGTCATTCTTATAAAGTTGATTTTAAAGTCATTTTAACGTTTTATTTCAATATCAGTAACTCATAAAATTTAGCGAATTGCAACCCTTTGTTGATATTAAATCCTCTCTCACATATTAGGATATTTGAGAAAACACCTTATATATCTTTACTTATCTGGAAATGTCCTCAAAAGTCTTCTCCCATCTGGATGACTTTTAACGTGGAAACCGTAGAGTTAGACAGTCTTACTATATAATAAACACGGAACTGTTTGAAACACGGAAGTTTTCTGTATTTTCTAATGTATATCCTTTTCACAAACGGTATGGTAACTGATTATTCATTTTATTTCGTGGCTTGATCATAAAAAGAGAACAAAATACCATAGCTATAACCGAGCAGCCAACTTAAAAGGATTTGACAATCACTTAATATCTAGTATGTTCCGATATTCCGCTTCCAACTATAAGTAAATTATCAGTGAGTGTTTATCTGGCAGAACATGAAATATATAAATGAATAAGAGTTTGTAAGTATAATTTATAGCAGCGAAATAAAAGACTTGCGAATACAACACATCATATTCCTTTAATCTTATTGTGAACACAATTCTTTTTCAATTATTATTTTAAAACGTGGTGTAACATATTACTAACGCTATTTAGTTTTCTTTCTGTCGTTCAGACCGAAACTCCCGTCGACACTGAAGCAATAAAATGGGTGGCGCACAGTTCCACGTTGAAGCTACAGTTTGTAACGAATAATATGGGTAGCTCAGGGTTTAGCAATGAGGTACTCTCAGGGTATACGTGGGTATATATGAGTATGGATGGTCCTAATGCCACTGGAATGCCCGTTTCAAACTGATTTAGTGACTGCTTCTTTTTTATCATAACATCAAACTCGAAGTTGCCGGCCAAGGGTTACCAATATATCACTGTTTAGAGTCACTGAAGGTGGAATGCTTATTACTCGATAATACCTAATTCGTTAAGTATGAACCGACAGATCTTCCCTCCGGTTCTAATCTACCTTCGACCAAGACCGAGAACACTTTTTATTCTCCCACTAGCCGCGGACCGTCTGTCCTCACACTATGCACAGCTGTGTGTGTGTGTGTGTGTGTGTGTGTGTGTGTGTGTGTGTGTGTGTGTGTGTGTGTGTGTGTGTGTGTAACTTTCACTTCTGAAGCCTTATTTTAACACAAAGATTCCCTTTGAGACTATTTTGTCCATTGTGATTATTAGTCTCGCTCATTTCATTATTAAGGGTCCGAGGAATACCTATTCAAACAAAGTCAAGTGTTACCCTTAGAATTCTGTTTCCCCCCGTGTCTTTTGTTACACGATTCAAATCAACTACACGTACACGTGTTTCACAAAGATAAAATATTCCTTTGAAATCCCTTACGATTCTTTATGTATTGCATCCCCTAATGTCGGTATCAACTCTTAGATTCCTGAAATAGCCAACCAAAGTGAAAGGTGATGTGAAATGTGAAGTGAGGTAAAATAGAGGAAGAGGAAACTCAAGGGATGTAACTAACCTTCCCATCCTGCGCCGTAGTGTAGTGGGCTAAGGCGTCATGCTTTGGTTCCCTGCCACGGAATGCGCACGGGATCGATCCCAGACTAGGGGGTGGTGCGGATTTTAAGTCCCGGGTATAAGACCGGTGCCCACTCAGCATCGTGAGAAAAGTGAGGAGCGGCCCTGGTTGCGAAAGCCAACTTTCCGACTAGGAGTACCGGGATGCTGACCACATCTTGTCCATCTTGTTTGGATGATCACCCATCTCTGCCTTGCGTATGTGCGCGTGAGGCCGGCAGTCAGGTTGGCAGGCCTTGGTCCATCAGGTCTGTTACTTCACGAGGTTGGTTTTAATTAACCTTCCCAGCACTTCCGAACGAAACTCATGCGACATATAGTAGAACTACGGGAAATCCAAGGCGAGGCCTCTCGAATTTGGGCTACAGACGTTACAGTCTGAGCCATCCTGCCATCTGAATTCTATGAAATACAGTTTGTAATTAATTACCCACAAATTTCACAAATTTAACATAAATATGCCCTCTCTTATATACGGAAAAGACTATAACCATAGCCAGAGCGATCTTTAATATGACGGTTTAACTTCCGGCTTAATTACATTATCTTTTGGCTTGGAATGCTTTCGTCTCAAAATGTAACACACATTTAATTTTGGAAGGATGGCAGCTGTAATGGCAGCTGCAAAAACTATATAAGTTACAGGCTTTAAAATTGGAAGATTAATTCTCTCTCCTAAGTAATCGTAATTGTATATGTAACATTCTACATCGAAGTAAGTGAAATTCTAGAGTGCCTCTTTGGTACGGTCTAGAGGGTGTAAACATTAGTATTACTTTCTTTAGCATTTATTTATTCTAAAAATAGGAATTAATGCATTCCACCCCAATATATGGTACCAAGTCTTTAAAGTAAATTTACGTTTTGAGTTTTCTTGAATCCAGAAAGGCTCTTAGACAAATATCTGCATGAAGCATAGCTCGCAAACCGAACGTCGCTTGCATAGTAAACCTGATACCAAAGTTCAGCGTCTTTCAAATATAGAACATGAAAATCACCAAGCGCTGCCCTTTACATGGAAACTTTCTCGTTATGTTTGATTAAAAAATGACCAATGATTTTGTTTGAAATATTACACGATTAAGATATTTTCATACGAAATAAAACGTGTATTACTTTGAATTTTGTAGCAATGGATTTGGAGGTTTATCATCATTCTGAGTTTATATAACTGGTAAGTATTAAGAGATAGGCCCCATCTAACAGTATAAGGGATTGCAGACTCGTTAAGGGGATGCAGCACTGAAAACCCTAAATCCAGCAATTTTCAACCAATCTTGCTGAAATGTTTTCCACTTAGTTATCATGCATAGTGAACACAGAATTCAAATTTTGGTTTTTGTATCTTTAATAGTTTTTGAGTAATTAAATTGTGAATTTCAAAATTTCTTCAAAATTCAAATCGCTCAACATAATGAAAATTTTCAAAATTTTAGTCCTTCTGTTTCTAAAAATATTCGGATGGTTATGAAGAAAAGACCTATCATATGAATTTCTTATACTGCTTTTAGTTCCAGAGGGAGAAAAATAAGGTATAGAGCAAACAAAAAGAGCCAAAAATGATTAAGCCTTTGAATTTATATATAAATAACTTTAAAACTATAATGTATATTAAAAATTCATATGATAGAAACCTTTTTTTTTTTTTTTTTTTTTTGTTTTTGCTTTCTAAGAACATGTGTTGACAATTTTAGAGGGACTGATTCAAAACGTCATCTTGTGGAACGTTTTGAATGGCAAAAAATGTTGAAAAAATCTATAGCTGAGTAAATCAAATTTTAAAATCCAAAACATTTTCCTTCTCAGCTACATGTATTGAAACAGCCTAAAACTCTCCAGATAGGTAAGTTGGACCCTCCTGGCGCTTCCTTCTCTCTTCTGTGACAGTTTTCTTCAATTTTAGTTTCCTTCTGGATGTTTTAGAAGTTACCTTCACAGAAGTTGCTGAATGAAGCAAGCGTAATTGGTCCTTCCCTTGCTTAATTTTTGGAGATGCTTGTGAAATCTCAGTGTCCATTATGTCTGACTGCAGCTTGAGTGAGGCAGAACAACCAAAATTAAGTTCACTGATGGCTGATGTCACAGCAATCTAAAGTCTCTTTTTTAACACAAATATTTCTTTTGAGCAATTACGCCATATCATGTTATGTAAACTTTCATTTGCATTTTGTGTCGTAACCAATGTACATCTCCTTAGAATTTCATCTGATGTCAGCCTTTGGTACACAGGCATTAGTTTCCTTACCACATCAGGCCTCAAGTATGTTCCCATTGTTGTGTTGTTATGTTTAGGTGTTTCTTCCCATGTATCTTTTAGCCTATTCATGATCCTATGTACACAGTCAACCAAGGGTCTGTTGTTTCAAAATATGTTTCACTTATAACTTATATAACAGTTATATGCACGTTTAGACGTATTTAAGTGCCTGAAACTCATAAATTTAGGTGGATTATGATACTATAAGGTTCAAAGTATTTTATTAGCTCAAAAATAAAATATTTTCCCCATATTTTAGCCAAATTCGGTGCTGAACTCCCTTAACGCATATAATTTTTGTCAAATAAGCACATTTTTGTGGTCTTGACCTCTCCAAGATACTTTTATTAGCTCGAATTATAAAGTAATCGTTAGAGCAGTAAGCCTTCATTCTTTCTTTATTGTGGTCATGCAAAGGAGAACTATTTCAAAGCTAACACTCAACCATCCACCTTTTAAACATCTGTCTACAGCTTCAGCCTACTCTGTTCCTTTTATACCTACAACAAATGCGAAACTGTGTAACGAAAGCTTATTTTGATGAACAGGATACAAGAATAAATAATTTGCTCGAATTATTTTACTCTTAGTAGAGCAGAGGAATTCATATGAATTCACGTATCAGACTCTTAATCAGTGTTCCATCGTTCCAGTTTTACAAATACTAGGATCCAAACCGCTATTCCAAACGCTAGTTTTATTTGTGCAGGAATAATGAACTCTATTTTCTCCTGTGATGATTATTCAAAGTAAAATACTATTTTTATTAATTGGAGACGGCAATAAAGTTATTCATTAGCCTCTATTTGGTTTTTTAAGGTTTGAAATCAGCACCAAATTCCTTTTCCGACATACACAACCGTAGACTGTGTAAAAGCTACCGTCTGTAGTTGGTAACACGAGGTTATGGGGCGTCACTAGAGAATGACTCGAAAAGCTGAAGAAACGAGAGCTTGTAATGTGATATCATGGACACGGTGTTTTTCCAACCGTAGCAGAATGCGGCGTGGAATAAACTCACGTGTACATTGGATGCTGCACTGTTTTTTACGTGCACATACTGCTTAAGGCAAAACAAGAAAACCACAACAGCAAGCAGCAAGTGGCCCATTTCCAGATTGTGCACTCCTACGTAACGGCGAAAACCAACGTGATGCTGGAGCGAAAATGACGCAACCCACAACGTACAGTCGCATCCCAGTTCAAGCAGTCAGGATATATTATGTTAGTATTTTCTTTGCTCGTTGATGGATCAGTGATACAAGTTGTCCATAAACGGACAAATAATCTTGTCATGAATGTTCCAAAAAAGCTTAAAGAATCCATGGAAAAACACACTTTGAACATAAAGTTGATTCTTTCTGTTTTTGTTAAGTGATGAAAATTAATCATTTCTCCACACTAGCCGTTTACAGGCTAAGGTTTTTGATGGATAGAGTCAACATAAAAAGTACAATGCAATGGCCGGGATTTGAACCACGGATGCCCTGGTTTCCGTCCAGTCGCTGTAACCCATTGAGCTACCATGGCCAACGTGCCGTCGTGATTAAATTCTACATTTGACTCGTATATTTCCCCGGTGGACAACTAGGGGCTCTCGCAACCGAGATACACCGTTTGTGGCGACTTACTATCATATGTACCTAAGTCCCAGGCTTTATCATTTAACTCCTATTATTTTAGTTAACTGATGAAAATTAATCATTTCTCCACACTAGCCGTTTACAGGCTAAGGTTTTTGATGGATAGAGTCAACATAAAACATTCAATTTCATTTAAACCACGGATCTCCTGGTTTCCGTCCAGACGCTCTTAACCTATTGAGCTACCATGGCCAACGTGCCCTCCTGTTTAAATTCTACATTTGACTCGTATATTTCCCCGGTGGACCACTGGGGGCTCTCGCAAGCGAGATGCACCGTTTGTGGCGATTTACTATCGTAAGTACTTGAGTCCCAGGCTTAATCATTTAACTCTTATTATTTTAGTTAATCGATGGAGAGTAATCATTTCTCCACACTAGCCGTTTATAGGCTACGGTTTTTTATGGATAGAGTCAACATAAAACATTCAATTTCATTTGAACCACGGATCTCCTGGTTTCCGTCCAGTCGCTCTAACCCATTGAGCTACCATGGCCAACGTGCCGTCCAGACATTAAATTCTACATTTGACTCGTATATTTCTCCGGTAGACCACTAGGGGCTCTCGCATCCGAGATACACCGCTTGTGGCGACTTATCGTAAGTACTAAGTCTTTAGCCTGTAAATGGCTAGTGTGGAGAAATGATTAATTTCCATCAATTAACTAAAATAATCAAAGTTAAATGATGAAGCCTGGGACTCAAGGACTTACGATAGTAAGTGGCCACAAATGGTGTATCTCGGATGCCAGAGCCCCTAGTGGTCTACCGGGGAAATATGCGAGTCAAATGGAGAATTTAATGTCAGGAAGCCACGTTGGCCATGTTAGCTCAGGGGGTCAGAGAGACTGGTCGGAAACCAGGAGATCGGTGGTTCAAATCCCGGCCATGGCATTGAGTTTTTCATGTCTATTCCTTCTGTTTACTATCTATACTACTGTAATAATAAGTAGGAGAAATGTTGTAATCCATCTAGACATTTGAAATGAAATTTTAAATGCAAACACGTTTTGAGGAGCCTGAAGTCCAAATAAGCAATTTTAGAAATAAAAAGTCCACATTTTTTGTACGTATCCATTTTTTTGGTAATGTTGGCCGGAGAAGAACGTAATTCAAAAACAAATTTTGGTTAAATACCAAACTTGAAGTTCCTTTGGTATATTTTTTTTAAGCATTCTTCACAAATGTTTCCCAGAAGATTGTATAGAGCAAACTACCCAACTTCTCCTTATCTTTGATTGTTTCAAAAATGGTTTTAATGATGGTTATTAAAATATCACTATATAATGCATTTGCTGAACACATTTTTTCAAATTTCTTGTTAGGTCATTTTCATTCCTAGTGATATGTGTAAGATTACTAAACCATTAGGTGTACTCAAAATCTAGCTAAAAATTTAGGTGTCATTAGGGAATACAATTCATGTCAAATAATTTGTTTTTAGTAATAATGACTTACGATATACTTCTTATTACTTTGAATAGTTGTGCATTTTTTACTCGTAAGTCGCTATTCGTGTTTGTTGTTAACATGTAATGAGTAAGGCATCCCAAAGCGATATGTTTTATACCTCACATTCGGTTTAGCAATTAGAGCCATATAATTAATACGAAATATTTAACAGTTTAAAGAAAGTTTATCTTGATTAACAAAATACAATAGAGGAATAAGATGTAAGAAAAGTTTATAGAAGAATGAACATATAAGGTCGTTTGAATGCAACACGCAAACCTTTTCTTCCCCTGTGTTCTATTAAAATAATGGAATGGTATAGAAATTTTGTTCAAAAGCATTTTATCAGCAGTGTTTCATATATAGGTATTGGAGCTTTATTACTCCACAAAAGAATAGCTTTAGAGAATAGGCATCAGTGCGTACATGCACGCCATAACCCTTTTTTTTTAAAAAGAAAGGCTTAGATGAATGTTAAGGGTTAAGGCCGGCATGTATTAAGATTGCAAAGCGAAAATCTCTATAGAGTATATTTCGAATATTGGTACAAGAAATATAATCATAGATATCCTCTTTTCTTTTCTGTAAATAACCTGAAAAGAAAATTTTCCAGATGGTTTCTTAGCGCCAGGTCAAAGTGACATAGAGGTAACCATTCAAACAGGAACCAAAATAAATTTGTAGCGCGGAAAGTCTAAATCAGTATAACTACCACCAGTTAAGTGAAAATAAATCAGTAATATGTCTAACATTAATATTATAAATAGAGAAAATTTTTTGTGTAGGTGTGGTATTCTCAAAAACTACTCAACCAAATTTGATAATGGAGTAATGAAATTTAGAGGACTTCCATTTTCCTTTCACAGGTTAATAAAAACCTTAAAATTATTAATAAAGCCCCTGTATCTGAATCGAAAACAGGGGTTCAGGAAGGAAATTGCTTAAGGAAAAGGCTTTGACCTGAAAATGAAAGTACCATGGAGTACGCAAAATTAGTTGTTGCCCCGTGGAGTATACATATTTTCCTCACTCCGCAGAGCATAAAAGCAAAGGCTGATTATCGTATATTTTATTTAAGTGGACATACCTACATAGATTGCCATTTGTGATACTTCTACAAACAGAAGATTGAAAAGCGACAACTGATTTTGTTATATTTGTACATTTGTCATTTATCAAATATTTCAGAAGTGTATGTACTGTGCAAGGGCGCAAATCTTATTCTAAATTATTAGATATGTTCAATGAAGTTTCTGAAATGACAAAGCCTCTTAAATAATTCTTATCTAAGTAAGGTTTGCTTGATTTCCTTTTCACTTTTACTCCCAGAGCAGTGTAATAAGCAGGGATATAACTTCGATATCATAATTAAAAACACAAGAATTCAGTTACATACCAAATTTGGTATTTAAGTTCAGCATCTTTCAAGGATGCGATACAAAGAGTTTTAAGAAATTGTCTCCTAGAGGAGATGAGATGAGTCTCATAGACTACTCTGTATATGATACATCTTTTAAAGCTTAGATTTTCTTTAAAATGGCTCTAATGATTTGGATTAAAATGACGTAAGTTTTTTCATGGCAAATAAAACGGGAATCTCTAATTTCCTGGAAATATCCAAAGAGTTTTTAATTCTGGATACCTTTTTTATAATTGGCAAACACCTACTACAAAATGTCTAGGGCTAGCTGAAACTTTCAAAATACGTTAAAAGGTGTTTTCTGTGTGAAGTGAACCATTTTGAGCTATTTATTCTTTTTGTTTTCTTCTAAAGCTTCTTATGTTTATACTTTTCTTACATATGAAATGTTATTGAATTTTATGTTTGGTCATCAAAGAAAGTTGAATTTCAAAGCCATTACAAGTTGACTAGGTCTTTAAAGTTTTGACTGATGCCTAAAGCCTAATGTATTGCCGCATTCCCTTTGCACCTACAAGAAAGTCAGCAAAGAGTTAGTTTATGCAATTGTTAAATTTGAACAATATGATGCAGATGGAGGAGTAACCCTTTCCAATAACAGTTCATATAAAAGCAAAGAAAGTACATGAGTGTACAATGCCTTATTGAAATATAAGTCCATTATCCCGTTAACACACACAATTTCTGTGAAATAAATTCTTTAGGGGTGAACCATGTCAGAGAGATTCCTTATTTTATATTTTAATTTTCCAATATTTGTATACTTTTTAATTGGGATGTCGTTATTCGTCTTTATATGTTTTGGACATGCAGAGAGAATGGAATGTCAAAAGTATCACATAGCGACCGCTCTTAAAAGATCTCATAATCATTTAAATGTAATGCATTTTCTTCTCATTTTACTTACAATAAAAGATGTAACAAAATGATTTTGTTTTCAAATTTCTAACTCAATTAATGTAAAGTAGATATAAGATGATCTTTTTAAGAATGCTTTTGTACAAAAGTGAGTAGGGAAGGTTTTATGAATGCACACAAGAATCTCTCTCTCTCTCTCTCTCTCTCTCTCTCTCTCTCTCTCTCTCTCTCTCTCTCTCTCTCTCTCTCTCTCTCTCTCTCTCTCTCTCTCTCTCTCTCTCTCTCTCTCTCTCTCTCACTCTCTCTCTTGGATCGGTAGAGTATACGGCCACACTAACTTGCAGACACACCAATGAAGGTTACAAACAGGTGCGAAACCAAATCAAATATAAAAAACAAAGTTACCCTTAAGCACTATTAACCAATTGCTGCAGAGAAAACACAATGTAGGACTGTTCCTCTGCAAACGTTATATACATATATGTATATATATGTACATATAGGCATATAGCAATTCCGATTACAGTCAAAAAACAAGTAAAGGTTAATGTAGTAATAATTCTGGAAAATTTAATTGTGTGTCTTTGCTGACACATCCATATGAGTTTCAGTAAAGATTTAAGCAAAAATAACTTATAATGTATATGTGGATTTGTACAGGGTAGAAACTCCATATGATTGTTGTAAAAGGAATGTTATTTTTAAAATAATGTTCTAGTAGGAACATACCAATAATTACTGGAAACAAATTTGTAATTTTACTATATATTCGTGGGTATAGAAAACAACCAAGCCTTGACGTTTCGCCATTAGCAGACGACAACCCCTTTGCACTTTCAGGTGGTTGCTTGTACTATATCACTAGTTATTCCAAAATAAATAACATTCGCCAACATGACGTCCAAGTTACAAATATAAGTTATAAATTTAGACTCTAAATGCAGTACACTTCACGCTCAAAAAGCAAACAAACAAAAAACAACAAAACAAAAGGAACAGAATACATAGTATTTCGCATGTCTGCTATTTATTCTATCACTTTTAGCACGTGAATTATTTTATTATAATTTAAAAGTTAATATCGAATTTTAGTGCATTTTCATGTGTTTTTGAGTTTTTAATCACTTAGAAGGGATCTTCTGTTACTTTTTTCTATAAAAATGTAAATGAAGGGATATTATGAATATAAATGCGATCGTTAATTAAGAAAAAGCCCATGCTAATACACAACTTTAAAACACTACACACTACATCAATTTTAAGTTACATATTCTCCTAGTAATTGTGATAAACCGATAACATGAAGAAATATAAGTTTGTATCTGGCATTTTGCACAACTTTTCTGAATGTGTTGCTTATATGTTCATTTATTTACTAACTCACACTTAGACAACTTTTTTAGGAGGAGTTTAAATGAATGGCGTTAGAGTTCTATTTCCTTATACAATGAGGAACAGGGAAATTTGTAGTTTGCTTTGCAGTAGCTTCCAACGGTATCCGTCTGCGAATTTTATTTTCTAAACCCTTTCAAATACCTTTATGTAATATTAAATCTAACCTTGAGCACACATTGGTATACCGCAAGTCACAATAGCGTAATCTATGAACGCCCGACTTACTCCATTGCATTTGTTTATCAGTTAAAGGCTGACCAGAAAATAACTCATTGATGAAGAAAGATCTGATTTGATATCTGGTACATGCCATTTGATTTTCCCTGGGTATTACAGCATAAAGGAGTATGCCTATTTTTTCTGAAAGCATAAATTTGCTCTACTGATTTTGTAAAAATTAAATTAAAGCAATTGCCAACTAACATTCTCAATAAAGTACCCCAGCTATTGAAATGAATTTAAAGGCAGATGAAATTAGTGATTGGAACAGAACGTCTATGCTTTCCCAACTGCATTTAACTACCGGCTTGTGCTCAAAGAACATAATTCACTCTATCGGTTGTTACCGCTAACTACCAGAGTGCAAGACATTTCCCTATCTCATTCTGGGCGGGGAGCAATGATTAATTGCCATTAATTATCAGACTGGAGTAGAGAACTGGTGCCAGATATACTTGCGTAGAATGTGGGGTGTAGGAAAAGAAAGTATTCTCTCATTGGATGTCTTATTAATTACATTTCTCATTAATAGTGTCACTTGGGCAATCACACCCTGGAATATATTGTAACTTTGTGGGTTCGTAGAATTAAAACGCCGAGTTGTAGAAATTAAAAATCTCCTTTATTTTCGTAGAAATGCTCACAGATTACAGCAGAATTACGTTACATACACCATCAGTCTACCAAAGTAGATGACAATAACAAACTGTGACAGCAGATTACATTTGCTCTCGTTACAACAACACTCTTTTTACTCTACTACTGCTTACTCACTCTTGTTTACAACAACTGTTTCACAACTACAACTGTCCTGCTGGCGTATCCAATCCCTTTTATGTCTCCGTTCATGATTACCAGACTGTTCTGTTAATCACTAGAGGTTTCTGGAAAACAAGGCATCTAATTACACAATTCGAACGTTCCATCACCTTCGAGAAACGTAACTTAATCTACGCTGGAGAGGCCTTTGCCTCAGTTATCTTGCTTGCCGTCACTATGTTTACACAAGTTCGTTATCTACTTGAAACCTATCCATCTATTTTCTATTTGCGCCGAAACTTTAATGCCCGTTACCGCGAAAATATGTAACGTAATTACTATT
This sequence comes from Mantis religiosa, assembly GCA_030765055.1. Lineage (NCBI taxonomy): Eukaryota > Metazoa > Arthropoda > Insecta > Mantodea > Mantidae > Mantis > Mantis religiosa. Next base: position 305,154,014 of record CM060948.1, on the reverse strand, counting down.
TAATCATGCATTTTCACGGTTATTTGCATCCTGTAGCTTTTGTTTGGTTTTTACTTATAACAATCAGGTAGATGGAAGAGCGTTGTTCGCTACCGAAAACTTTTATATCGAGAATTACCGAAAAATATATACGGAAGCCCATTTTGTTTACAAGTTTGTTGTGTTACATTCAATTAACTTTCTCCACCTTCTATCCTATATTAGTGCATAGGCAAACGGTTAATACGATGCTTTATTATTCCGTCTACTTCATTTTAGTAAAGAGAAACCTTTGTAGAAATAGCCACATTACGGATTGGGTTATAGAATGGCGATCGTCCAGTACTTAAGAACTGGTGTTTCTTTGTAGTTGTGAAAATCAATTGAATATATAAAGGATTTTAAAGAGAATGATGAAGCATTGAACAATTCGATCCATTAATAAAGCATAACTCGGAAATCGCTTATTTCACTATAAAGCTATTCGGGATGAATAGTAAATGTTGAAGAGATCTACATCTTTATATAGCCATTCTTGTGTATCACTTCACGAATTGCCCGCCTTGGTAGCGTTGTGGTAGCGTGTCTGCCTCACGTTAAGGAGGTCCCGAGTTCGAATCTCGATCAGGGTGAGTTACCTGGATAAGATTTTCTCCGGCATTTTCCCTTATCCTGAAAGGCAAATGTCGGGTAACTCTAAGCTCTGTGGACCCCGGACACATTTGAGCATCATTCCGCCCATTCCATTCATCATCCGATATGACTTAACGTTGCAGGACGTAAATTACATAACAAAATTGAACTAAAAATATGGGAATAAATATGAATAGTATTCATGCGTTTTTACGGTTATGTTAAATACATTACTATTTCCTTCCTGATGGATTAGTGTTTTCAAAATCTGAATTTTTGTCTTAGCGCGTATAGTATTTATTACAGATTGATAGTTTGTTACTCGTCACACTGCACTTAGGGGGAATACAATATGACAACACCGCAAGACTCCGATTGGCTGCTCACCTAAAGGCGCTGAAGGACAAACACCTTCCAATTTGAAACACATAATAGTTGTAGAATATAATGTTGTGCTAGCATGTTGCAATGATAGCTCAATGGTTAAGAGCAGCCGGACGGAAACTAGGAGATCTTTGATTCAAATCCTGGCTAAGACATTGTGTTTTTCAGTCCGACTCTACCTATCTATCCTTTTGGATTTACCGGTTATGCAATGGTCTTCTGTAATGAAGAGTACCTGCTTCAGAGACCATTCTCAAAGAATTCGAGTTAGCAATAAATGCATATTTGAAAAAAATCTTAGAGCTGTTTTTGAAAAAAAAAGTTAAGATGCCATATAACTTTCCCATGAGAACGGTAGATTGAGGTTGCTGAATTTTCTTGTAAATCTTTGCGTGTGCTCCTTGGAAGATGCTGAACGCAAACACAAAGTTTCGTATTTATATTTATTCTATGTTTTATATCTGACTTACGCTGCTCACAGACACACTCATAAGCAGACCTTTTTCTAAACATGGTCTTATTTATTACGAGAGTCTGAAAACGCGTGATCCCGGTAGGATCTTGTTACGAAACTGTTGAGCGGAATGCAATACACTTCCTGCCTATGATGGAGGTGGTGGAGATAAAAGGCAGGTGCGTGGGTTAGTAAACGGATTTGTGGAACTTGAAGGATATCAGTACCACTGCCGTTTCTAATCACGGTTCTTCAGCTTTTTCTGTCCGTGCTCTTACAGGTTGGTTTACTGCATTACATACAGGATGTTAATGAACTACACTATGTAACGGTTCCCCTTGGGCATAAACACAAAGTCACTTAATATAAGTTATATCAAAATAATATTAGGTTAACATAGATATTTTATACTGATTATTTAGCATCGAAAGGAAATACACAGCTAGATGAACGGAGAAACAGAAATATGAGGCCCCTCAAGTTTGAGCACACAGTTCGGTCGGCTTTCTTCATAACAAAGCCCACTCCTAGGAACAAAATCTGCAAACCATGTGAAGGCTCGGTCTGTCGTCCTGTTTTCTCTTTCACGCCAATACGTACGTGGTCGATACAATGCAGTCCTAGATTATCCGAATTCCTAAAAATTCGCATCGTACGTGCTTCGGAATTAAGTAAGTGGACGCTGTGGGAAACCTTCTACCAACGTTCGGTCATGCGCACATACAAAATTCGTGCGACGGTTTAAACTTGAAATGGAAACCAACCAATTACAGTTTAGAACTTACACACGTGATTCACACAACAATTCAAAATGTAACGGTAGAGGGGTAAATCCAGGAGATAGCCGATCCGTGATTTTGGTAGCTGACACACTCTATCTCGGTCGGGGTGTGGTGAAAGCACGCCGTACGTATCAGCGCGGCAAGAGTACCTCGAATACACAACACATGGATCAGTGATTTTGATAACAGAAACACTCTCTCTCGGTCGAGGCGTAGTGAAGTCATATTATATATACAAGTGCGGTAAGAATACACCAAATACAAAACACGCATAAAGAACTCTGTCATTACCGTCAAACATAACACACGAGTCTGCAAAAGGTAACTTTCCAGGTGGCGAGTGAGGTACCTGATTACAATTGTAAAATAAATCGATCATGGAACAGTCGAGGTGCTATCTTCGCTAATCACACCACACCCAGTCAGGACGTATCCCACACCCTGGAACAAAGAAGAGAGTCCATGCAGAGCGAACCCCGAGGAAAACTCCGAACTTTCCAGTACACCTCCTAGCCTCACACGTCACTTTTGCTACTTTATGAGGTGTTGAGTGGAGGGAGGACTCAACCAGGTTCCAAACGGGCAGAACCGCCTCAACAAACATATTTTTAGTCCAGTGGATATATCTTAAGCAAATAACCTGAGATAAGAGACTTATGACCTGTTTGTTCAAATGTGGAAGTTACGGCTATAAGTTTCTAAACTGCCAGTGCGCCACTCCTAATAATAACATCACTAGAGTGGGCTACATAATGTATTGAGGCAGTTAATCGCTGTTCAGTGTCACACTGTCATGTGGTTAGTTCGAGATTTGAGAGCTATTTGAGGCATTTAATCTTGAGAACGCCAATAAAAAGCGACATTATATACTCGGGAAGAAGTTTTAGAGACACTCTAATCCAATAAATTCACCCATCTGGTTTAAATACCAATTTATCAGCATCTGATACAAATCTGCGCTATGTTTAGCCGTGGGCCATGCATTGCCTATCCCAACTTGTTTACATTAGTCTGGTATACAATTACTGAAATTACCATCGCTGTTCAATAAAAAATGATCGTAATTTTTACGGTCATAAATTTTCGCACTGAAATTCAAACTTATTATATTCTGTTAGCTCAATGTGAAACAAACACGCCGTAGTTGTTTCATTGTTGGTACTCCTGGTTCCCGCCTGTGACAACCAGACAAGTTCAGACATGTTCAGTATCGCCTACCGCGCAGCGGAGGTAACATGCAGTTGAAGTTGATGTTAGAGGAAGATCCGGAGTTTCTTTCAAACGTAATCACTGCTGATGAAACTTGGCTACATAATTTTCATCCTGAGAGCAAGCAGCAAAGCTCAGTGTGGAAACCTCCTTCATCACCAACCCCCCCCAAAAAGCAAAAGTGGTTGCTTTTGCTGCGAAAGTTATGGTCATCTCATTCTTTGATATTCATGGAATGGTTTATCAGCATGCTGTACCTGCACAAATCAGTAACTGGAAGATACTACAGGGATGTCCTGAAAACATTGCAAGTCCATATCGAACCCAAAAGACCACATTTCAGTAAATCAGACTGGATGTGGTGCCGCATATTGCCCATGATGCTGCTGAATATCTTGTAAAACTCAACGTGAAGTGCATCCCTTACCCTCCCTATGGTCCAGATTTAGCGCCATGTGACTTTTTCTATTCCCTAACTTGAAGAAACGCCTTCGTGGGAGGCAATATCCATCATCAGAAGCAGTGGCGAAGGCTGCAGAGGCGATTTTGAAGGATCTCTCAAAAATGGTTTGTAGCATATCTTTGAAGACTAGCAGAAACGCAAGGACAAGTGCATCGCATTCAGGGGAGACTATTTTGAGAAGGACCATCAAAATTATGAGGATGAGTTGTCAAAAAAATTGTGATCATTCTTTATTGAACAGCCCTCGTACTTCAGTGCAGTTCATTAACTTCTTTATATCTGATAATTATTATGTTAAACAGGGCACGAGTAGGGGAGGACCCGAAAACCTTAAACAGGCTTGAGAAGGTCAAGATTTATAAGGACATTTCAAATTCCATATCCAAGTCTCGTTAATGCTCGTACAACACACATGTGAATTATTTAAAATTAAGAAAAAAATGGAGAAAGTAAAGAGTAAGGACTACTCCTCCGTCTTCTGAGTTGGATAAAGCTCAGACAAAATGGTGACCAGGAATCGCACGAAGCGTCTTTTGAGCGAATCAAGTCGCCAATCAGGCGTTTCACACAACACAAATATAACATCGCTTTGGTCAAGGATGTGGAAGTAGGTTGGAAGGCGACCAGCGCTATAGTCGAAGGAAAGATATTGCCAGCTGTAGGCAATTACTCAGGTCAGGTCAGGTTTTTAAAGTACGATATGCTCTTACACAAATTTAAAGGAGATTCCAACCTTCTGTAGTTTTGATACCCTTGTTGCTCAAGGATAGTTGGTTATGTAATACAGTTTATTTGACCATATTTTTCTCAACTGGGCTGTTTGCCTGCGTAAAGCTACTTTTAATAGAAGTCTGAATAAAATCTCTGAAATTGAGTGGTTAGCTTTAGTGAAATAATATGAAAAAAGAGCCGTAGCATTCGTAGCTTAGGTTATTTCTCCAGAAATGCAGTAAAACCCCAAATTAAAGATACGATGACGATGATGATGACGCCGATGATAGTAATGTTGATAAACCAATTCATATGAAGGGCTACTTTGAGTTATCAAGGAGTTATCCTGAGTGCTTTTCCTAACATTGCTTAACATGACAATTAATTGTCCTTTCACACTAGCTGTGTGTAGGACGCACTATGAAAGGGTAGAGCCAGACTGAAAAACTCAATGCTATAGCCGGGACTTGAAGCACGGATATTCTGGTTGCCGTCCTGCCGCTCTAACCATTTGAACTACTATGGCCAATGTGCCATCATGACATTAAATTCTCCAACTGACTCGTGATTTTCCCGGTAAACCACTAGGAGTTCTCATAAACACATGAGACAACTACCTTAATGGCGACTTACTATGCTGTAAGTACTTTAAGGCCCGAGCTTTATATAGGTAGTTAACCACTATGAGGTCAATTAAGTTGGCCATAGTAGCTCAAGGGTTAGAGCGGCTGGACGGAGACCAGAAGATCCGTGGTTCAAATCTCGGCTATGGCATTGAATTTTTCAGTCTGACTCTACCTTTCCATACTTAAGCCTACATACGACCAGTGTGAAAGAACAATTAATTTCCATTAATTTACCTAATAGTGGTTAACTATAAAGCCCGGGCCTTATGCCCATGTCGGCACGTTGGCCTGGTAGCTCAAGGGTTAGAGCGGCTGGACGACAACCAGAAGATCCATGGTTCAAATCCTGGCTATGCCATTGGATTTTTCAGTCTGACTCTATCTTTCCAAACTTGGAAGCTGGGCAAGTGTGTGTCACCGAATACTTCGGATCAAAAACCAGAGAGAGCTGCCATCGTGGGATAATGAACCTCGTTGAGCAAGGCCTAAAGCCATAGAATCTATGGTCTATACTTTGAAAATTAGTTAATTTCTTGTCAGAATACATTTCAAATATTCGGTTTTCTTAAAAAAATCCTTACTTATGAGATTAACCATATAAACAGCCTTGAAGTTCTCTCCAACCAGTTGTCTAAGTGTGTTGTGTTAAAGATTCTCTGTCTCTACCGTTGTCCTCGTCCTTATGGGTAATCCTTCGTTGTCTCGGGTTAGCGTGATAGCTTCTGGTTCCGGAATCGCAGGTTCAGACCGGGCGATGCCGGTGTTGGATATTTTTCGGGGATAAAAATCCTTAGCATGTCTTCAATCGCAAGGGAAGTGAAGCCGGTTATTCTCCGTCGTAGATTTACGACACGTAAATATCTCAGGCCTGATAAAGAGACCTCGGTACGATATTAAGCAGTCTTTCATACCCAGTATAAGAGTGGTCACTGATAACCACAGCAGTTACAGAACGTCCAGTAATAAAACCTGATTTTTTCCCATGTGTTTACAATAGGACCACTCTTGTTTGAGACAGATTATATCAAATGATCAGAGACAACACAGTCTCGGCTAGTGAAACAGGTCTCGCGTGCGGGGTAGGGTTTGACGCCGCAGTAATGTATAATCACATGTTCGTCTTATCCGATTGCTTTTCTGTGCAGATTTGTACATTATCATCCTAAATGGCTAAATATATATTTGAAATGTATAAATTATTTGCAATTTATAGAAACAAAGTATAACAGATAACACCTAAGTACCTATTCTTGTATGGCAGTTTTTTGAGAAATTCAGCGACGAATTTTAAAATATTAGATGATACAGGCTGTAGTTTACCAATCAGTTTACCTAATAGACTTGAGGAATCGAAGTGGAAACGAAAAGAAATTTTCTGGTTTATCAGTTCTGAATCTAGGAGGCGCCGGCGTCGAACTGAAACAGAATTTTTACCTCTAATTTATTAAACGTTACAAAACCAATGAGAGTGCTCTTACTGGTGCCATTTTCGTTTCTGATATTTCTTAGAACACGATTCTACAGTAAAACTACATGAATAATTTTCATTTGGAATTTGATCAGTGCTAGTTAATATATCTAGTGATTTAATGTAGTACTAAAGCATGTTAAGCACACTTCAAGGTTTTACCGGATAAAATTGGAAATGCAACTAAATATAAATACAAGTCATCCAGGACGTGAAGACCTGGTTTAAGCACCTTCCTATACAAACACAATTTTTTACGTATTTTGTGAGAGGCTCAGTTTCGATTATCTGTGTTATCCTAACAAGAAAGTAATTTATTGCCTTCCAGAGTTTTCTAAAGCGTAAAAAATCAATTTCCATCCACAACTAGGAATATAAACCGTGTATCGGTGGTTCGCAAGCTACCCCGAGTACTAAATTTAGCATTTTTTCGCCTCTTAGATTGCTTCCTCCCCTTTTGGGGCAGGTTGTCTTGTTTGACCGGAGGGTGCCAACGGTGAAAGAAATATTATCAATGCCCCTAGCAAGCTACCAACAACGTAATCCAATTTCGACACGACAAAAAAAAAAAGAGCTTTATTGAGGCTTACAACAAAAGGTTGTAAATTGAAGTAAAGGCAGAGGAAATTCATCTTCAGCCCCTCGCTACAAACAAACGTACCTCCCCTTCTTTCCTTCCCCTCCCTCATCCTAACACGCACCCACACAAACAAATTGTGACTTTACGATGGGCGAAAATGTTTCCTCGTTGCTGGAAGGAAGAAGTTTTAGAACATAAATTCTAAAACCACACCTTAAGATACGACAGGAAGATATGAAGGTAATCAGAAGGGGGAAAAGGAGTAAGAAGTATTAGGAAAAGCAGGAGCTCTTATCGGGCGTAGCGCTGTTTTTGTATCAGACTTTCTCTTCTCCTTGGGCTTCCAACCCTTCTTATTCACTCTAAAATCTCATGATAACATTTTAATACTTCTTATGCAATTAGGGCCAATTTATGGAGTGGAAAAGGAAACGAACGAGGCTTTCGTCTCCTGTTTTATTATCTCAAGTTGCACATTTTTGTTTGGTATTTCGAAACATCTCAGCTGTGGCTTCTTCATGACATTGTATTTTCGTTAGTCTTTGATTAACAGATCTGTGCGGAACGAACGAATACATACCACTTACAGACTCTCCGAGCGGGATGTCCCAGATGAAAACATTTGTGACACTCATTCAGGAGTTCGGGGGTTGCACTCTCCTGGTCTACCTTCCTGTCTTTGGGTTTTTTCAGGAGGTTTCCCGGGGCACTAGGAAATCCTGGATATGGTGTTTACCGTACGTAATCCGGTTTGTTTTCTTTCATTTCATCAATTCAATCGCTCTATCCGGTGTTTCCAGGTAGAAAGAGCCAGCTATTTCCTATGGGCTGCGCTATGGAAATACGGCATTCGGCTGAGCGGAGGCGCCGTGGTCGGCCGACTGCCCTTCCAGGGAGACTGATCAGTCGGACATTGTTGGCTAGTGGCGAGCTCTCTCTAGCAAATTGGACTGGAGAAATAGTTCTTCCTGTGCAGTAGGCGAATGCTGGAGAGGTTTCTCATCGTTTAAGATTTCCGTTCCATTGTTTCCCTTTCATTCGGTTTTCTTGTGAGCTTTCAAATGTACTCCTAAATGGCGTATGATGTCGTGGTGCAATGAAGTTAAACATTAAAAGCAATTCGTGGCGAAAAGCCCGAATTGAGCTTGAGCTTGGTAGCCCGATTTCGGTCCTCAAGCCCATATACGCAAGGCAGATTACACAACCGATGTGGTTCATGCCCCAGCCGGCAAGTTGGCATTGTTAGCCAACTGTTGCCTCTCCCCAAATTCCTCACTACCGTGCAATGATGTTATGGAAGGAAAATAAATATTGACAATGAAATTTTCTGGTAGATATTCACATAAGTCAGTATAACTTAGGACCTACAATCAGTTTTACTGTAAAAATGACTTCAGAATAATAATTCTCTCGCAAAGTTGAAAGTCAACTTTGAAGTTTACGTAATGATATTAGAAACTATTGCAGCTACAGTGGCTGCAGAATATTCTTCCAAGGAGCTGTTTATATATCACGTATCTTAACATGAGATTTTTACATCTAAGCAAAGCACTCTAAATACCTTTGCTTTGGTCAGAATTAAAACCACATAGACTTTTAAATGCGCAGACTATTGGAGGCAGTGTACGTACTGTAAGTGCAACAGCGTAGTAGCATTTGTGGCAAATATTACAAGAATCAGTAAGTATAATTTTCAGATTTTCCATGACAAACTTCCTGTGTAGTAGTGCGATATTATGGGAACAGATAGAAGTACCAACCAAATTACATCTCGTTCAAACAATCACCAATAGAATGCGCTTGATATATTACATCTTCAAATGTTTTCAGGGAAAGCAATAGGTACACGTGCCATCTGCTTTTAAAATCTATTTCCGCTCCAATTTTATAGGGAGTACAGATTTTTCTTTATTTCCTTGATTGTGTCTATGACTACGCTTGACTTCAGTGATGCTGTCATAGCTTTTATACAAATATTTACCACTGAAAGACTATTGACTGTTCGCAGAAAAATGAATTAAATATAACAAGGAATTAATCTTACAGAAAGGTAATCTCTGAATGAATGCAATTGTATTAAAGCATAAGAACGTTATGCAAGTTAATAATTTTTACGGTCATAATTTTTCGCAATAAAATTCAATCTTATTATATTCTGTTACATTAATGTGAAACAAACACGCCGTAGTGGCTTCATTATTGGTACACTTTGTTCCCGCCTGTGAGAACTAGGCAAGTTCATACATATTCAGTATCGCCTACTGCTGCAATGGGGGTTACATGCATTTAAAGTTGATGTTAGAGGAAGATCCAGAGTTTCTTACAAACGTAGTCACTGCTGATGATACTGGGCTACATAATTTTGATCCTGAAAGCAAACAGCAAAGCTCAGTGTTGAAATCTCCTTCATCACCAACCCCCCAAAAAAGCAAAAGTGGTTGATTCTGCTGGGAAAGTTATGGTCAGCCCATTATTTTATATTCATGGAATGGTTTATCAGCATTTTGTACGTGCACACACATCAGTAACTGGAAAATACTACAGGGATGTCCTGGAAACATTGCAGGTCCATGTCAGGTGCAAAAGACCACATTTCCATGAAGCTGGCTGGATGCTGCACCACGATTAATGCGCGGCTGCATATTGCCAAAGTTGTTGCTGAATATCTTGAAAAAAAAAAAAAAAACAACGTGAACTGCATCCCTCACCCTCCCTATAGTCCAGATTTAGCCCCATGTGACATTTTTCTATTCCCTAACTTGAATAAATGCCTTCGTGGGAGACATTATCCATCATCAAAAGAAGTGGCGAAGGCTGCGGAGGCGATTTTGAAGGATTTCTCAAAAATGGTTTCCAGCATGTCTTTGAAGACCGGCAGAAACCCTGGGAAAAGTGCATCGCATTCAGGGAGACTATTTTGAGAAGAACCATGAAAATTATGAGGATGAGTAAAGGTACGCTGTAATCTGTCTGTAATCTTTCTTTATTGTACAGCCCTCGTACTTTCACCCTGCTTCACTCGTGAGGATAAGAGGCTCATGATTACATGTGCTCTCCTCTCTCCCCACTTATTTCGTTATGGTTTCTATTTTGTGGACTATTTATAGTTGCAGTGTCGCATCCTAAGTGATTTACTGAACGAAAGTACTTTTGGCCATCTTGCCCTATTGCTTAAAGACTAAAGGTGGTAAAATCATGGATACAGTGCAAATATATTTTCACTGTGACCGATCCATTCAATGTCACACAGTATATCTTCACCCCCGATCTATCAGCGTCCTTCTACATTTTCCCTAACGGGCGCTGTACTATCTACCTGAATATGCATTAACAGAGAGGACTGAAAAAGCGGTTGCAAAGTCAGGGAAAACTGACTTTCTGGGGACTGGTGAAGGTGAAGATATTTATAAATTTTATTTACGAAATTCCCTCTCTTACTTAATGTTCCCACCACCAAGCTTCCCTTCACGAATGCTATTAATGTCACAACGGTTTGATTGTAGGGCTAATAAATTGTTAAATGCCGTTTCTCTTAACTTTTCTAGGATTCATCTATGTACAAAATGTTCATCGTAGAAGCATTTCTACTTTCCGCTACAGCTATATAAATGAAAATAATTTTGAAAAGAAAAAAGCTTGGACATGCCAAGAAATATATTTTAAAACATTCTTTTTTTCATAGAAATAAATCATTTTAATGCCTTTGTTCTACAACTTGTGTCATCATCTAAAATAATTTTAAATTATATCCTATATTTTCCCGTAGCATCTCAAATGTGTTATTATTATATATGTTTGTAAAATGTATCAATTGTCTAAAATCAAATATGCTTTTTATATAATTATTTTGATTAAAATGCCAATTATATCCAAGATGGTGATTCCTGACAAATAAAATTGATTTCCTTTTTGTATTTGATAAGAATAATATGTGAAATGCTTTCCATTCTGAAGGAATTTTCTTTAAATTGACATGTCTCAAAAATCATAAACCATCGTACAACAAATGGACATCCTTAAAAATATGCAATTAATTTAAAATAAATGTTATCATAGTCATATCTGAGTTGCATTGTTGTTTTGCATTTTACAGTGCTTTGCCATTTTTACACGCCAGAAACATGTACTGGTTTATCGCGATATTGGAACACTCATGAAGCCTTCAGGCCACCATAGGAGCTCGCCTTTACAAATTTTGCTTTCACTTCGGTTTCTTTCATTTTCCTTGTACCTACGAAGAAATGGAAAGTAGAATTATTTCTGTGAGGGTTAGAACCTGAATAATACTTTCTTGTAGAAATAAACGATATTGGGTGGAAAAGACATATTAATCTAAATCATCATTTTTGCGGGGTAGGGAGGAATATAGTACAGCATTTAATTATCAAAAGCAAGCGAGCGAAATGGAAAATAAAATCATGGACGATTAAAGCATGTTATTTATATGTATTTTGTAGCATTAGATATAGTCTATAAAGTATTCTATGTTTCACATTGTCAGATGGTAAGATCTGGCAGACTTACCTTAACTTAACTGCAGAACTTAACTTTGGCAGAGAAAATATGTTTAAAATCCAACTGATTTTCAGTTGGTTCTCCTTGCTTATTTGGCTTTATTGTATATCTTTGCTTTTCCTACTATGTGCAGTCAGTAGAGGAAGTATTGCATTCCACCCAAAAATTCCATATCAAAATCGAGTTTCGTTACTCCCTGATTCGAAAGAAGTCCATTTTTAGAAAAATGTCTGTTAGTGCATGTTTCTGTGACTGCGTGTAAAGCAAAAGTTACAAGAAATTGCCCACCTCCAGGCCAAACCTTGCAAACATTTGGATTTTCTCAAAAATGACTGACGGTTTCTATTAAACTATTAGATGTCACAGATATTTTCATGACAAATGAATATACCTATAATTATATATATATATATATATATATATATATATATAATTCTGGAAATATTCTCAGAAATTGTGAATTATTTTTGCATAACTCGGAAAGCGAATGATGTAGACAAACTTACTACAAACAGATAAAGAACTAGTTTGTTTCTTTTTTTGTGGCATGAACCATTTCGGAGATAATACTTGTCTTAATTTTCCAATGTTTATACATTTTAAATGGGAAATCGTTATTCGTTTATTTGTAGGCCAGGCAAATGTGAACTGAATTTCGAAGCAAACGCTTAGTGACTAATTTTAAAACATTTGACTAACGCTTATTGTATTTCCCTTCCACTTAAAAGAAAATTAGCAATAAGTTAATTTATACAAACATTTACTTCAACTAACATAAAGTAGGGTAGGATAAGCGTTTGCAAAATAATTTTTACCAGTGCCGAGAAGCTCATGTGAGTTCTGCACTTAAGGCTATTGCTTCTGGTCATACAAAGATTTAACCTAATTTGAGGAAAAAGAAGGGAGTTTCTCTAAAACACAATCTACTTCGGATGGTAGATATCTCTTGGTCGAGGCTAACCACTAATAGTGTGGCGTACACTGCATCAAACCACCTGGGTACATGCAAGTTTGTTTGGAACACCGTGCAACGTAGTTCTTAAGCACACGATTAGTCTAGGCTCAATGACCGGGCTTTCCACAAAACTTTGAACAAAGCAAGTGTGAAATACCGCTCTCCATCTAATTAAACTTGGGCCTTGGAACTGCTTATTGGAGTCTGAACCCCGGTCCCCCTTCGGGTAAGTTACAGGCTCTAATCTTCTCCGGTGTAAGACATGGGGAGGGTTACAATGTTATGGATCCTACGTAACGGCTTGCTTGGGGAAAACGGAGAGTCTCTTACACGGCGTTTCGTAAATACCGCTACCGCTAAAACAACATTTATTTGAAATACACGTCCAAAATATATCTCTTGAGAAATATATTTATAACGAGTTGCATTTACATTACTTTCTCTTTTCACTCTTTTACTAACTAATGCAACAAAGCTTACTCCTCTTTTTATAGCATGTTAATCGGTATCAAAGTTTGCACATATGGTTTCATTATACAATTTATTGCAGGTAGGAAATGTATTTTGGAGTTTAAACCGATAACAAATCTTTAACATGTGGGTCGCTTTATCTATGCTGCTTTTGAGGGTTTGAGTCTTTTAGGCCTCAGGAGTCACAGCAAACCTATATAGTGCTAAGAAATGGAAATACACAATTATTTAAATACATGTGAACATTGTGCGCTTTGATTGTCTCTGAACGTGACTAAAGAGTTGAGATTACACAAAAGCCATCACTGCACCACTACTTACCCGTCAACAGTTCCAAGTGCACTAGCGTGCATGCGGTTTAAGAGACGGTAGCACGAGGGTGCACGCTGCTGCTGATCACTGCTGTAGGGTATGGTCGACCTAGTGGCCAAATTTCCTATAATCTTCTGTATATGTACATTTGAGTATTTCTAGTGTATAATAATAAAGCAGGGAGACAGAGGGAGAGAGCTCTTCTAGATTTTATTTTGCTCTGGGCTTTTTCTGCGACGCGTATTTTACCAAATATTGCCTTCAAAGAAGTGAATAACATTGCTCACCATGTCGGTAATAAATTCTCTTGTTATTTTTCATGAATCGAGAGTAAAATAATTAGTTATTTAGTTTTTAGTTCTAGCCAAACTAACAAATAATACCGAAATTAGGGATTCAAAAAGGAAAGAATCGTAATGGATTACATATGAATATTTGGTATATTTTCACTTTTTTCTCGGGCAGGCAGCCAGGTGAAAAGATTAGATATCAACATTTCGGGAGTGCACATCTCTCCCATTATCAGCATATTTATAAAATGTTATAACCACAGATGAAGCACTCGATATAAAACAACTATAAGCAAAGACAAAACACTATTAAAATTCGCATTACTGAACAAAAGACTGATTTCAGTAAATTAAATGACAGGTCAGGAAAAGGCGTGGGTATAGAAAATTGTGTCAAAGAAACGTAATTCTTAACTTGATTATCAAGCTGTATTGATCTTTGCTTCTTAAATCGATGAATTTCCATTTTTAATCCCGGTTTCCAGGAGGAGCTGAACAGAAATCCAGTATCACGATTAAGCGTGAGTGCCCTTACTTCTATATATACTCACGCATACCCTGAGATAAGACACTTGCTCGAGACTGAGGCTGGACCGCACATTGCTTTGAAGTTGCATAACGATACCGAAAATTTGGTGACACAAATTAAATCACATAGATGAACGTGTTTAGCTTAGTGTTTTAAATAAATTCTTCTTAGTGAAGAACAATATAGAAGTTATTCTTTAATCTAACATTTACGTATTACTAAACCACAAACACCTGTGCGAGATCTATTCAATAAAGAATGATCACAATTTTGTTTTGACAACGTACCTTTACTCATCCTCATAATTTTGATGCTCCTTCTCAAAATAGGCTCCCCTGAATGCGATGCACTTGTCCCAGCGTTTCTGCCAGTCTTCAAAGACATGCTGGGAACCAGCCTTCATCACTGCTTCTGATGGTAGATAATGTCTCCCACGAAGGCGTTTCTTCAAGTTAGCGAATAGAAAAGGTCACATAGGGCTAAATCCGGACTATAGGGAGGGTGAATGGTGCACTTTAAGTTGATTTTTGCAAGATATTCAGCAACAACATTGGCAATATGCGGCCGCGCATTATCGTGGTGCAGCATCCAGCCTGCTTCGAGGAAATCTGGTCTTTTGCGCCTGATATGGACTTTCAATGTTTCCAGGACATCCCTGTAGTATTTTCCAGTTACTGATGTGTGTGCAGGTACAATATGCTAATAAACCCTTCCATGAATATCAAAGAATGAGATGATCATAACTTTCCCAGCAGAAGCAATGACTTTTCCTTTTTGGGGGGTTGGTGATGAAGGAGATTTCCACACTGAGCTTTGCTGTTTGCTCTCAGGATCAAAAGTTTCATCAGCAGTGATTACGTTAGAAATAAACTCCGGATCTTCTTCTAACATCAACTTTAACTGCATGTTACCTCCATTGCAGCGGTAGGCGATACTGAATATGTCTGAACTTGCCTGGTTCTCATACGCGGGATCTAGGAGTACCAACAATGAAACTACTACGGCGTGTTTGTTTTACATTAAGCTCACAGAATATAATAAGATTGCATTTTAGTGCGAAAAATTATGACCTTAAAAAACATGATCGTTCTCTATTGAACAGCCCTCGTAGTTTGAGGTTCAGTGGACGTGGAAAGAATCCCGTTAGGAAAAGTTCGCATACACCCATGCACACGCCCATGTGGATGTTAATGTGCATTCTAATGTGCGTGAACACTATAAATTAAATATGAGATAAGCACCAAACTCGTTATTTAGGTTCAGTATGCTCCAAGTGTGAGAATCAAAGAAACTCAATCCAGACAGCACACAACATTTAAATGGGTCCTGTTCCCTTATTATTCATTCTCAAAACTGATTGTGACAGTATTACGTAAAAAAATTATGCCTATCATAAGACATTTGTTTGACAAATAACATACGTATATCCTTTAATGTCTTCATATTGAAGTCGACTGCAACGATTTTCACGGTTTCGAATATTCGGCTCCTGGATGACATATTGTCATCTGCTCCAGTGGAGAATAATTTCTTTTTGTCCGGTTATGCATTAGCTAAGCTGACTAATAAAATTAATGTAGGTTAATGAGTGGCTATTTGACAAGTCATTACATTAGCGACAAAAGCGTATAATAATGGCTTATCCTTAAGACAAAATTGAGCTGATAACCTCATCCTATGACGAAGTGTAACCCTTGGTTCTAGATGCTATGAATTGATTTTAACATAAGAAAATAACTTATCGAATTCTAAATGTCGATCATTTCTTTATAAAATTATACATTTTGCAATAAATCCGTTTCGTCCTGAATTACTGTGTAATTTTGTATAACTGGCAAACAATAACATGGGAAAAATTTTAATTCCTCTAAGTTTAGGCTTTATTAAGGCATGGCTACACTGAAAATTTGCCGAAAATGTTGAAAATCATGGTATCTTTTTTTCTTTGGCATTTTGGTAACTTAGTGTTTGTAGTAATAGATGGCATACTATTTTTATCATTTGCACCATTTTAGGCCATGACATAACAATTTAAAGAGATCTTTAACAATCGTTAAAAGTAACAATCATTACTTTAAAATTAATTTTCTGGAAACTTTTTTCTAACACTTTCAGTATACAGAATGTTCACGTGTCAACGTTTTCCATTTAACTTGCTGAAACTTCCAGGATAGGTCCATAATATGTAAATAAGGAACTTCACATTCCCATTTTTTGTTAATGCTCATATTTTGAATATTATATTGTGTTAAGTAATAAAATTATTTAATATTTTCAAAATTTTGAGAGCTAACACGAAGAAAACATTTTAGAACAAATTCTACAATAGTATTCCAAAAAATAAGAATGTGAGTATTCTAAAATTGCTCTGCATTAACCAAAAAACAAAGATTCAACTCAAAATCTCTCATTTTTGACGCGTCGGACATTTATAATTTTTACAATATTTTCACAAGAAATAATTATTAATTAATCAACTATTTGGTGTAGCAACATAAAAAATTGCATGCAAGCTCAAAATGATACTGTAATTATGTGACTACATTTTCATAATGATAGGTTTATTATTATAGAAGTTGGAAGTTTCAATGTAGCCTTGCCTTAAAATAAAGGGTTAGTCCAAACAACTTTTACTTTCCTTAATCATCTCCAAGATATTTGTTAGCATTTATTTCATTTTCACGACTCCTTTATCGTAAACTCACTGATGATTTCTTATCGCCTTTGTATCTTTCAGTTACAAGTAAACCTGTGAAATTAGTTTTTCATTGCAATGGTTTGTCGAATAGATATAAGGAAACAGGACCGCTAGAGAACGTGTGGGAGTATAATACATAATATTTATTTCAAAGACTTTCTAGGATGTTATTTGCTGCTGCTCTAAATTAATTAAATATACGCTTATTATTGTAAAGGTGTATTGTCATTGCTCGGAGCCAATACCTGCAGTCTCTACAGGATGTTAAGGACACTCCTTTTAAAGAAAATGTCTCAATAAGCATTTTTCAGAGTTTGCATTATTCTCAGGCGAAGATGCGGAAAATTTCACTTCTTTGTACCCCAGATTCATAAATGATCAACTTTTTTATTACTGCATACAAGCTATACATGTGCAGAGTGCTATTGTCTATGAAAGGCATACATTGAACTTAGAGCAGACATTCTTACGGATTGGATTCGGCTCTGCAACCAGATCTCTTCTGTTAAGCCTATAACCCTAATGTATCTCTCCGCGTGCAACTACCTTCCCCCTCAAACTAACTGGCTAATGCTTTCGCGCCATAGGCCATAGGCGGTGCCTTCCCGTCACATTTAAACCTGCAGTAAACGTCATAATAATTGCCAGGAACATAGATAAAATAAAACGAAGAATATGAAGGCATGCAAAAATAATGAAGTTTATAATGAAACTGAGCAAGTTGAAACTAAATGAATGAGCATTGAAACTGAAACAAGTTTATAATGAAAGACCTTCGGCCTTTTCCACTGTTTTTTTTTTTTAAACCAGCTCACATACCTTGCAAAAATGCGTGTCTTTCAGTCTTAAAAGTCATGTCACGACATACTTTACTTGTCGCGTGTCCTGCATTCACCCAAGTCTCCTCAAGGTAGTATATTTTGCGATTTGTATTCCGGTACAATCTGATTGTCCTTAAATAACGTTTTCCCCACACAGCAATATCGCCCCTGGAGTGGTAAGTTTTCCTGTTGTCTCAATTTCATGTCACGATGTTCCTACGCATCTAACACACCTGTAAGTTCAGAGCACTGCTGTTCGACTTCTCTCACTGACAAGGACGGATTCTTCTCTATGAGTGCATTAAACACATGCAACACAGTTCGTTTTTTCTCGCTTTGTGAAGGTTTTCCCTAGCGATGCTTCAGTGAAAAACTGCGGGAGACTCTGCCATTATGCATATAATAAATACTCGCGCAATAGACGATCAATAAAGTAATTTAGCTCTCACACTCGGCACGCACACCTTCGAATGGCGATATATGACTAAGCCAGTTCAAAACTAGGTCAGTGATAAAAGTTATATAAACAAATATGTCACCACTACCGCTAAATCACGTGCTATCGTGCCATGTGTTTGAGAGCAAAGGAACCTCCTCTTTACTTCGCTTAGAATTAACACGCATTTCGGATAAATCAACTCTGTTGCTAATACATTTAATTAAAACAGTTACGAGAGTAAAACTCTTCCAACATATAAAGATATATCACAATGCTAAATAAGGAACTAATATTTACCGCACAACAGTCTATACTGCAATAGCAGCCAATGAGAGGTGATAGGTCACGTGATCGTTAAGAGATACGGGGCAAGCTTATGTGAAACAAGGATTAGTGGGTCATCCTCAGGGGGGAAGTATGGGACGAGAGGAGACAGAGGGTAGTCAAAAAGGAGTCATGATATTGTAGAGGAGAGGGTCCCTACTATTGACCTGTTGGAAACTCTCCGAAAGGTCAGTATAGGTGGCATCTCACCCGCCATGGTCGTGAAAAGTTCCGGAGGAGAGAGTGTTTACCAGGACCATATCATCCTGAAATGAAGCGCCGAGATTCCCGCCGACACTTTCTACTTAGAAAAAGACCACCGGATGAGAGATTATAGGAAATGAAAATGGAGATCAAATGGAGGGACAGTAAATTAAGGTGATGTAATTAACCTACCCAGCATTCTCCTAACGACCCAGGAAACCTCCGAAAAATCCCATGGGTCAGGTAGGCCGGCCACGGATATCGAACCCGGTCCTTCAGAATTTGGGCATCAGAAGAAACCACCTGTTTACTTTTAACTTACAAGCATAACCAATTTCAATTGAATATTGAAGTTTTACTTTCTTGATCTACTACTTACCTATAGTAAGTAAGCACTCCATCTTAAGATTTGACTCCTTGAGCTTTCCTGTTTTTTTTTTTTTTTTTTTTTTTTTTTTTTAATCTTACGTCCTCCGACGTTGTCATATCGGACGATGGATGGAATAGCTGAAATGATGCTCAAATGAGCCCAGGGTCCACAGAGCTTAGAGTTAGCCAACATTCGTCTTTCAGGATAAGGGAAACCCCCGGGAAAAGCCTTATCCGGGTAACTCATCCTAACAGAGATTCGAACTCGGGACCCCTTTAACGTGAGGCAGAAACGCTACCACCACGCTCCCGAGGCGTGCTTGAGCTTTCCTAAGTGTAGAAAAAGGCACTTAAAAACGTGTGTGTGTGTGTGTGTGTGTGTGTGTGTGTGTGTGTGTGTGTGTGTGCGTGCGTGCGTTTCTGTGTTCGCGCTTGTTGTATCAACATTATAACACAAAAATGAAAACTTTTTAAACACCGATTTTGGAATTTAAGTTCAGTAACTAACAAAATGCTGCATGAAGATTTCAAAAAGTCCCTACGTCAAATTAATACTTATGTGGAAAGATTTGCCCTATACTTAATTCTCTCAAAAGGGGCTTTAATGATTTTCATTAAAATACCATGATCTTAATACATTTTCATGATGAATCAAATATGTAGCTTGAAGTATATGTAAGCAGCTTGTGAACTACTCTTCCGTCTGCATGGCGGCTGTAGAATTCATGAACTGCAACAAGAAATGAATTATTGTTGCCTCAAAAATGAAGTTATCATTAAGACATGCAACTTATACGAAATAATTTTTCTTTGAGTTACGCACTTCCGACTTCTTCCTTTTTATTGGTTCCAGTCTTAAGACACTAGTCATTTTCTCAAATGAAGACTCATTATTCCGTTTCTGTGTTTCTTCTCTTGTGTTTATAAAGGGAGCTTGGGATTTAAAAGCCTTTGCATTGTGACAAACTCCTTAGAAAATCTCATGCGTTGCATTCACATAAATACAATGTGATGGCTTTGAAGTTCGTTCCCTTGCATGGCCAAGAGGGAGACAGTGAAACAGAGGCGTCCATACAAAGTAAGAATAAGCCAATAATAACTTCGTAATAGGAAAAATTTGAAGTTTTAAAATGAATAACTCGGAAAAGGGTAATGCCACAGAAAAGGGCATTTTTAATACAAGTGTGCTTGATTGAAATCTACATTATTGCGTATTAAGGTTTTGTGTATTTCTTGCGGTCTCCCAGTTATGCAAAGTCATTTAGAATTAAGAAGACCTCAAAGGTTATTCCTGCATACATTTCACTTGTCACGAAAATGTCTTACATATGTAGTACTTTAAAAAATCAAAAGCTTCAAAAATGTTCCACATAAGGAGTAGTTTGGGATTTCCCATAATCTTCCTGTCTAATTTTTTGGAAATGCCTAAACCCCAAGTTTGGTATTTAAGTTCAGTTGACACATAGACGTAGAACAAATCATTTCTTAGAACGCTTTCTTGGGATGCAGTCTGCCTCTAAATATATATTTCCGATCGAACCTTGACATCGAAATTTTGGGTAGAATACAATACTTCCTCTACTGGCTATATATATATATATATATATATATATATATATATATATATATATATATATATATATGTGGCATGTGTAGTAGAGGAAGTAAAAAAAACTGTCCATGGCTTTACGTACTAAAACCTAGACAACAAAGCCTGTAAAGTAGAACTGAAAATTCATCTGGATGAATAAGGAAGTAGCTAAAATAATAGGCTTTGTTAGGGATAGCACGAAGAAGGGTGGCACATACTCTTTTATTCTTGTTTTGCAGACATTTTTGTTTGTAATTACTTTTACACACATTATTACCCTTACCACTACCTGGAAACATGTTGGTGTGAAGAACCAACTTCACCTGAGGTACCTACTAACCATTTTGACTAAGTAGCCTGACCTTGTGGGGCTTTAAAATGCTTCACTTTAATTTGGTTGAAAGTCAGAGCCCTTCGTCACACTTGAAAGCTGAGAGTGGGCACAGCTGTTGGTGACGGCTTTCGTGCTGGGTGGAGAAAAAGTCTGAAACTAAGAAAGGGAAGTGACAGAAACGTCACACAAAACTTTCTGACAAAAAAAAAAGTGTGGTGTGCGAAATCTGCAGCACACCTGTACCGCTTTGCACCAAGCACCTTCTACTTATTTTTCTTCCTCCACTTCATTTTCTTCTTCAATAGTAGGTACTTGGTTACAAACATTTTTAAACGGGTGTCATTCACCATGGGGCAAGAGAATCAAGGATATAATATGATTCTTGGTTCTTTGCATTATAGATTATCTTAAAATTACATTATTCATTTAAATAGAGCTTCAGAACAGTAACAGAATTGCCCGATCTGGGTTAGTGCTTTTTTTTAAATTATCTTAGAGACATTAACAAACCACCCCCATTTACATATTATCGCCCACATGCGCAAATTTTCTCTTTTTACTTAGGCAGTACAGATAACGTTAGTTCTAAAATGATTCTGATATTGGTATTTCGCTATTCGCAATGCATTTTAATGATAAATAATGTCAAATCAAATATTATGCAGTGGTTTATATTCAGGGAACCGCGAAGAAAAATGGAGAAACAAAAACGTGCTATATAAATGACGCATGAGATCTCCACTTAGGAAAAAACAAATAGTGCTACATCTGAAATGTGTGTATTTATATCAATATGCAATTTAGTGTCTTCTTAAATTCTCTATTTGCTGAATACAGAATTGTCATGCATACATGTTGTCAGCTTTCTGTCTAATAAATTTTTGATTATTTCTTATTATTTACCATTTATTTAAAATATGCTAATTTGCTCAGTATTAGCTTTTTAAAGAAAAATGTTGGTGCATATTATATCAGTTTAACTAAAAGTAAAAAAAGAGAACTTTCCGTTTAAAAGTCAGCTTAGAGTGGGGAAAGTTTCTGAAAATCGCATTACCGAATTGCCCTGTGGAATATAGCATTTTTCCACATAGTAGATATAATGTAACTGGCAGGGAAGGTAATTCTATAAGGGAAGTAGCATAATTAATGTTATTGGAAAGAACTAGTAATTAATGTGTCAGCGTAACCACCCGACATTTCTTTGCATATTTTAACCACGTAGCAAACCTGTACTTACACACCTGCAAAGCAATCTACGAAGCGTGTCCGTAAAATGAGGTCTCCAAGGCGCTGGAGCCGTGAGGAACGGTGTTAGGTGAGATCCGGCAACACTGGCGTGTAGCTTGGCTTCTCCCCTTCTAATCCCCACCACAACGACCCCGTTGCAATCATTAGTCTTTTGGGCAGCCGTTTGCGATGTAGCTTCCTATCACTCCCGCCGCCAAGTGCAAGTTGCGTGCCGTAATCCGTTTTTTGAGTGCAAGGGCACTACCTCCACTAAAATTCATCATCAGTTATGCGAAGTCTATGGGTCACAGTGTATGAACGTCAGAAACGTGCGAAAGTGGGTCAGAGAGTTCAAAGACGGGCGTACAGACGTCCATGACGAAAAGCGTTCTGGTCGGCATTCGGTTTCAGCCGAAACAATTGCAAAAGAGCAGCAAGAAATGCTTAAAGATCGGCGTGTGACAGTTCGCGAGCTATGCGAACTAATCCCTGAAGTCAGTAAGACTACGATTGACAAGATTTCCACCGAACATTTGCATTATCGCAAGGTGTGTGCGAGGTGGGTCCCCAAAATGCTCACCGAAGACCATGAACGGCGTGTCCCCCCTACAGTCCATACTTAGTACCTAGTGATTATCTCTGTTTCCTGAGTTGGAAGTCACACCTGGGTGGAACACATTTCCAGACCGACGATGATTTGGTAAACGAGGTTGAGCGCTACATGCGCAACTTGGCGGGAGAGTGCTATAACAAGGGTACACAAAAACTGCCACAGCGAATGCAAAAGTGCATCGATCGCAATGGTGATTGCGTTGAAAAATAGCTGTAAGTTCCGCCTTTCCATCAATGTAACATTAATTGACAATAAACAAGTTTTCTTTTTTAAATAAAATTGGAGACCTTATTTTACGGACATGCCTCGTATGTATTGGATCTCGCTATGATATCAGGACCGAAATGGGAGCAAATATTACCAGTTACGACTGTGAACAATACGCGTACGATATACAGCGAATCGCAAATGGTGAGGAAAATAGCAAGACTGGAGGAGAAAACACGAGATAAGATGAAGGTGAACCAAATTTTATATGGTATGAACTGAAAATATGGAGGAAAGGTTTTTTTTATTATTTTTTTTTTAACTAGCAGCACACGCAGCTGTTGGCGTTATCGCTTTTAGTGTCACGGTTTGTATGTCTCTCTTTCTCATTTTCTTAATCTCTATCTGGCCCACTGTATCTCAAGTTCTCTCTCCCTCTGCCGCCCCGTAGGGGGAGGGATGCGTCCCTTTCATCTGCCAAGGTGCGGCCGCTGCGGACCCCTAGCACTCGTGGTACCTCTGACGTTACTAGAGGAACCACAGGCCGAACATTCGAGCCCCTCCCTCTGGGAGCTGTTCGGATTGGGTTGGACTTGAGGGGTCAGTGTGTTCCCGCCACCCACGGGAAATTGGGTACGTCCGGCCAGGCCTTGGCCGCCCGGAGGGGGTATAGTGTTACCTCATAAGTCCCGGGTACTAGCCAGCAGAGCTAGTAGTCGGTGTGCTAGATCACCGGCGGCCCTACCAAGGTTTTTTGGTAGCTGGTTCATTAAGGACCGGCGCGTAAGTGGCGTATCCACTTCCGTCCTGTCTGCCGTGTGCAGGCGGGGGGGGGGCAGTTTATAAAATAAGTATTGTCCTACGGTAAATATACCCGAGAGGCCCGGGTTCTGGTCCTACGGGTCCAGGACTAATGGGAGTAGATCCTCGCATTTAATCTCCCTCTGCCTTTCTAGGACGTTTCTCTCCACATATCTCACCTGTCTTATGTAGGGCACATGTGTGTGATGTTTCGAAAGTTTTTGGTTTGCTAACTAGTTATACAAAATACACCAAAGTCAATCCGATTGAAGTACGCAGCCTATTGATGTAGGCCTATTGAGGGGGTGTTCGGCTGATGGTGGACCATGGTAGGTAAAGGGAGAGAAACTTGGAGACAATTAGTGAAAGAAGCCAGTAGGATATTAAACTAGGTTTATCTTTTTCTGGCCCAAAATTACTCGTCCTCTGTTTTAGTAAATACAAAAATATCAGTTTAACTAATTAACAGTGAAAAGACTACCCCGAGTAGCTGGCTCTGTCTGTTTTATACAGGGCTATTCCGTAACGACTGCTTAAAGGTTAAACTTTAAGCGCTAACCACTTGTTAAAGCGCTAACCACTGGCTACGCGGCATTTGTTAATCTGTTGCATCGTAACTATAACAGCATCTTGTTGAGAGGAAGAAAGCTATGGCTAAGGATAACAAGATCCAAGAACGTGTTGTTAGTGCCAGCAATACCACTTTTTTCTTGTTGAAATATTATTTTGAAGCACAAATGAGTGAAGAACAGCGCAAGAGATAGATAACCTTATGTTATTGGTACATCTTAAAGTGATATCATAAATTTGTGTGTGTGAAAATAATGAAAAGTGTATGCTTACACGAGAAGTACGTTGACTTTCCTTACCTTACTTTTGACCTCTTGTTATTTAGACGGTAGTAAAGGGCATCTCGAAGAAATGTTTGCCCTGGGATACTTTTTCCTGTCAGAATTACCTTGTAATCAAGCATTTACATTTAATTTCTGCCGTGTAACCGTTAATATGCTGGTTTGCTTCAGAAACTCCTGCCAACTCTAACTTCCACATTCCTTTAGCAGCACATGCCAAAGCAAACAAATATCCAAAACTAAAGCAGTTTCTTTCAAATTAAATGCTAGAAAATGGGACATGTATATTACGAAATCACCAGAACTCGTATTTCATTTCAGTATTGATTGCAGATGATTATATAATTTGAAGTTATAATACAGAAAAATAGAAGTTATAAAAAGAGAAATTTTATACTTACACTAGAGCTTATACTTCATTCCAGTACTGGTTAGAGACCATTACAATGAAAATACAAAATCCATTTATAACCATTAAATCAAGGCTACACTGAAAATTCCAAATTCTATAATGATAAACATATCATTGTGAAAATTTCCACATAATTATAGTATCATTTAAAACCTGCCTGCAAATTTTTATGTTGCTACACCCAATATTTCATGAATTATTAAATAGTGAAACTATTGTAAAACTTTAAAATGTGCTGCGTGTCAGAAAATTTGAGAGTTTAAGTGGAATCTTTGTTTTTAGCTACTACAGAGCAATTTTAAAAGACCCACATTCTTATTTTTGGGAATACTCTTGTAGCATTCGTTCTAAAATATTTTCCACGTGTTAGCTCTCAAAATTTTGAAAATATCAACTTATTTTATTACTTAACACCATATAATTTTCAAACCATGAGCATTAACAAAAAAGGGGAATTTGAAGTTTATTATTTACATATTATGGACCTATCCTGGAAGTTTCAGCAAGTTAAATGGAAAACTTCGACGAGTGGGGCATTTTGTATACTGAAAAGTGTTTGAAAAAAAGTTTCTCAGAAAATGAATTTTAAAGTCATGATTGTTACTTATAACGATTATTAAAGGTCTCTTTAAATTGTTACGTGATGGTGTAAGGTGGTGCAAACGATAAAAATAGCATTCCATCTATTACTAAAAACCCTAAGCTACCAAAACTGCCAAAAAGAAAATTCCATTATTTTCAACATTTTCGGCGAATTTTCAGTGTAGCCTTGGCTTAAGTGCATTATGTAGCAGATATGCAACACGATGCTGTGTTCAGCCTGAGAAATGCGTTAGTGTAGCTTTATTGTTATCATAATATAGTACTGGCCTTTTTCATTTTCGCATGAAAATTTTAAAACTTTCGAACTGTCAATATTATATTATTTTTACAATTACATTATAAGTTTTTTAGTATAAAAAGGCAAATTTCAAGAAACTTCAGTGAAATGATACCCCGTCGATATCTACACGTGCCATCACACCGACTTTTTTATGTGGGCCCTCCCCGTCCTTTACCAGAGGCATATTTGAGTGCAGTTGTCGAGATTTGAACTCACGGCGTTTGGCTTTAATGGATGGTCAGTCCATTACCTATTGTTTTAACGACCATGGCTATTCGAACGAACTGCATGAAGATACTTCAGAAGCCGGTATGAAAACTGGTTCATGAAATACAGTAAGTGTGGCGTAAGTAGCAAAATAATTCATGCATTTAAGGGTTTATTATGTTATTAGTACTTCAAGAAGTACAAAGAAGCTATTTGTTATATTGCTTTGTAATAAACCGTTGATACACCAAAGAAATAAAAGTTCAATATATAATTTGCATTGCTCTTCCGAAGACTTTGTAGTTTGCTGGAGTTCCAACATAGTCTGTACAGAACGGTCGTCTTTAAGTAATCAAATTGCACTATTTGAACTGGCTCGCTGAGAGCGGTAGAAAAACAAAACACGCCTGCAACGAGTGTGAATTTGCAATGAGTCGCTCCAGGTACTTAACAACATGGCTGAGAAGATCCGTCACCATAACAAGTATAGTTGCAGAATATGAAAACCCGCCATACTTGTTAGCGCTCAGTTGTTAGCCATCACAAGAATTGTTAGCAATATTCTTAACAAGAAGTTATACAATATCCCTGATTGCTTCCATTCCTTTACAATTTCTAATGCTCTATTAACTCACCTCACCTTTGTGTTATGTTTATTGTCTTGCTAATGTTCACTATTGATGACTGCTAAACAAGTACCTATTAATACCTATAAGTATCATTGTTAAACTTCAATGTTTATCTTTAGAGAGTTGATGCCTTCAGCTGAGCAATACGAGAAAACAACAACTGCGATGTGTAATTCAATTCTGTTATCTATGCTGAAACAGGAACTTTGGTCCTCAGATAAATTGTTCATTTAATTATGTAATATGTTTAATAATTATACATAAATTTGAGAACTGTAACTAGCTATGTTAGTGAAAGCAAAATTGTAGACTTTGATGTAAAACATTGTAACGAACCTGGGCAGAAAGGGCGATGTCAGACAATAGAATGGAATGCTATTTTACTGTGCCGTTACACAGGTCAATATCTTAGTTTTTTCCTTGTGACGCCGTGCTGTGTCTATATAACAGGGTAGTAACCCCTATTCACTCTCATTTGTTACTCATTTCTTATTGCAGTCAAGTGTATTGTATACATCCGTCAGGTGTGTTCGATGACGTGCAGCGTCCAGTAAACTGTATTATAAAATGTCCGCCGAAAGTGCAGTTATTTAAGAGTGCCTGGGTTCCACAAATGCAAGGACAAATTAAAGCAGTTCAGAGTTTATCGTATGTTTGTGTTGTCTCAACCTTAACACCCTGAGAACCCCCAAAAAAGGAATCCATGCAGGAGAAGCAGCTAGAGCCAAGGGTAAAGCAAGCAGCCGACGACGACGTGGTGACCGAGGAAGGAGTCCCGACGTCGACCCAGGTACGTGCAGCCGTGAGGCGGAGAGATAGTACTGCAGCAATGCCACAAGTAGACGTTACTTCTCTGAAAGTGTAAACCACCCACCTTTTCTTTTGAGGTGTTTTTGTATGAAAATTGTCACCTGTCGAACCGAAACACAACCATAATGGCTCTGCTGTCAATTTAACAGTTAATCCGGACTGCAAAATACAGTTTCCCTTGAATTGCAAACTGAGCTGGACCAACAGTGATGTGTATGAGCTTATTGTGAATTATAAAAATATTTGAAGACAAACATTACGTGGTTTTGAAAATTTATAGATACTTTTCAATGAAATGGTTTAAACTAAGTGAGTTTAGGCTATTAAATGGTTTTTCATTACTTCATAAGGAGTTTTCTTTGTGTTCTATAGTGGAAATGAACAATTTTTTCATTACTTCATAAGGAGTTTTCTTTGTGTTCTATAGTGGAAATGAACAATGATTCGTCTAAATAGGTAAAAGAAAGCTGATTTATACTTTAGGAGTTGAAAATAGGATTTGAATATTAGACTAGCTAAAGTTGTTGAAAGTTGTAAGGTAGCTTGTCATTTTGCAGTTTCCAAAGCCACAGCGTGCGACGTTTTGTCCTAATTTAATAACAAAGTTCAGGAAAACGTGATGATATGAACCGGTATACACTATCCTCTAGTGTAACTCAATTATAAGCCTCTCCGCATATCCCCTTGGACTCAAGGCAATAAAAATCTATCGTATTTAGAGTGATGTGCTAAAATATCTCCTGCATTACCAGTCGACGAAACGGAAGAGGTAATATGAAAAGAAAAACGTAAGTTCTCACTTCAAAAGTTTATGCAAATATAAAGCGTGAGGTCACAGACAATATTGCAATTTCAGGTTGCCCACTATTAAGAAATAAATTAGCTGAAAAGCAATTCTTGGGGTGATGCGTTTCTTTGTTCCTAATTTACAGGAAACGTTAACATTAAACTATTTTTTATTTGTTCCATTTACAATTTTCAACTTTTTGGCTACATTTACTTGTCGCTACCTTGTTGCTACGTTGGATTGTATGACACCCTGGTATTTTGCTCTGCCAGGTAGCTCTTAACCTCCATACTTCCTTGATTACTTAATTAGTCTCTTTCTTCAACCTCCTCTTCCTTTCTTACACTTTTACATTTCTGTCCCATTTTTCTTTTATTTGCTGCATGAGCTCACCAATACTTCTTACCGTCTTTTCCTCCCTGCCCGTTAGCATTTTTATAGCTACTATCCCCTTGTCTACTTTCTCCCAATATTTTTCCCAAACCCTTTTTCTCTATATTGTAACCTCCTCGCTTTCTGTTACATAGTGTTCTATGCTTTCTTTTCCCCCACACAATTCACAAATTCCCTTTTCCCCACCTCTCATCCCCCTTAGAAATATTATTCCTGTTCTCATCCATGCTAAATCTTCTCTCTCTTGCCTATTGCACACCTCGCTTTTAACCTTAATGGTCATATCGGCGGCCGTTCTACTTTGGAACATATCGAAGGCGTTAACTCGTATTCGTTGGGTTGTAATCATTAGATCACGCATACATTTGTACTCTCATTCATACTTCCAGACTCTGGGGAAGATGAGGAATTATCTTGGCCGGAGAAAAATCCCCACTCCCACTGCCGGGAATCCACCCCGGGACCCCTAAAACGGCAG
Organism: Mantis religiosa; assembly: GCA_030765055.1. Lineage (NCBI taxonomy): Eukaryota > Metazoa > Arthropoda > Insecta > Mantodea > Mantidae > Mantis > Mantis religiosa. The sequence continues at coordinate 305,124,575 of CM060948.1, read as the reverse complement.
GCACCTCTCTACCGACTGAGCTACGGGGCCAAAGAATATGGAACTTTTGCTACGATAGAAAGCAGCCGAATATTGGGTACCAAGTTATCACTTTTTAGAAAGACATCCGTGTGTGTATATATGTGAGTCTGTATGTAGCAGCTCAATGTGTGTATCTATGTGTGCCTGTCTGTGCTTGTGAAGTGCACAACTCAAAAATGAGACATTCGATGAAATACCAACATTGCAATTTAAATTCATAATGATGAGGCAAGAAGATTTTCAAGAAAACCCTGCAGATTATCCTTTATATACACTTTATTTTTTTAAAAAAATCGGATCATCTCAATTGTCTCTATTTGGTTTAAAATAACATAAGTTTGAGATATTTTCATGCCTAAAAATGTATATCTTGAATATTTTAGGAAGGTCTTCTGAAGTTTTCTTCATCCAGATGACTTTGCCATAACGATAAAACGTAAAAACTTGACAAATTCTTACTATACAAAAGTAGAGTTCGTTAAAACACAATTTATCTCACAGGCCCCTTTTTCTGCAAAGTGTTTTGCACTTCCAGGATATTCCTAGTTATTTGAAGTTTCCAATACACGTCTCTTAAATGAGATTTCGTTATTGATTTTTTATTTGTTTTTGCTTCCTGGGTATTCAACGATGATGGAATTTCAAAGCGATTATCTACCGCCCAGCTGTTTCAAGATTTTACACTTTCTGGCGGCGACCTTTTAAATGTTGTTTGATGGGAACTGTACCTACAATATTTAATCTCGTGTTTTGGAATTTAACTATTTAAAATGAATCCATGTCAAATTCCAACAAGGATGTCATATATTTTCTGAAAATACCTACTCTGCTTTAACATACCTCCTTGGACGCAGCTATATTTTCTGTATGTACTCAAACAAAAATGCACATAAGGAGTGATCGGACTGGATTAAAATTAGTTTGAGCATAAATATGCTACATAATAAACAATCTAATATTGCTGACAGGTTGTTGTTTGCTGTTTTAAATTAATTTTTATAACTTTTATATAGTGGAACGACCATGATATTTTGATTATAAATGCTGCTCTGTGTCATATTCGTGAAAGTACACATACACATACACATACACAAGCACAACTTCTGTGGTGCACAAAATAAGTTATATTGAAATTGAATGAATTAATGAATAAAGCTTTAAGTGGGTAGAGCCAGACTGAAAAATTCAATGCCATAGCCGGGATTTGAATCACGGATCCGTGGTTCAAATCCCGGCTATGGCATTGAATTTTTCATTCTGGTTCTACCCTTTAATAGTGCGTCCTACACACGGCTAGTGTGAAAGAACAATTAATTTCCAAAGCTTTAAGTGTCAAGGTGAAACGTCAAACACAGCGTGCAATAGGGTAAGCTGTCCCATCAGATTGACCTGGTGAGCAGTTCTAGGTGTGCAGAGAGAACTTTCTTTCGCAAATCGGATTTCTATTAGACTTCCTCTAATAATCCTTAAAATTAGGATACATTAAATGTTTTCTTTTTTTCATAGAAACATTATTTCTAATTGTATGTCGTTTACAGTATTTTCAAGCAGTTCTACACCTCGCAACATTGGATCACTAAAGTCCCATTAGCTGTCCAATGTCCTCATTTTATTGGTCTTTTCCGGTTTCTGCTTCCAGACACCTACAACAAATAAATAAGAAATAAAACTGCTTGTCGCTGAATACACCAACGCATTCGAATTAATAATATACTTTTTAATGACATTCTTATCATTCATTCAACCAATCTTATTGAGTTTAAATTTCTTCTTCTTCTTCTTCTTCTTCTTCTTCTTCTTCTTCTTCTTCTTCTTCTTCTTCTTCTTCTTCTTCTTCTTCTTCTTCTTCTTCTTCTTCTTCTTCTTCTTCTTCTTCTTCTTCTTCTTCTTCTTCTTCTTCTTCTTCTTCTTCTTCTTCTTCTTCTTCTTCTTCTTCTTCTTCTTCTTCTTCTTCTTTTCTTCTTCTTCTTCTTCTTCTTCTCTTCTATCTCTTCTTCTTCTTCTTCTTCTTCTTCTTCTTCTTCTTCTTCTTCTTTCTTCTTCTTCTTCTTCTTCTTCTTCTTCTTCTTCTTCTTCTTCTTCTTCTTCTTCTTCTTCTTCTTCTCTTCTTCTTCTCTCATCTTCTTCTCTTCTTCTTCATCTTTTTTCTTTCTTCTTCTTCTTCTTCTTCTCCTTCTCCTTCTCCTTCTCCTTCTCCTTCTCCTTCTCCTTCTCCTTCTCCTTCTCCTTCTCCTTCTCCTTCTCCTTCTCCTTCTCCTTCTCCTTCTCCTTCTCCTTCTCCTTCTCCTTCTCCTTCTCCTTCTCCTTCTCCTTCTCCTTCTCCTTCTCCTTCTCCTTCTCCTTCTCCTTCTCCTTCTCCTTCTCCTTCTCCTTCTCCTTCTCCTTCTCCTTCTCCTTCTCCTTCTCCTTCTCCTTCTCCTTCTCCTTCTCCTTCTCCTTCTCCTTCTCCTTCTCCTTCTCCTTCTCCTTCTCCTTCTCCTTCTCCTTCTCCTTCTCCTTCTCCTTCTCCTTCTCCTTCTCCTTCTCCTTCTCCTTCTCCTTCTCCTTCTCCTTCTCCTTCTCCTTCTCCTTCTCCTTCTCCTTCTCCTTCTCCTTCTCCTTCTCCTTCTCCTTCTCCTTCTCCTTCTCCTTCTCCTTCTCCTTCTCCTTCTCCTTCTCCTTCTCCTTCTCCTTCTCCTTCTCCTTCTCCTTCTCCTTCTCCTTCTCCTTCTCCTTCTCCTTCTCCTTCTCCTTCTCCTTCTCCTTCTCCTTCTCCTTCTCCTTCTCCTTCTCCTTCTCCTTCTCCTTCTCCTTCTCCTTCTCCTTCTCCTTCTCCTTCTCCTTCTCCTTCTCCTTCTCCTTCTCCTTCTCCTTCTCCTTCTCCTTCTCCTTCTCCTTCTCCTTCTCCTTCTCCTTCTCCTTCTCCTTCTCCTTCTCCTTCTCCTTCTCCTTCTCCTTCTCCTTCTTTGTAATTTACGTCCTCCAAAGTTACGTCATATCGAACGATGAATGGAATGGACGAAATAATGCTCAAATGAGTCCGTGGCCCATGGAGCTTACAGTTACCCAAAATTCGTCTTACAAGATAAGGGAAAACCCCGGTAAAACTTTATCAAGGTAGCTCACCCTGACCGAGCTTCGAACTCGGGACCACTTGAACGTGAGGCAGACATACTCAAAATTCGTCTTACAAGATAAGGGAAAACCCCGTAAAACTTTATCCAGGTAGCTCACCCTGACCGAGCTTCGAACTCGGGACCACTTGAACGTGAGGCAGACATACTACCACCACGGCTACCAAGGCGAGCCGATTATTATTATTATTATTATTATTATTATTATTATTATTATTATTATTATTATTATTATTATTATTATTATTATTATTATTATTATTATTATTATTATTATTATTATTATTATTATTATTATTATTATTATTTATTATTATTATTATTATTATTATTATTATTATTATTATTATTATATTATTATTATAATTATTATTATTATTATTATTTTATTATTATTATTATTATTATTATTATTATTATTATTATTATTATTATTATTATTATTATATTATTATTATTATTATTATTATTATTATTATTATTATTATTATTATTATTATTATTATTATTATTATTATTATTATTATTATTATTATTATTATTATTATTATTATTATTATTATTATTATTATTATTATTATTATTATTATTATTATTATTATTATTATTATTATTATTATTATTATTATTATTATTATTATTATTATTATTATTATTATTATTATTATTATTATTATTATTATTATTATTATTATTATTATTATTATTATTATTATTATTATTATTATTATTATTATTATTATTATTATTATTATTATTATTATTATTATTATTATTATTATTATTATTATTATTATTATTATTATTATTATTATTATTATTATTATTATTATTATTATTATTATTATTATTATTATTATTATTATTATTATTATTATTATTATTATTATTATTATTATTATTATTATTATTATTATTATTATTATTATTATTATTATTATTATTATTATTATTATTATTATTATTATTATTATTATTATTATTATTATTATTATTATTATTATTAGTGTCGTCGTTATCGTCGTCGTTATTATCGTCATTATCATTATTATTCGGTGGCTAATTATAGAAATAGAAATATTGCTTCAAGACTACGGAAGCATATATCATCTAGCCCGGAATCTTAAACGCATATACACACATAAAAACCCAAATGCATGTCCTTTCTTTATACTATTAATCCAGATTTAATGTAATGTTTTTTTTTTTTTCATTGCATTTAAACGAAAATTTGAGACAATTTCCATTTCTTGCGAATTTTTCGGGTGTTGCAGGATACACCGTAGTGCCAAAGCGGTGTAAGAAAATGGCTTTTATAATTTCGCAGTCAACGCTTTAAGGGTTTAATAAATAATTTGGTTTCTTTTGTGACAGGCCAGTTATACCACCTGCTCCTCAAACTGGGTATTAGTGCGTGACAGCTGACTGGTATTTGTTTAGCAAATGTAGCCATTATTCAAAGTGGTGTTTAAACGGTTGGGAAGCATGCCCCGCGTACACGTAGATGCCTTTTGTTATCTCAGAACAAAATATTTTTAATCTTCATGAATATTTACCAGATAGGCTGAGCACACGTCCGTATGGCATGTACCATAAAGAGAATACCGTACTCACCTCAGCTACACGTGTTCGCTATATTATGAATTTTACATGATACGCACTCGTGTTACATGCGACAGTACCCTCAGTTTTGTTCTTGTGTTTCTTTTTACCAACACTTACACCTTTAACCGCAGCAATTACTAGCAATAGCATTCGATTTCTAAGCTCTAAAGAAATAGGCTCAGGTTATTAATGCATTCTATAATAATGATGGTGTTGGTGGTTGCGGTGGTGGTGGTGGCGGTTATGATGATGATGATGATGATGATGATGATGATGATGATGATGATGATGATGATGATGATGATGATATTTAGTGCTGTGCTGACAGAATCCGAAGCTCCGTTTTCGTAAAGTACGGAGATTCTGGCCTTTCCTTCTCCCTCTCTCACTTTATCTTCCTGTACTCCGCCACTCTCCAGTTTTACTCTCTTTCCTCCATTCTGTTTCTGTTACTCTTTCACTCCCTTCCTCCCTATTCCTCTCTCTCTCCTTATCATATACTTTTATTACACTTCCTCGTCTGCTTACCCTCTCCCACTCTCTTAATTTCTCTTAATATTACTCCTATTCATCCCAATCTGCCCCTCTCTCTAATCATCTGCGCAAATTATTTCTTTTGGTGTTTTGGTTGCCGAAAACAAAGCCGTTTTTTTCTGTAATGTTGTACTCACATGATGTTCTCTACTCTTATCAAATGAAGCTTACAAAGGCTTATTCTTCTCGTTAATCGAGATAAACCATTTCACGAGTGACATTATGACACATTTATTGTAGATACAATTGGAGTAAGGGAATATAGGGGACTGAAATCCATAGATAGTTCTTTAATGAGCGGGTCGCTGTCTGATTGTTTCAAAACTCCATTTTCTTTCCTTCTTTTAAAGAAGACTTGTCAAGTTGTTAAAAGTGAGATATGTTATATAAAATATGAGTAGCTGGCATGCTTAATTTGTAAATTTACTCACTCAGACTGGTCGATGTTCACCATTTCTTTCAAAAGCGCTTTTCGGTTTTTGCTTCAGACCATCTTCAGTGGATGCTGCTCCAACTACTGTCAGCGGACGCAAACTTGACTCCTCAAGAAACTTAAGGCTCCTCCCCTTGACGATCTCCTGATTTTCAATACCAACATTTGGGACTGGAACAGGGGGGCTGGACACAGATGATTCGTTGTCACCTGTGGTATTAACAGGTTGGAGTTGCTTCATCTCTGGATGTGAAGAAGTTGAACTGTTGAATTATTGTGGCAAATATACTTCCTCTTTTATCTCAACTTCTGGAACAAAATCCTGATTACCAGTTGTCTTTTTAAGTAGATGTACTTTCTTTTCATTCTGCTTCCTGCATAACCTAGATTGGTTGAGGTCTGGGTTAAATTTAGCTTGATCTATATTATTCATAGTCATTGTTGATTTGTTTAACTTGTTTAATAAATTTGGAGAACACTACTCAATGCTGGTATATCAAAATTCAAAGTGTTTTCATTTTCACTATTTAGAATATAAAATTTTCCCCAAATATCCAGTTCATTGACAGCTTGCACATGTTTTAATAGTTGTCCATTTGTCCATTATCCTTTGCTTGGTCAAGAAGGGACAGAAAGAGGGAGAGTAAGAGAGAGTGAGAAATAAATGACTTCCCATTTGATAAAAGCAGCTTATTTTTGAAAGTAAACCAATTACAATGAATATATCCAAAATATACAGGCGCTTCAAAATGTATTTGACATAAACTATGTATTGTAACAGGATTTATATTTTTGCACAATATATTCTTCGTCTCTCTACGTTTGGACTGTAGTTCACATGAGAAAAGTTCTAAAGAGGTTTTCAAAGCTATTTCCAGATATTCAAGATGCACATCTCATTTGTCATGACAATATGTTGGTAGTAATAAAACCCATTGCGCGACAGCTCTTAGAGGGCTAAGGCCTACGAACCCAACTGCCGGTCTCAGGCCCACTTACGCATGGCAGAGGTGGACGATCATCCAACGGATACGGGGAGGAGGTGTGGTCAGCATCTCGTCATCCCCCAGCCGAACTGTTGGTTTCCGTGACCAGGGTCGCTTACCTAGCGTAAGCTCCTCACTTTCCTCACGATGCTGAGTGGGCACCGGTCCTATACCCGGGACCTAAAATCCCAACAACATGGATGGGATCGAATCAGGGCCGCTTTCCGTTGCCAGGGACCAAGGCATGCTGCCTTAGCCCGCTAAGCCACGGCGCAGAACAATATATTTGTAGTAGTTTAGTAAATTTATTTGTAATGTGTTTTTTTTTTTCATTTCAAGGGTAATTAGGGTTGGTAACTTTGTTTTGAAAAACATTGCATGCATCGGTTGAAGCTGCTGAACTTAAAACCAAGTTTGGTATTCAACCCAGTTCTCGTTTTTTGTTGTATACTGTTTAAAGACATACTGATGCGCTGTTTAACGCGCGCATCAGTATGAATACTTTGTATTCACAGAAACTCGAAAAATGTATATCTGCTGACATCTGAGTGTTGAACTTTTGGATGAAATACAATCATTTCCCTACTTATAGTAGCCACGTTCATTCCATCCCACGCGACATCAAAGCTTTCCCTTCTGACCACACATTTTCACATGTAAGCAATTATAAGGGTCTCTCTCCCTTAAACATATGGGGTGGTCCTTCTTAATACGTTCACCAAGTTAAGGCGCTGTTGCAATATATTTCTTGTGTCCTCAGGAGTGGTACCTTCTATTAGCTTAGACTGTGCAAACTTGCTTTTTATGTATGTTAGTTAAGCTTATATTTATAGAAGCTACATAGTGTTTTACTTAGTGCAGTGTTATAAATTTATTAGTGTTTAATAGTTATTGGCGCTTAGCACTTGCGTAATTTAATTAAGATGTGGAGACCGTGGGTATCGAAGCTAACATGGATATGCTAATATGGATTTCCATTCATACTTGTAACATATACCTAACAGTATTTTGCCCGCCTCGGTAGCGTGGTGGTAGTGTCTGCCTCACGTTGAAGAGGTCCCGAGTTCGAATCTCGGTCAGGGTGAGTTACCTGGATAACTATTTTTCCGGGGTTTCCCCCTATCCTGAAAGATGAATGTCAGGTAACTCTAAGCTCTATGGACCCTGGGATCATTTGAGCATCATTTCACCCATTCCATTCATCGTCCGATATGACTTAACGTTGGAGGACGTAAAATTAAAAAAAAAAAAAGTATTTCTAACCTTTCTTGAGTTCTAAGGTTATGACATTTAATTATTATTAATTATTTAAATTGAATTTAAAAGAATCCCCCTCCGGCCAAAAAATTAAAATCCTTAACTTTATTCAAACTTGTAAAATTAGCAGATATTTTTGTAAAAAGCTTCCAGCATTTAAAAAGAGTAATAGAGTTTTCTTGCTAGTTTTTCTTTAATTCCTTGGTTCGCTTTTTATTTTTGAAGCATTTACTGCCTTGTTAGACCAACTGAAATTTACCACCTATATCTGCAATGGAATATAGGAAAATGTTTTAGGATAAATCGGCTCACGAAAGCTCTAATGTGCAATCGTTGCTTATAAACTATTATTAACTACCAGAATATCCAAAGTGTTTCTTTAATTTGCAAGTAAATATCCCTCGCAAGTTCATGCACACTGATGCAGTTTAACCCTTTTAAAATTGTAATGATGTTTTACTAAACTTTCCTTGGATATTATGTTAATAATACGTATTTAGTTCCTGTGGGTAATATAAGTACTACACCATAACAGCATAGAAAATATATCTCTTTTCAGTTATGTTATGAAGCGTTGTAACATTATGTACTATAGGATACATTAATTATTTAAAATTTATTTGAAAATATCAATAGGTAAACCAAATGACTAGTTCGTACAGTGAAATAAGCTGGAACGTTTTTTCGTTTTAAATGTTATTTTAAACAACGGCAACCCTGGGTAGTCTCAGCTATAAACACAAGTCTAAAATTCTTAACCCCTCCGCCCGGGAAGTGTAACCTAAGATGTTTATGTTATTGTGGTTAGGGGTGAGAACAACGCCTGGGGATGCTTTGAACGCGGCCACTATACTGTAGGTATGCGACAAAGAAAGTATGTAGCTAGTTTTCCTTCAAATTGGTGACCAGAAATTAGAGAGATTCAGTGGAAATTTTGTTGAGCTCTCGAAAGATACTGGTCTGCAATATGTGTCTAAACAGTGACTTTCTTTGTCCATCCCCTAGATATAGACATTCCCTTGAACTTTGGCGAGGTCACCTATGATCATGAGGAAAATTTGCATCTTCACTAACTGAAAGTGGAAACGTAATGCAAATGGAAATCAGGGTAGAATATGCCTGCTGATTACTTTTGAAAATATATCACAGAAGTTTCGAAGTTATCCTTTTGCCTTATGTCACCTAGAAAATAATTTTAAGAAAGTGTTTGCTATGTTTATACCTTGATATACATATATACCGTTATAAGTTTTGTATATTATGATTAATTTAATATCTGAGTTAAAATAAAAGAATAGAGTAATAGGAAAACAAAATAGAAGAGTACAAATTAACTGGTGTTAACATAGCCTATAGACTAATGTGGTGAAAAGTGTATTATGACCTCCAAAAACCTTAGATGATAGAGGAAAACGAGCTTTGTACTCGAAATCCTGCATGTGCGAACTAAGCCAACTCATATATTTTCATTTTTGCGTTAATATTTAAATTGTTTGTACTTATAACTTTACAGAAATAGTTGAAGAAGACAGACTTAAAAGAATAGAAATTTACCAGTGAAGCATTTTGGTAATATTTTTAGTTATTTTATGTATATTAAGCAATCTATACATCATAGATAGAATGCATTGGGATGAATGTGCACAAATTAAATTAACAGTTATTAATCTGAGAGTATACCAATTAAATACCTCAATTTTTGTGCCACTGCCAGAATGGAACAGTTAGTGTCACTGAAAAAATATTTGCTCTAAATGAGTAAATTATAACGTTAGAATTAACGGAATAGTTAATTGAATTTGCTATAATTTTATGATTGATTGATTCCGTTTATAATAGTGAAAATTAGGCTGTTGTCACAACTCGCTGTCCTTAGATGCAATAGAGGATAAACTATTACTGCAATAAGTTGAGGAGAGCTACAGCAACATCATTACTAACCAGTAATAATCCATGAGATGAGACGGTGCCTAAATTTATTACAGAGAAATAAATGTCACAGCTGTGGTAAAGCACATGCATCACTGTTGCACTGGAAGAAGAAGTACGGGCGCCAGGTGTGAGATAATCCGACAGGGAAAGGAAGGTTGTGGCGAAACAGCCTATTAATGGAATTTGTAATAGTGTAATAAAAGTCAATAGCATAATGTTATATTACCTACCCTTGCACAAGTTCGTAAAGTCGATCCAGAGCTAATAAGACAAATTACAGGGCAGTAAAAAGCGAGTAATTACCTTACACCATCCACCTGTTACTCCCAGCTTGCTTTATTGTTTACTTGAACAAAGAAGTACACGCCTCTGGCTGTTGTTATCCTTTTCAAATTTATTACATTATTGACTGTAAGTGGCTATGGCTTCCCTTTTCCTATTAAATTAAAACATCGTCTGCTTCCGGGGTAAGTATAACATATGTACTTTTGTAGTTATGTTAATAAACTGAATGAAATGGTGCCGCGGCAATGAGTGGGGCTCGCATTCCGATAGATCCGATCTCATTTCCCCTCGAACGCCCACTCTTGCCTATGGTTTCCATGGTTTATCCTTGCTGGTAGACAAATTCTGTGTCAGTTGCTCAACTGCCACAATTCCCTTGTCATAATTTGCCTTTATTCAGGTTTTCTTTTAATCTTTCAATTTTTCTTCTGAGTTTCGTCAGATACGGCGGTGTCGGTCACATTGCGCGACTGCTTGCTCAATGTCACTAGAGATCTGCTGGGTTGATGGGTCATTCAGCGCCCTCTCTAGACAGCTCCAGGGATGGAAAATGCATTCAAGCTGGAACTGTTAGACACTTCATTCATTCCACTTTTTCTCTTGCACAACTCCAGACAGTTGCTTATTTCAGCCCAAAAGATGGGAAGGCGAAAACAGGAATTCAATATTCCAGCTAGCGAAGTGCCGTTAAGTTAATATTGTCATAACCTAGCAGGAAAAACAAGGTAGAACAGGAAAGGAACAAGATTTCAGTTGTGTATTTAGATTGGAGATGCCAGGAAGATTAACACAATTTTACAAGTTTGGTGAGTGAGCTGGGATTTTAACAACTAGATACAGAGGGAAAAGGGGAAAATTATAAGAATCACAATTTGATTACATAGTGAGAAAGGGTTGTTTCAACATTGTATATACCTTTTGTTTTCCTGGGAGAGGTGTGGCATTGTTTCAAAGCATGTTTACTGTTCTGGTGCTCGCATTAGAAATAGAAAGATAGTCGTTCACAACGAGCTATGTACGAGGGCCTTTCAAGAAAGAAGGATTATATTTTTTATACGGACATAATTTTTCGCACTAAAATTGAATCTTATTATATTCTGTTAGCATAATATGAAACAAACACGCCGTAATAGTTTCATTGTTGGTACTCCTGATTCTCACCTGTGAGAACCAGGTAAGTTCAGACATATTCAGTATCACCTACCGCTGTAATGGAGGTAACATGCAGTTAAAGTTGATGTTAGAGGAAGATCCGGAGTTTATTTCAAACGTAATCACTGCTAATGAAACTTGGCTACATCATTTTGATCCTGAGAGCAAACGGCAAAGCTCAGTGTGGAAATCTCCGTCATCATCAACCCCCCATAAAAGCAAAAGTGTTTGCATCTGCTGGAAAAGTTATGGTCATCTCATTGTTTGATATTAATGGAATGGTTTATCAGTATGTTGTACCTGCACACACATCAGTAACTGGACAGTACTACAGGGATCTCCTGAAAACATTGCAAGTCCATATCTGGCGCAAAACACCACATTGCCTTGAAGCAGGTCAGTAGCTACACCACGATAATGCGCGGCCGCATATTGCCAAAGTTCTTGCTAAATATGTGGCAAAAATCAACGTGAAGTGCATCCCTCACCCTCCCTATAGTCCGGATTTAGCCCCATGTGACTCTTTTCTATTCCCTAACTTGAAGAAACGGCTTCGTGGGAGGCATTATCTATCATCAGAAGCAGTGGTGAAGGCTGAGGAGGTGATTTTGAAGGATCTCTCAAAAATGGTTTCCAGCATGTCTTTGAGGACTGGTAGAAGCCCTGGGGTAAATGCATCACATTCAGGGGAGACTATTTTGATAAGGACCATCAAAATTATGAGGATGAGTAAAGGTATGTTGTCAAAAAAGATTGTGGTCATTCATTATTGAACAGCCCTCGTATTTATGAAGAACATTTAAAATTACTTGTCTTAGGTATCTCTTTTTTGACACAAAGTATATATTTTTATGCGAAATGAAATTTTACAAATATACTTTCTATACCTGAACAGGACCTTAAGCTTTGTTTAAGGTATGCACAGATAAAAAAAATTTATTTACATATAATCCAAGTCCTAGTTACACCGTTAGAGGGAATTTGAAGTCATACCTAGAGAGAGATTATTAAGTGTAGGAGGTAGAGTCGTTGTAGGATTTATGTTGAAACAATCCTGAAGAAAATACGTATAACTACTTGGGGAATCTAGGCATATTTTGGCTCCCATGTGTACGTATCTGGAGTTACGTCTAGCTGTAGTGGCACAGGTTGTACCTCCATTATTTTCAGCCGGGCTTAGAAGACTTTTAATTGTCGCATAGTTAACATGACAACACTGTTGTTACTAGGTTCGTTATAATTGGCAACTCTGCTACAGATGTTTGTGTTTGGCATATTAGAAACCAATACAAGAGCGAAGGATAATTGGTTGGTGTAATGGGAGCACGTGCTAGCAAGTTCATTGTTATGATTATCGATAGTAAAGGTCAGGAGGAGGTTGTTAGCTCCCTGTTTCATCCCTTTCTCCTGGTAGTGGTTCGCCGCACATGTTGCTAAATAGAAGTCTTTTGTTTGCCTGGTGAATGTCATTCTCTGAAGAAAGGTTTGTGCACACAACTACCTTCTTGCTCTACGAAAATTAGACCATCAAGTCCTCCTTCTAGGAAAATTAAGTTCGATCCTGTGCGGGACATCAAAGTTTCGTCATTTATGTAGTACCTCTGCTTTGACTGTTAAGCTGCAATTCTTCCCCGCTCCTTGACCTGCACTTCTGCCATTGCAGACTTTAAAACCCCCTAATTCTTACCTTAAGGAACCCGCTGATGACCCTGAAGTTGAGTGCTATTAAACATAACTCATCATCTTAAGAAATAAAAAATTGTTATGGAAGTGATGCAACTTCCTCTATTCATGATACATTTAAGACATGCTTTAATATTAAAATAAATAAGGAATTAAGTAAATAGACTAGGCAAGAACAGAAAATGCGTAATTATATCTGATCCGGGCTCTAGCAAAATATACGTATAACTTGAAATGTTATCTGTATTAAAATATTAAATCAAAGAATATCAAAGAAACAAATGATGGAGTCATTAATACAATTAGCATGTGAGTATCTACTTAAAATTTATTATTTACAGAATCCACTTAGAAGTTTCAGTCTGACAATGCTTTAAGATGTTTTGTTAATTTCCATTGTAAGCCAGAATTGTTAACAATTTCTAAATCACAAAGCGCAGCTTAAACCATACTTTAATTCAAAGTGCTTAAATACAAAATTAACGTTATGGCTATTGGTGTGGGCAATTCTCTTTGTGTGGCCTATTGGTGTGGTATGGCAGGATGGTTAAGGATTGCGTGTCGGTGAGCAAGAGTACTCTCTTAGGGTCCAGCAATTATCACCAGCCAAAGAAAAGTACTGCTTCAATTTTCTGTGGATTGTTTATTCCCACAGATCTTACCTGTCTGGTTGCTCGGCTTTTCTCACTTGCTCTCACTCTCGTGGCGTCGCCTTGTCTGTTCGAGAACATTTAATCCCACCACGTTTGTAATCTTACTCCATTATTACCTCACCATCAGATATTAAACTGACGTATCTTCTCCCTTTCGTTGTAACAAACCGATTGACGCTTCTCACCTCGCCCTACTCTTGGCTTCCTCCTAGATTTGTTTGTCTATCTCCACCTTTTTTCTATTTGTGCTCTATTTCACGCCTTTCACGTGGTTTACGCTATATTTTATTGGGGAAATTTATTTCTACGATTTTACCATATTGGTCATTTCCATTCACCGTCAACTGTGCAGCAGTCACGGGTACACCCCCTAAAGTTGAATGACCATTTGGCGTCATAACGGTACAGCATCCTGCCTCTACATAGTTTCCTTAAACCTCGCTATTGTCTGAGGCTCCGTGCTGGCGACGGAATTTTGGGCTTCTACTGTCTATTGTTTACTTATCCGGCCTCGTCTGCCCGTTCTAGCTTAGGGCAACTTTTTCCTTATATTTATTTCATTTGCACGTTGTTCCTATTACGACATTTTTTGACTTTATTACATATATTATTTATTACCAGTTGCTTATTAATAATTTATATGGTTTTATCATCCCTTTCTTACATTCTTCTATCGGAAACTGTGGTTTCCGCTTCACTATATACAGGGCATGCTGAGAGCAAACTAAGATCAAATAGGATTAACGAATAATTCCGCCGCCAGGAAAGCTTCAGCTCCTATTACTTTTTAAACATGTTTTTGAAGCAAGCAGCGATATATTCAGAAATCGTAGAAACCAGTTCTTTAGAAGGAAAACTAATCTGAACAACCAGACAACCTCAAAATTCGTCTATTAATGAAATAGCATGGAATATTTCCACATCAAATGCTACCAAAAAAGAGTTTACACAAATGGGACATTTTTGTGCATTTTGTTTTCTCTGTTATTTATCGCTTTGTCTGTCTGGCTTGTACTAGCACTTTACACACGAATTACAACCCACCATCTATACTTGTCCAACTGTTGTTTTAACATGTCTGTATTCCGTTATAATGTCTAGGATATTTAACCAGGAAAACTCATCGCGCACTGGGACATACACGAGCTCATTTGCGATTACTCTTCAGGGAGGAATTGATGAATTGAAGGAACCACAAGATGAAGCTGGCAACAGGTACATACGTCAAGAGACATGCAGAGGCCCCTAACATATCCTCACTCAAAGATCGGACCCACTACTGAAGTTGCCCATAGAGTAATTAAGAGGCCTTCTGCTGTGTGGAGGAAGCATCAGCGCTCTGCGCCCGGCATCGTTTCATGCTATACCTGCAAGCACAGCTAAAACATAAAGGAAACAGAGTTAAAGCAAAATTAGGAAAATAAAATTGTAGTAGAAGGGAAACAACCCAAGCATTCGCCTACTAACCGGGAAACCTAAGGTTAGTGTCAGCGGTCGTTGGAATCACACGTGGCTTTCGAATGCAGCCTCACAGTTACCGCAGAATCAACCCACACCGTCCGTTTTAAACGTACTAACAGAAACAGTTGTTGCCTCTTAATGAATTGCGTGTATTTCCCATTCCGTGATAGAATTTCCAATAAGATAGATTTCGTTAAGAAAATAAGTAGTATTACCTTTTGCACAATTATGTCGTCTCAGTCTGAGTAGAGAGCTTCAGAGTTTCAAGCAAACATTACTTTTACCTTAAATTTTACATAAATCAAAGACAAAAAATAAAGAATTTGTTAGCAATAACTATTTTAATTGTGAAAACAGTGGCTTGCAAACGGTTGCTTATCCTTAAAGGCTTCAAATGGCTATATAACTATTACATTCAACATTTTATCCATTAAATATCTCCTACAGTTACCTTGGAAGGTGTATGACAAAATAATAATAAAAAAGTATTACTCTTTAGCAATACATATGAGTTTGCCTGTAATAAACTTTAACACCAAAGATTTTAAATGTGAGAAAATACGAGTAATAAAACGATGCATGTTTCTCTGCACAGCTGGACTCTGAAAGGGCTTGTAAATATCCATGTAAATATTCTTATCAGTTAACGCTATCTCATCCAGTTATGTTATCCTTCTTCAAAGAAATGGATTGGCAGACTGTATCATTCACAAACACGGCTGATGATGGCAATAAAAGGTTTCTCTTTTTATTTTCTTAGACGGAAACAGGAAGCTGGATAAGAAAACTAGAAAGCAATACCCTTCTGGGATAGCCGAAGAAATAGCAAAAAAGTTTAAAAACATAGATAATGAGGAAAAAAGCTTTGTTCTGCCTTCCTCGTGTTTTTTTACCTTTAGGTTTCTCAGAAGAAGTAAAACTGTCAGTGCTTGACTATTTTTACAATTTATTTTAGTTTAGATATTCCATGAGGTAGAGCAGTATAGAGTGATCCTTTTGGGAAGACGTATTATGAAAATATCCTCGCTCGGGAAGAAGAGACTTCAGCATCACCTCTGTTTCTGTATAAGAAAAACATTTTTAGTAATATTTACAAATACATAAAATTCAGTTTAAAGCGAACGCCAAAATAGGGTGCATTATGGTTTAAAAAAACATGAGCAAGTTGTTCCAATAAGATTATGCACTATCTTCTTGGACAAATGACGTTCCTGATTAACTGAACACCATATTCATCAAACATTGGTGACTTAAATAGAGTTAAATTTTACTCTAAGGTTTAGTAAAGAATATCATGTATAAAGTGCAGTAACTCGCAGCCGCTTTTGGAATAAATGTTTTAGTCATTAGACTTATTAGACGAATTAACATTGATAGTAGAATACACCTGCATTTGTGCACGTGTACGTATAAGAACATGATGAATAAAACCTCCATTTTTAGAGAACATGTAATACATTTAAATAAAAGGTAGAGATGCTGTCATGCATTAAATATGCTCTTACATTTTAGCAAACAGGTCATCCTGGGTAGCAGTTATGTCGTAGACGTCGTCATTTAGAAATAATAATTATTCTATAATGAGAAAGTAACAGACAAAAACGCCGACTTCAAATATCCAAATGCAAGGACAATGTTTGTGAACCTTCTCCATAAATGAGTACCACAAAGGTTTGTCCTTGTGTTCACTGCGCTAAATACCAAGGAAGTGATAAGTTCTGTGAATTTTGAAAGGTGTTAAATTAAATTTAGGTGCAAACGCAACGAAGTCACAAAATCTCGAAAGTAGGTGGTTCAATGTATCTCTCCAGGATCTTGAAGACTCCATTAAACAAAACAGATTGTGGCTGTATTGTATATGAAAAAGTTCAAAGCTAAACATGGAATATACACACTCAAAATCTATATTGTACATGTTAATATATTGTGACTTTGTCGGTTCGTAGAATTAAAAGTCCGAGTTGCAGATACTCCAAATTTTGTTTATTTGCGTAGAAATACACTCACAGTAGCAGTATTGCATCACATACACAATCTACCAAGGTCGATGATCACAACAACAGCATTCTGATTACACCTGTTTATATCAGCTCTCGTTACAACACTTCACAGCTGTTTACTACTACTGCTCTGTTTGCGACTGACTTTTGGCAAGTCGTCGCCTTCTTAAATACCTCATTGATAAATTCGAGAGATTTCTGGAACAAACAAGAAATGGAATGTTCTATCACCGTCCAGAAGCGTAACTTAATCTGCGCCGGCAAGTCCTTTATCTCCACTATCTTTATTTGCTGGCTCTTTGGGTACAACAGCCGCGCTGTCGTAGATAACGGGTTCGCAACAATATAATATATAAGAGGCACTATGGAGTTCTTCATCAGTACATGAAAAGTTTTACATTTCCTGAAAGAAACTGTCTTCCAGATATAACCAAAAGTTCTCAAATATAAAAGAATCTGTATTATTGAAGTTTGAACGACATTTACGTAGTTCTAATTCGTATTACTAAACATTGATGCCCCTACTAACCTGGCAAAATAATTGCAGTAAAACTACGGGGCGTGTCCGTAAAATAAAGTCTCTAATTTTATTTAATATAGAAAAAAATATAGCTACTTTTCAACGTCATTGCCATTGCGATCGATGCACTTTTGCATGCGCTGTGGCAGTTTTTGTATACTCTTGTCATTGCACTCTCCGGCCAAGTTTCGCTGGAAGCGCTCAACCTCGTTTTTCAAATCATCGTCTGTCTGGAAATGTGTTCCACCCAGGTGTGACTTCAACTCAGGAAACAGATGATAATCACTAGGTGCTAAGTCTGGACTGTAGGTGGGATAGGTAACGATGTCCCATTCGAACTGGGCCAGGAGCATTTTGGGGACCCACCTCACACACACCTTGCGATAATGCAAATATTCGGCCAAAATCTTATCAATCGTAGTCTTACTGTTTTCAGGGATAAGTTCGCACAGCTCGCGAACTGTCACAAGCCGATTGTTAGCATTTCTTGCTCCACTTTTGCAACTGTTTCGGCTGAAACTGAAGGCCGACCAGAACATTGTACGTCATGGACGACTGTACGTCCATCTTTGAACACTCTGACCCACTTTCGCACGTTTCTGACGTCCATACACCGTTGCCCATGGACTTCACATAACTGACGATGAATTTCAGTGGGGGTAGTGCCCTTGAAACTCAAAAACGGATCTCTGCACGCAACTCGCACTTGGTGGCGGAAGTGGTGGGAAGCTCCGTCGCAAACGGCTGCCCAGCCAAGACTAATGGCTGCAATGGGTTCATTGTGGTGGGAATTTGAAGGGCTGAAACCTGTCTACACGCCAGTGTTTCCGGATCTTGCGTAATAGCGTTCCTCACGGCTCCAGTGCCTTGGAAACATTATTTTACGGACACGCCTCGTAAGAAACAAAAATGAGGGTAAGCGAACTACCTTTAAGAACGTGTGCTTAAATAACTAACAATGGTATTAACACACATGCAAAAATAGATGTCTATATAGTCTCAGTGCGATCTTACAATAACCTGAAACTACTTTATAATACACAACCTGCACAGGTGCGTTCATTAGAAACAATATTTTTCGAAATAAGTCGAAGTAATGTATAAAGAAATGCCCAGCAAAACTCCAGGGGAACACTACAGCAGTTAGCGATTCTAATCTTTAATCAACCCTTATGTATTGTCATATAACCGTTATAAAAACAGATGATTTACATAACGCTACAATACTGACGATAAATCCCACGATATATAGTATAGTAATATACTTTATACAATATGCAGCTGTTTGTCTCACTAAAATGCACGAAACCTGTAATGCACTGGTTTGTACGAGGGGGGACCCAAAAGAAACCGGATTGTTGTCATAAAAATTTTATTAATGAACCTTTTTACAAATTTACTTCAGTAACCTTCAAAACACTCTCCATTACATGAGAAGCACTTGTCAGGTCTTTTTTCGCACTGCTGGAAGCATGTTTGGAACTCTTAAAGTTTGATATTGTCCAGTGCCCTTTGTAAATCTGTTTTTAGCACCTCCACATCGCCATAACGCTCATTTTTTGGCATTTTTCTTTCGTTCGTGGAAATAGGAAAAAGTCGCACGGGACTAGGTCCGGCGAATACGGAGCGTAGGGAATGACAGACCACCTCTAAGTTGCCAAATAGTGGGTCACTCGTAAGGCCATGTGTGCTGGAGCGTTGTCGTGATGCAGAAACCAGTCACCTGATCGCCAAAGTTTCCTCCTCACATCCTCTCGCAGACGCCTTAAAACATCCAAGTAAAAGTGCTGGTTAACAGTCTGGCCAGGGGGTACGAATTCCCGATGCACAAATCCACGAACATCAAAAAATGCAATGATCATCGTTTTCACATTTGATCTCACTTGTCTTGCTTTTTTGGTCTGGGAAAGTTGGGAGTCCTCCACTGGCTTGACGCTTGCTTGGTTTCTGGGTCTTACCCGTAACACCAACTCTCATCATCTGTAATGACCTTGTTCAAGAAGTTTGGATGACGTGCAATCTCTGTTTTCAAATCTTGACACACATGAATGCGGATGGTTTTGTGCTCCTGTGTGAGAAGGCGCGGAACAAATTTAGCAGCAACACGTCTCATGTGCGAATTCTCCCTCAAGATTCGCTGGCACGAGCTCCAACTGATTTTTGTCGCTGCTGAAATTTGGTCGATCGTTTGGCCACGATCCTCGTTGATCTTCTGGCGGACCTTTTCAATGTTCTCCTCATTTCGCGATGTTGAAGGGCGTCCAGAGCGAGCTTGGTCTTCAACACACATCTCACCATGTTTAAAGCGCCCAAAACACTTGAAAAGCTGTGTGCGGCTCATAGCGTCCTCCTGGAGAGCTTCCTGAAGTCTTTGGTGTGTCTCCGTTGCTGTTTTTTAAGCATGAAACAAAATGTAACACACACTCTGTTCTTTTGAAGTTGCCATAACGACTTCGCAGACATAACCCGCCAACAGTCAGAGAAATACAATACCACACTTGCACGTTTAGCTAGTCTGCACAGCTGCTTCACGAAGGTCTCTACAAACACCATCTAGTGTGAAAACCCTGCATTACGTCTACGAGTGGCAGCGCCCTCGGAATCCCAATTCTTTTGTGTACCCCATCGTATATTATAATTTCTCCAACGAATTGGGGCTACAGCCGGCACTACTGCAGAACTGTAATATCGACGTATATCGTTTTAATCATGTATTTCAAATAAAAGAAACCACTGATTCAATCACGTTACCACCTATTTTCACTATATACAATGCGACTAATTTGTTTCACATATTCTAACAAATACTTCTGGAAACACTTAGTTTTCTTTATAATTCGTGTTAGTAAATATTAGCTTCCTCAACTATGGTTATTTTACTTATTTTTTGTTGATAAAATAAAGGTGTTGCGCAAATAAATAACTTATTTGCAAAGTATATTCTTTGTGTATTTCAAAGCCAATTAACTTAGATATATTGGCTTTCAACTTCCGCTATTTGCACACTATCACATAAAAAAGAGGTGCCGAACCAAACTCTTGAAAATGTACAGTAAAATTCGTAAAATTCAAAATCATCATAACATTCTCGATCAAAACGCCGAAAACGGCTTATGTCAATAACAATGTGTTAACTAGCAATATGTTATCTGTGTTATGTTTATTGTCACAAAATGACAATGCAAACTATTCTAAACTCATTTTTATTACTAAAATCGATAGCTACATGCTTACCTACGAGCACTTTAACCTTTTACAAACAAAAAGTAAGCAGCCAGTCTAATCCTTGTTTCACATAAGCTTGCCCCGTATCTCTTAACGGTCACGTGACCTTATCACCTCTCATTGGCTGCTATTGCAGTATAGACTATGCCTGACGTTTACAGGCACTAGATTTACAGAGGCGGACATAAGTATTCGAACGTAAACATATTTATCACTTATATTATTTTAGAGGTACGCAGAGTAGGCATACGTAAGTACAGCTGGTACAAAATAAACTTGAGTCTTCCATTAAACGTATAAACTCATAAATAGCAACTGAAACTAATTTGCACTATAAGGAGAAATTGGAAGTTCTACCCGGACACCCTCATTGTAATCAATAGATTGCACTCTTACCAAATTGAAAACATTATTGCTAGGGTAGCAAGCATGAGGAAAAGAGCTCGGATGTATTCTAAACCTGTTACAATATATCTCTGGAGGAAGATGTTAGAAGCAAAGGTAAAGCTAAATGTGAAGTATCAGGAATAAGTAAATAAAATCCAATTAAACTAAATAGCTTTTTCGTTTTTGTTTCTCAGTTTAGTACACCATTGCTCAACTTATAAATTTATATAACAAAGGTAAAACAAAAGAACAGAAATAGATTCGATCTCTGCCAACTAGCCTCAGTTTACTTGGAGCTCACCTTTGGCTCCGTAGCTTATAAAATATTGAATCAGAGAAGAAGTTTTTCATAAGCTCAAGGATGACGACATCAAAATTGATATTGTTTGGACCATATTGTTCTATGCAACAAGCAATTAAAGTAATAAACACTGTGGCAAAGTGTTGCAAGAAGAGTTGGAGCTGCGGAAAGACAATCTGAGATTGGAGTTATTTCGATTTGTTATAAACGTTTGAGAAAATGTATGAGCTGCAATTAGATTTACAGTTTTAACACAGTGGCTGATTTCCCACAGAGTGCTACTTGCTGAATAATGCTCTCTCAATTTGTTTTCGCTATAGGCTTCAGCATAAGCTGCAATGAACGACTGGGAGAAGCTCGTAATATATTCAATGTTAGGACACTTCAGAAACTGTGCTTTACGATGACAAAGCATTATAAAATGCTTGTTCTACTGGACGGATGAAACAATCCTTGCTTTTTCATGTTACACAGCGAATCCACCACTGCAATCACGAAAAGCCACGCGACTGCAACCGGTTTAATTGGTTCAGTCTAGCTGTTTCTAGAATGTGGTGGGGACAAGATGGAGGGTTTCACACCTATAGTGCCTTCGTTTCTACCCCTGGTATAGACATCTCCTGTTATATATCCCTAAATAAACAATCCTGAAGTGATGAAGCTGTCTTAAAACCATAACTTTTTGGGATATAGGTATAAAATTCAAATTTTTGTTATGCTTTTTAACTTTATTACTCTTATTATTACTCTCACCAAACACTTCTTGAACATTCTCTGTTTTTTAAAGTGAAAGGAAATATATTTCAGTGTTTAGCAATACTTACTTCGTTTAAGACAATGAAAAGAATTCTTTGCTGAATCTCTTGTTCACTGGTATGGAATTTCGTTTGATTTCGAAACCTCCTAAGTGTAGTGTATTACTTGAAACACATCAGAAATGTACAACCTTGGTTCATCGCTATTAAGCTCCTTTAATATGTTATTGTTCCTTCAACTGCTTAAATTTCTGAATCGAATTTTCTAAAAGATTTTAAATTCAAGCTTTTGCATATGCTTAGATAGCCATTAGTCTGAATATGTACATACATCCTTGTTTTAAATCCGTTATACCTTGCAGAATTAATATATGATTTGTATAGCGCAGTACAGTGCAGTTATGTTACGCCAAATTTAACCCATTTTAGATTTAGATATAATGGTCTCTAAAGGTAGGAGATATATCCAGGTTCTTTTTCTGCCGATTCAAGCTTAAAATTAGCATCAACATTTCCCTTAGCTTATTGACAGGTCCCTATTTTAATAGTAATCACCATAAACGTAAAATACATCCTTTCCTGTTAGGGGTTGTTAAAGCTTTTCCAGGATATATTGTAAAAATACTTAATATGTTAAGCACCTTGTACATGAAATTGGTAGGAAAACAGTTTGAATAATGAAAATCCAATCAGATTGAGTGAAATGTTTCTTACAAGTAGTGTATAATTAGACGTATTAAGATTTGAAAATTCATCAAACATTTTTGATTTTGGAGAACTTAATGAATAATGCTCGCAAAAATGTGGTGTATAAAATAATGTTATGCTCGACCATGCTAAATGTAAGTATACGTTTGATAGCGCATTTTAATGGAACTATTTGTGGTGGACAATACGGCGCTGGGGCGGGTTTTCTCCGGGACCTCCGGTTTTCCCCGCCATCTCATTCCACCGGTGTTCCATCTTCAAATCATGTATCATTAGTGTCACCGCCTGCGGTGTCGTATGTAGTAAAAGCCGGCGTTAAACATTACACATTACATTATTTAATGGAACTAATTAAAATGTAATTTTTCGTTAAAGTGCAGTTTTCACCAATCAGAACATCTGCATGTAGCAGTCCTTACTATAAGTAATTATTACATAATGATTTATCCATATGCTCCGAGTTTAGCCGATGAATGTTGGAGCGGTAACCCTCCGTGTTGGTTGGATTTATATCACACGATGCGGTGACATATCTGTCCCGTCGTGAGGTCTACGCCCCACATGTACAAAAGCATCGCGTTCCATCGGTGTGGCGACGCGTGTAGAAACCAAACCTTACCTTGATGTAGAAGCGATGAGCCTTTCGTCTAAAAGCCGTGAAGATGGTGTTCTCAAAGATTTCTATAAATTCTCTCTCCTGCAGCTTCGGCGAGCAATGAGATGTGAAACTTCTGAGGTGTGGTGTCGATACAAAAGGGATTTCACTTTGGGCAACTATGGAATAAAATAATAAATACCGTTTCACTTTACTTGGAATTATATTTCTCGACATCATTTTCTTCTTTCATGCGACTTTTTCCACTGATGTATATAGCCCTTTACTATATTTTAATTGTCTCCTTTTATTTATAAATGATGCAACGGTTTTTTTACTTAAATTATTTATCGTGGCGTCGCGTATTTGAAGTATATTTTAAACGTTTACAAAACGTTCATTAATGATGAACTCCAATAACTTCTCGTAGTTTCAAGAAGTATTTTACCGAAAACGCGTTTACCCTCTTCGAGAGTTCAAGCCAGAAGAAAAAAATTAAGAATAATATCATTGGATCTTTTCTTTCTGTTTTGGTTGCTAATTTACTGTGATACTTAAATCTGATTGGTCCTACGTCACAATTTGGGATTTCAATAAACCTAAGCATTTGTTGCATCATCTATATGGCCTGCTTGGTTATTAACTTAAGATAAATTACAGATGGCCACGTTTACTTAATATGTCCATATGTGCAATATCAGCTTCAATGTGAATATGTGTTCCGGTTATTTCAGTTATTTAATAATTAGTTAAAGAAGCATGTCTATCACTTGTCATGTGCTTGAATACGGGTTGTACAGTCGGTATAGGCATATGCAACATCTATTTCCCTAAAAAATTCAATTATACGACAGTTGCTCTTTAAGAGAAATTTCGTGAAATATCCTATAACTGAAATGTCTATGGGCATAAACTCCCTATACTAAAATATGGTTCTCATACAAGCATTTCAAACAACATTTTTGTGGTATCAACTATTTCCGAGATATTGTTATTGGTTTGAATTTTTCAGTACTTGTGAATTATTGTTATAGAAAGATCACTGTTATTCTTTCTTGCCAAGTAATGTTGAATTTAAATGTCACCAACTTTGAAACAACTAAAACATTGATTCAGTTTTCTCTGTCACTCTTACACTACAAACAAATACGTAATGAAACTGTTTTTGCACATGTTTATTTTGATTAACATGACATAGATAGAAAAATGTGTTGCACTCACATGACTATTTCGTAAACTACTCTTACAAAAATTTTCTTTCACTTATTTTGTTGCTAATGTAGATTAACTCTCACTTCACTTTTACCCATTTCTTTGTAGGACGTTATTGGTAAAGCATTAGTCAGATTTTTATAAATTGTGCTGCTATGTGATGGCTTTGCATGACTACGAGAACAAACGAGTAATATCTTCCCGGTTGAGAAAAGTGTAAGTGAAGCAGATATTAAAAACATTTCGTAATAAGTTAACTCCACAGTAAATTTATATTATGTGTGCTTAAATGAGATCTGCGTGAGTTTGTAGTAATATTTTGTGTATTTCGTACGGTTTACCGTATTACTGAGAATGAAAATGACTTTGTTTTTCCCTTTTTTTCTTATTTAACCGTTTTTTCATTATTTATGTTTATTTATTTAACTGTTTACCTCATTTTCACACCTATTCACTATTCATATAAACATCCATGCCCAAGGCGGGACTCGAACCCGTGACCCTGTACACGGCGGAACGCTAGAGATATACGCGCTAGTGACCGTGGCTACGAGGGCCGGCTTATGCTTCAGAGGCCATTTCCAGAAAACTCAAGACATACATTTCATTTTCCAAGTAAATATATGAAACATAAGGATAGCAATTAAAATTATTTCTGCTATTTATGAGAAACGCAAAATTTAAAAAAAAGTTAGAGTAATTTGTCCCGTAGGAAGTCTCAAAAGATATATTTTTTATAAAACCTGAGTAATTTACTTCCTTTACCTACTACAGCTAAGCATAACATTTAAGTTGTAAGAATAGTTTCCAGAAGCTATACTCATTGTGGGTAGGGAGAGCTAAGTGAATGTAGCACATGAGCTTTTAAATATTGTAATAGGTTGCCGGTAGAGGAAGCACTAATTAGATTGTTCAGAAGCATCCTAAGTTAGGCTGCTATGGATAGATACCCCACTGCCGAAAAAGCTGACCAATCTGGAAAGAGTTCAAGTAGCCTCCAATGAGCTTTAGAAATAGGTCCCCATTCATGTATACGTGCTGCCATCTGCCAATTCTCCCAGTACAAGTACATGCACTACCGCCTGCCTTAATGTAATTAGCCCACCTTAGTTCACATAATTGCAGAACCCAGCACCTCTCCAATATGTTGTGTATGTTAGCACCATTCTACTGTGAACAAAGCAAGGCGGTGCTGCATAAAACCCACACAGAAGGGGAGGGGGGACTAATCAAGGTTTCACATCTCTTCCATGGTTACCTATGTAATTTAGTATTATAGAGGCTAATCATTCATCTACTGTGCATGGTTTATTAGTAAGGAAGGGGGCTTGATGCCCGTCGTAGGGTGGTTCATTTTGAGTCTAGGGGTGGGCGGGGTGGTTGTTTGAACACATGCTCTGGTCACACGTTCATGTGCAGAGAACTTCATTAATTAGATAAGGGGGGAGCAGGAAAAGGGGGAGGAGATGCTAAAAGCAAGGGGCATTATGGGAGGAAAGATTGCTTCCGAGGGACCTGAAAATAACCATGTGTTGGAAAAATGCTTTTTCCGTCCGTGATGTGCAACAGAGCAAAGCACTCCAGGTGCCACTGCACGCGCCAGTTCATCCATCTTTCACACGTCTGCTCAGTCTCCAGGAAATGACATATCTCTTAACGAGAAAATATCGTGCAAGACGAACCTTCGTTATCTGTTACAATACTTGCAGATTTGTTTATTTTGATATGACCTATGTGCAATATGGACGAATAACATTGAAGAACGTTTTGGGTACTAACCAATCCCAGCTTCATTACATGGTAATTAACGCTTCCAGGATGTGTTAATTATTCAATTATTATGCCACTGACATGCAGCAAAATTGTCCGTCATTTGTTTCCGAATGGAGAGATTCAAAGGAAATGACAGGTTTAATATCAAGAGGCATACATTTAATTAGTTTGTTTAAAAGGTACATTTTGTTTTGCACTATGTTTACCTTCTGTTTGCGTTAATTTGATATTTATTTTTGAGTTTAGGCATTGTTACACAATTAAGCAATTGATTACAGTGGTATGGAAATGCTTTATGTTGTGTATTCTATGAGAATACCTCCAATTACCAACAGTTACCAATTGGTAAATCAGGGTTTTATCAGCATACATAACCCCGGTTTCACGCACAGATAATGGGTCTCTAAATTAAAGGATACACAACTGCTTCATTAGTTTTTTGTTCTATCTACATTTCTCAACCTTATTTTATAGACAATGACCTATAGGGTAAATCCTGGAAGACATAATGCGTGTAATTTTTGTTCTGCAGTTGTACATATATTGAAAACCCTTGGTTACGTAACCCTCGCCAACGTCTCTCTTAGCCTACTCTAATGGAGTAGCACACGGTAAGTTCTTCCTTGGATCGAAGTTAGCTACGTATTACTCTTTACGGATGACGTGACGTTAACTCAAGATGTCAATATAGGCTAAAAATAAGTTCGTGTAGCCTAAAGAAATTGACTAATGATTATAGTATTATCACAAGGGCAGGCGCTTCCCGTGGAGAAAGTAAGTGTGAGTCGGGCCAATGCTGTTTACGGGTGCGAGAAGAAAGGGGGTGACAAGATAAAAGACAGAAAACAAACTGGAACATTCAAGAACAGCCACTGGCTGATGTCACGAAGTTGGAAGCGGGAGCCGCATTGTTGCATGCCGGATTAGTTCTAGACCGTTTTATGTCCGGAAACCGACAATACTCTACTACCAGAACCTCTTCGTCGCGAGCGGCAGAATATAAAATGCTTTGCGAAAAACGAACCTTTTCTTTTGTATCGCACGGGTGCATCCGCCAAGCAGTTAGGTGACGTGGCGACTTATTCACCGCGCGGAAGCACCCGGGTGACCTGTACTCACTCTTGTCTCTTGGTTCTCTTTGAGTCGAGTTAAGTTCAGACCGGTCATGAGTGCAACCTTGAGTTTAAAGCAGTGCGTCAGTCTGCAAGCAGTGCAGTACGTTCCTGCTCCGTAGTACTGTCCAGCAACGCAAAGAAAGTCCCTGGAAGGTATGCGCTGCCTTACACAGTGGGACAAGGACAGCGAATGTGTGTGGCACCGAACTCCTGCTACACAAGGAGCAGACCGTTAAAAACATGCGCCCTATTCACTCTGTACACTAAAACCGAGAATATTCATTCACAAAAGTAGAAACCGTCAGAATGTTTTTTTAATTTTAAAGAAGACCTGTCAAGTTGTTAAAAGTGAGTTATGTTTTATATAAGTATGATTAGCTAGCATGCTTAATTTGTAAGATTACTCACTCAGACTGGCCAGATGTTCACCATTTTTTCCAAAAACGCTTTTCGGTCTTTACTTCAGATCATCTTCAGTGGGTGCTGCTCCAACTACTGTCGGCGGACGCAAACTTGGCTCTCCCAGAAAATTAAGGCTCCTCCCATTGACGATCTCCTGATTTTCAATACCAATATTTGGGACTGGAACATTGGGGTTGGACACAGATGATTGGATATCACCTGCGTATTAACAGGTTGGAGTTGCTTCTTCTCTGGATGTGAAGAAGTTAAACTGTTGGATTGTTGTGGCAAATATACTTCTACTTCTATCTCAGTTTCTGGAAGAGCATCCTGATTACCAGTTGTCTGTTGAAGTAGATGTACACTCTCTTCCATCTGCTACCTGAGTAAACTACGTTGGTTGAAATCTGGGTTAATTTTAACTTGATCTATATTATTCATAGTAATGGGTTGAGCTACATTGGTGTTGACTTGATTAACTTGTTTAATAAATTCAATGCTGGTATTTCAAAATTCAAAATGTTTTCTTTTTTAACTATTTAGAATATAATTTTTTCCCCAAATATCCAGTTCATTAGCAGCTTGTACATTTTTTAATATTTGTATACTTTGACCAATTTCATGGTTTCTTTTCCAGAAATGATTGGAAAATGCTGATCTTTCTGTTTGTTTAAGTTTTATGTTTCTCAAGTGTTTTTTAATGATCTGTAACTGTACTGACATGGGTTGTCATAAATCTGTCCCAGGGTGTGGGAACCTTCGCCAACCCCTCTGCGTCTGAGGCTTCGGAGGCTTTCTCTCCTGTGAGGGACAGTAATGGGTCTGCCGGTAGTGTAGAGGTCCAGAGAAGCAGTCGACCAGTGAATATTGGATTAGTTGTATCAGAGTCGGCAAACAGAGCAGTGCAAAAGAGAAAAGACATAAAAGAACGTTTAAGAGATATTTTTACGCTCTTTATTCGTAGTAAAAGAAAATGTGATTAACTATTTAGAATATAATTTTTCCCCAAATATCCAGTTCATTAGCAGCTTGTACATGTTTTAATATTTGTATACTTTGACCAATTTCATGGTTGCTTTTCCAGAAATGATTGGCAAATGCTGATCTTTCTGTTTGTTTAAGTTTTATGTTTCTCAAGTGTTTCTTAATGATCTGTAACTGTACTGACATGGGTTGTCATAAATCTGTCCCAGGGTGTGGGAACCTTCGCCAACCCCTCTGCGTCTGAGGCTTCGGAGGCTTTCTCTCCTGTGAGGGACAGTAATGGGTCTGCCGGTAGTGTAGAGGTCCAGAGAAGCAGTCGACCAGTGAATATTGGATTAGTTGTATCAGAGTCGGCAAACAGAGCAGTGCAAAAGAGAAAAGACATGAAAGAACGTTTAAGAGATATTTTTACGCTCTTTATTCGTAGTAAAAGAAAATGTGATTTTAAGTTACCACTGTGTTAACGATTTTAGTGACAAATAAGATAAGTAAAGGTAAACTTTTTTGTCACAGTATAAACATTAAATTGGATGAATCAAAGGTAATGGTATTAGGAGTGAACGAAATATAAATTTTGAAGATAATTTTAAATGATACAGTGCTAGGCAGAATAAATTAGATCTCATAACTGTGTGCACTGAATAAAATAAATAATAAATCAAGAACGTTTCAACATATTTTCTCAATAGGAACCAACAATTTGAAGAGAAAAACTCGAGGACAAACAAATTGAATATTTACAAGGCCATTCCAGTTCCTGTTTTACTAGTATATGTATCCGAGATACAGAGTATCAATTAGACTTGAATCAAATAAAATAAGCAGAAATGAAATATCTAAACAGCAAAAGGCTGTACAATTTGATGGACTTAGAATTGAAACTTAAATACAGATTGACTATTTGCATTCATATAGAGCTCTTTGCTAACTCCTTTCCAAGTTATTCATGCAATTACTTAGCTTCTATCTACTCTTTGTTAATGCAGATAAACTTTCATTACATATTTTTGAAGACAATATACATTACCTTATATACATATTCACCTTGGCCTCTAATATTTGGCAATATTACTGTCAATTGTAGGAACCATTTAATAAGTAGAAACTTAAAGAGGATGTAAGAATGCTTCTTATCGCTTACGTTATTCGATGATCTAGAACTTTTAAGTTGTTGTGTCTAACTCGATATGCAACTGACTTCAAATGGCCCACAAAAAAAAAAAAAAAGTCCTGCTGATACACTTTGTGTGAGACCTATTCTACCAATAGATCCTTGTGGAACAGCCTGATTTAGGTACCATACAGCAATATTTCCAAAGAATGTTGATGGTCCATCTTGTTTGAAAACTTTGACGTTTTTGAACAGCCGATGGCTGACTAGGTGTTGCGATGGTTGCTGCATCTTGATTTTTTAGCAACTCGTAGGTAGTAACATTTAGCGCTTCTGTAGATAAAACAGGGCCCAAAATTTAATAATCAGCAATACCGGCCCAGTTTCTGTGTATACTGATTCTACTAAATATATTCTGGATTTATGTTCCACCCGTGTTGACAGTTCTGTATATCGACAAACCTACAAATGCAGAGCGTGGTGTAACGGCAGCTTCAGGCAGCGATTAGGAGGCGGCGAATTAATCAAAACAGATAATTTTAAAGAAGATAAATTAATAAAAATGCTTTACTAAACTAATAGAAAAATATTGTTATAATAATATGTAATCAGAATGGATAGAGCAATGGTTAAAATAGCTGTTGTGTTAAAGAATAAGGAGGGACGAATATAATTTAATATAACATAAATTCTAGCATCCAGGCAAGAAAGAGAAGATATTCTTCCAAAATCTGTACACGTCGGAGAGACAGGAAGGAAGGACCGTTACCTTCTTTGTGGTAGAGAATGTTCAACATCTGAGAACTATAGTATACTTTCAGCCAGGAATGTGTTGGAACAAAGCAGTTGAACGCTAAAGGGATTTACTTCACTGATTTGATAACGATGTATACCGTTACAAACAACTCAGTATAGGCGTTCCCCAACTCAGGGTGGGCTGAACGTTAATGAGTTACATGAGTTTTGCAAACCAATGCGAAAATTCGAAATAAATGAGAAACCAATAATAATCTAACATTTGAGAAGGGTGAGCTAGTTTGGTCATGTGATAAAGTTAGAAAGGGGGCATAATAAGGTTCGAACTGAATCGTGAAGTAGGAAAAATGTACTTAAAAGGTGATACTAGGACAGGAAGGACGTATTCATGCGCTTTAAGAAGAGAAGCAAAGATTTATAAGTCTGAAATTTAGGGAAGCTAAGAATAGCGCAACCAGTGTAAGTGGAAGCAGCATTAGAAGTTTATTAGAGCAAAGTAGTCGCCGTATAAAGAAAAAAATAGAAACCGCGCGGAAGTAACTTTAAACAAGTAATCCACGGTTTCAGGTAAAATTGAATTTATGTTAGGAATTTTACTAACAGGTGGTCACCGATCCAAGTCGATAAGCAAACTTAGTAGGAATTAAACCAAATAATTCTGTAACAAACAAAGTGTTGTTAATACGACTGAGTAGCCAACAACCACCAAAATCTATTTCCTACAACCATTCACCTGAGGATAAGAGAACTCATAGCTCCAATTAGAACCCGATCAATTTAACACTGGTATGCGGGTTTGCCGCAGTGGCTAGTCTTACAAAAACTGAATTGTTGTTAATGCGCTTCATCATCAATTCTCAAAACTGTCTTCTTCTATTAGTATCGACCTCGGAAAGTTCATGTAGAAGTTGAATTTTATAACGAATTTGTTTGGCACTTTTAAGGATTTTCCTCACGGAGTTTCGCTTAGATTGAATTCTAACACTAAATTTGCTGTAGATACTTTTGGAATTCCGTGCACACAGAGGACATGAAATAACGTTTCCTATCATTTGCACTTTTTAGAAAATATGATCTTGGTAAGTCGTTTATGCTTCCGGTTTCAGTAGATTTTCTTGCAATTCTTGTCATATTATTATTAAATAAATTCACAGTCTCGCGCTGAGATTGCTGCCTGACTCCATGCCATATTATTAAAATTGAATCCATTTATTTGTATTCGGCAGATAGTTTGTTATTTAACACACTATGTGTCAGATTCAGTTCTAGAAACCAGTAAATGGGTGATTAGGTATTAATAAACATTGTTACACTCGGCTTTGGGAAAGGAGTGTAACAGGACGTGACTTACGAAGATAGCTGGTTTAAAGTTTGGCTGAGCAACTCATAGCCTTAAGGCAGAGGTTTGAGACGGAAACCTGAGGCTATTAGCAAGTGAGGGACGATAAAGCTACATTAACTAAATAATGTGTCACATAAGGTAAACGTTTGAGAAAAGGGCGAAGGAAAAAGATCCCCTAAGGAATGTGAGAAAAAGTCAGAAAATTTCTTCCCATGGCTCCGAGGGTCAAAACCCGGTGAGACAAAAGAACTGAACTTGCCTAGATATAGGAGGGGGTGAAAGACCAATACGATTGAATATGAGGAAAACAAACTTCCAATCAAAATTACTATGCATCACGTGATACGGGCGGAATAGTTATGAAATAGGAAAGGGGCGTGAATAGATAGTCCGCGGTTGGAAAGGACGCTAACAGACCAGGAAAGCGGCGACACTTCATCTTGGGGCGTTTCGGGGGATGGCGGCGTAAAGTGACGAGACATTGCCGAGTAAAAATTACAATTAGATGCTGGAAAGTGAAACGTAGGCAACTTGAATAAAAGAGTGATACCGACGTCGTGACAAGCAAGTGTGTATGGGAGCAAGCTGTGATCTAAATGTTCTATAAGTAAACTGGTAGGAGAAGTCAAGGAAGCATAGTGTATTTCCACTTAAACGCCGGACCCTGGGGCAGTACGCTTTTGCTCTCCCGTATTTACAACTGAGAACAATTCGCTAGTCCGGAGCATAATCTGTCTTTCCCTGATTGCATCCTACACCAATAGGATCCTGACCTCAACGCCTCTTTCCTGAACTAGGATTATCTCCACCGATTACCGCCTCAGGTTACAAAATATAGTTTTAATATACTTAAATCAAATACTCAGTCAAGCCGTTATGAGTTATACTAAGAATACAAGTTCTGCTGTTACTTTTAGCAGATTTACAGTTAAAATGCCACACCCTTGCTAAGGGCGGTGTCCTGAAGAATCCATTCCTCTGGCATACCCTGATGACACTTATATCGAGAGTGCCATCCCTAATGGGACACGGAATGCTTTTTATATTATAGAGCACGCCCTCGTATAGTGTTTTGTCTCTTATGGCAAGCTGGACTTTGCTCTTTCAGTGCACATCATTTACCGCACATTATACTACAAGGAAAGACTTGGTGCAAACGACACAAGCTAGGTTACCATAGTGGGTCACCCACATTAAGAAATTACTTTAGAATAACTTTTAATTTGATTTAATGCCATTCATTACATTTTCCCAGGATTCACAATAACCTTCCGATGTGTTAGAAATAATAAAAGGTAAGAGAATGGTAGCAGTGACACGAAAAATGTAAACAAGAATCTTAATTATATAATAAAATAAATATTAATAAGAGCAATTTAATCAAGAAATTCATTAAGAATGAATTTAGAATAAAATATAATTATATTTAATGGCATACATTATAATGTTTTCATGGAAATATACAGTCAAATAAACAAATACATGTTTAAGAATACAATTATGGCACTAAGAGCAAGAAATACTTTGGAAAATATATGCAAAGTGCTTCGTTACACTACTTGTTAATTCATTTACTTGCGGCGTCAAAATCGAGGTCCTTGGCCCGTGAGGTCTGGTTGCTCTTGTTACTGTCCAGCAACGCAAAGAAAGTGCCTGAAAGGTAAGTATGAGTCAGTGCCACCCTTACACAGTGGGATAAGGACAGCGAATGTGTGTGACAGAAAACGCATACTACACAAGGAGTAGAACCATGGGTTCTATGCAGAAAATAACTGTGCCACAGACTAAAACCGAAAATATTCATTCACAAAAGTAGAAGACGTCAGAATGTTTTTGAATGGTCTGTAAATTAACAGGCATGGGGTGTCATAAATCTATCCAGGGAGGGTGTCTGAACCTTCTTCAACTCCCCCTGCGTCTCATTCGCTGAAGACTTTCTCTCCTGTGGAATACTGTACTAGGAGCAAACCTCATTTGTTATTTTGTATCCATTTTTATACAAAGAGAGCTATGATACATAATTACTTTATTGAGGATTCTGTAACAGTTTCCCATAATATTCAATTACTGGTAATCTATAAATCAATATAAGTTATCTATTATATATAGGGATAATAATGGGTGTGGCAATAAAGCATGTTATGAATATAGAATATAATATTTAGTATAAAAATAATATGTTGTGTCAGAGCGCTATTGATTGCCTCTAGAGACCCATAAATATAAATAATTAACCATTGGCTTGTCATCAAATTATCTCTTCTATTATTTATACGCTATTTGAGGCAAACAGGAACACAGTGTAAATGTTGTGAACCAGGGTGGTTTAACTGCAGTAATATTTATTTTAATCTTCTAATTTGAGCTTTATAAGTAAAATAAAAGCTGAACCACACAATTAAAATGAGTTAGAAAGCTACACAAAATATACTAGCATAACATTAACTGAAAATTAAATTATAAATACTACAGTGAGTATGGAAATTTAGAATGTAGACTAGAGCAACCACTATCGGAACTAGCGTTTTGTTGTTATTGCATTGGGCTTATAAGGATACTAGCTATTCATTTATTCTTCCTGGTCTATGATTTACTTCCAATGTACAAGCACATACCTTGTAATTGAATATTTGTTAGGTACAAATAGCTAGAAATCTAATAGCTCGTATTGTTAGTATATCTACAGCATTTATTTACTCATGCCTCTCTTTCCATATATCGCTTTCAGTTTAATACCTCGGACTTTATAGAACAGTTAAAACATTGGGGTAAATGAGTGAATAAAAATAGAGGAATAAAGGTTTCGTAGTTGCTTTTAATCTTCTAAATTATTTTAGTTTGTTTAAAAACTGAAAGAAAATGTGAAATCAACGGCCTATATATTGGGGGAAACTGAAATGAGGTCCTCTTTAATTCAAAGGCAACATAATGTATTACACTACTTGTTTTCGGTTTCATTTATGTGTCGTATTTAAATAAGCAGTAGCTGTAGTGTTTAAATAATGCAAACTCAGAGACAACGCCTAACCAGGTGCTATCTTTATCTCTATGTAATGTCATTTTTATTCATTGGGGGTCACTCTTGTTGACTGGTGATTTCTCAACACATTCATTGGGGACAGATGGCAGAAGAAAGCTTATGAAGATGCTTAGAATTAAATTGTTGAACACAGTTGCGATTCCTAATATGAAATGAATTTTGGACACTTAAGAGGTCATGTGACCTGTTACTCGTTCCTTATAGGTTGTGTTTCATCGCTACTCTTAAAAATCATCGCAATTTGTAGTTTCTGAGGCATGTATTCCACGCAACTTTCACTTGCCCACGGTCTAGGTAATTAATGCAGAAGCACGTTTGAAAATGTGTATCTTGAATCCCCGGTGTCTATTGTCTCATCACGTATCAAGTGCATACCAATGCATCGGCAGGCGACACGTTGTCGCTTGCGTCTAACCCTCGGGTGATTCTCGAACAATGCCACCTTTGTCGGCTCAACACAAGGAAAATTCCTGTGAGGGTAAGTGGTCAATTTCCCGGCTCTCTTTACACGTTGGGTTCACCTGCTTGCAATAAAATATATGTATTGGGATTGCCTGTTTAGTTTCTGCAGCTGTATATTAAATCATTATCCTATATACTTGTTATAATTTAGCTTAAGTCATATTGTGGTATCTGTCCGCCCTTAATTATACATTTAATATTATTTTCATGGTTATTATGCCAATGTTATACCTAACACGGACGGTATCAGCACACATCGTGGACCAAGCGGTTTTTAAGGAACTTCCTGATAAAATCAGATGGTAATTACTCACCTATTAAGCAGGTATTCCACTGATTTTCGTTCATAGAACAAATATTATTCACTTAGATTTCTGCAAGGAATGTATATCATGTTAATTATTTATATCGATTATATTTCTTAATTAATTATCTATCATTTATACCTGTCATTATCACTTGTTTGTTCCCTGTTAAATCAATAGTTTATTGATGTCACCAATAATTTTGGTTATCATCACAATATACCAAAATATATTGTTCTTTGGGGAAGCAGTGAAATATAATTGGTAATTTGCTAAGTAGAGGTCAAAAATTCTTGAACAATGAAGGCAGGCTATTTTAACACGATGCATGTTAAAATGATGTATGACATTTACTTTTCTCTTTATGTTGATGTTATGTATGTTAGAAATGACTTGCACTATATAATGCACTTGACATATTTGCTGCCAGCTACACCACCGACCGAGCAACCACTCTCATTGGCCGGCCGCACTCCACGATACTGTTGTATTCAAGTATTGTTCACTCCACAGTTGTGGCTGTCAAGAAGCAGAGGAGAACTGCGGCAATTAAGTCCACAAGAAGGTCTACTGTGAAGCCCGCAGGAGGATGGGGTGACATGAAAGGACAGAGGACGATCAGACCCTGAGACGGCAGATTCGGAAACAGGCGGGCCCATAAGGACTCCAGATATTACATCCTTATTGTACGTAGATCTTATATATACCCCACGGAGAGACATCTCTCTCTATGCCGGTCACACAAAAAGGGCCGGGGTAATTTCTCTAGGGAAACTTCACAGTCACATACCTTCGTTGCCCTCCACTAGCTGACACTCAAACAATCTTTATATAATTTTTTATTGATCAATCAGCAGTACAGTGCTTTACAGATCAGAGTGAAAAGAAGTTTAGAGAACAGTAAATTAAAGGACAATAACACTCAGGGGTAGGCTATCAGGCCGCCCCCTAATTACATTACGTTAAAACTCCAATAATGCACTCTGAGAAATTATGTCAATATTGAAGATGTAAGAGACACCTCAAGTACTAGAATCATTTGAATCAGATGTATCACTCAGAAGCTGGTCCTGTGGTAGTCTCCTCTTTAAGCATGAGGACTGGCTCGTGCGCACGCCGATGTTATAATGCACAGCTCCTGGAACTTCTTGTAGCGTGGAAAAGAAGCGACGGGCGACCCTGCGAATGTAGTCGTGAAGAGGCAAGAGTCCTAGTTCGTGATGGAGCTGCTGAGTACGGATGAACCATGGACCGTTGGTAGCGATGCGTATGAAACGATTCTGTATAACTTGAAGACTACGCAGAAGATGTGTGTGCGGCCCCCCACTCCTGGCAGGCATAAGTAATAAGCGGACGAACGAGCGATTTGTAGAGTAACAATGAAGACTGTAGGCCGAGGCTGGAACGGCGATGCAACAGAGTCGTCCGGAGGCCAGTGATATAAGACGATCGATGTGAGCACTCCAGGTCAGTCGAGAGTCCAAAACCACTCCAAGGTATTTAACGGGAATTGTGGTAGGGAGCCAAGGGACATTGTTACTGTAGAGACACAACGGAGGAAGCGGAGTATATTGGCGAAGAGTGAATATTTTAGCCTCGGTTTTCTGAGGGTTCAAAGAGATCTGCCAAGTGCTGAACTAATGAGTTAGGCGATCTAAAGAGAGCTGTACTACTTGTTGTGCGCGCTGGAGATTAACATGAGAATAATATATTACTGTGTCATCATCGTAAAGAGCTAAAGAAGTCAGGAATATCAGAAATGTATATATTAAATAGAGTCGGGCCAAGATAGAACTCTGTCGGATACCTGCGGTAATATTACGTGGAGATGAAAGCATTCCACGAAACTCAATCTAAAACTAATTTCAATTTGTGGTACACGGTCTTGGCGACACGCCACTGATGCTCATGTGCATAAACTATGTACAAACTTTTCCGAAGCTCTTCTTTGACAAATCCAGTGGAAATCCTAATGGCGATGCTCTACAAATTTTTGGTCGCACTAGGTTAATCTAGGTCAGCAAGGTCTTGTGCACGTAACACCTTATGTCTATCATTATAATGACAATAAAAGGGTTATGATCAAGATAATTGCTGCTCTTGTCCTCTATTAGCCGGTAATAGCCCGGATGACTGTCGACAACTGACGATCACGTTTTTGTGGTCATGACCTGCCACAGGATGCACTAGAAAGAGAACGAGGGCCATCCTGTTCCCTGATTATCATCACGTGTATGAAGTATTTAGGGGAATTGATCGCATAGCACAACTAGAGCGTTGTATTTTAACTATACTCTCTCATTTTCAGTGGATAATGCAAATACCCATGAGTAGGTGTGTTTACAACCTTATTGAGTTTATCTTATATTACCTGTCTTGGATAGATAGGAGTGGAATGCTTGGTAGATTCATACATACAAATGGTGCTCTTATTCGGAGGACGGAAAATAGGATCTGCTATAAATTTTTGGAAGAAAAAATTTTGAACTTATAGGTTTACATTGGAGGTGCACACCTCAGGCCCTTCAGCCTACATAGATCTAAAGTGGCTACCACTGCCCAGCAGGAAGGGATGCTTTTTAAGTAACTACAGGAGTCTATAGACTACAGACAGAGAGGCTACACAGACGCGCGAAAGTCGTAACAATTCCATGCTCGCATATCCTCCCACTACTGGAACTGCTTAGAGAGGCCGATGCCCAAGCAGCCCTTATCCTAGAGTAATACTCTTTCTTTTGAACAGGAATTCACGACTTCTGTCCCAAACCGCCTTAGGCCAACGAACCTAAAAACACACCTAAAAGTTGGGAAAGAAATGACCTGAATGCAAAAGAAAGGAAAGTATATCTTAGTACACGATAAATCACACCAGTAGTTGCCTTTGACTAGGAATATACAGGGAAATCAAAGCTCAGATTGGAGTTTGAAGGGATTTGAGACCGGCTCCTCCCGAATGCGAACCACATGTTATTGCGGAGCCATCTCTTTCGATCCGTTGAAGTTAATCAGCTGTAGATAATTTCTTCATAGCGCCCTGCCGGCTCTAACTAGCAGTGATAACAATATTTGAGACTCATCTTGACTTTGTTTATCCCCAGTTTTTAGATTAGATGTACTGCTATAAGATTGAAAATAGTCTTAGCATTTCTCTGGTCATTCTCTAGTGATCATCTGCAAAGGCTTGGATTAACTATTGAACTGTCCACATTTTATTTTGCCTTTGGTAAAGCACCAAAAGTGAAGACTCATTTCTCAGCAAAGAAAAATGTGGTCTTAGTTTATATACGTGATCATTATGACAAGGTGGAGTTTCTGCAGCGTTTCAGCTACATGAAGCAATTGCTTTATCATAAGATGTCATGTTATCTCTTGAAAAATATAAATTTTTAGTTTGGAAAATTAAATCCAGAATCCCAATTCAAAATACGGGACACAAAACTCTGAACACCGACCCTGTCTGCGGATGCTCTTACTGCTTGAGCTGCCGCAGCGAGATGTCCTTACCTAGATTTAACTCTCTCACTGGTTTCAAAGTGATACTAAGTTTCATCTGAGTATTATGCGACATATCTTTAGCAAAATACTTGTATTAGGTGATACATTAAGGACAGAACCTTAAACGGCAGGTTGGGTTTCAAACCTTGCCTGGACCGTCTTCTCTGGCAGATGTTTTCCATTTTTTCTATCTTCATAACTATCAAATGCCCGGGTGTTCTGGAACGTCTCATTTCCAAAATTCCTTCACTCAATATAACTTCATTGTACCTATCCTTAGTGTCCTGCAGAAAAAACAGAAACAATATGTAGAAAAAACGTGCAGTAAGACCATCGGTTGAGATCCAAAGATCTAGGGTTAAGTCTCAGTGGTGATATTGCGTTTTGCAAAACTATTTCAAGTTTCCAAAGAACAGGCCCAGTAGCGTAACATTAATCGGATAATGTATAAAATAAAGTCTTCTAAACATTTTTTGGAAACAATAGCTCAATTAAAATTGATATTTAAATATAAACCATCTCTCATGATCTTAATAACCTTAATCCTTGGTTGCAGATGTCGTTATGAATTGGGTATTTTCTCTGTCTTTGCGAGTGGAAAATAGTAACTACTGATGCTAAATTACTAACGTCTACTGGTGGGCGTCTTTTTTCGTTTGGATTTTACATTAAGCTAGAAAATATAGACTCATGTCCAATCTTTCTTTTCCTGTTAGGTCACACAGAGATTACTCATTACTAAGTCCAGCTTTTTACTTTCTCTGCCACACATATACTAGGTAGAGAATGTATTGCATTCCAGCCAAGTATTCAATATTTCATTGGAAATGCAGTTTTATATCTCCCAATTAAAAAGCAAGCTTTCAGAAAAAGGAGTAAAGCAGTGCACCTGTGCAGGTAGTGTGTGTGTGTGTGTTTGTGTGCGTATGTCCCTGTGTGTGTGAACAGCATAGCTAAAAGCGCATACGAAGCTATGCATTTCAGTTCAGATCTTTCTTACATGCAGAACGTAGATAATAAAGAAAATCTACTACATGTACATGAAAAACTATCCCTAATTTTTCATTCTCTCTAGAAAATAACTCTGACAGTAATAATTAAAACAATAAACAACAATAACAAAATAATATTTATAATTAGAGATTTATGAGAATACCCTCTGATGTATTTATTCTGAATTAATTTTGTGTAATTTTGTTCTCTTTTCGAGTATCATTGTTATTGTTTTCAATGTTGAATTATTTTGTCATATTTTGAAAGTTCCTCGCGATGACATGGAAGGGGCACAGAATTTCAAGCCCGCTATATGCAGACCCGTATTAAAGTATTTAGATACCACCCTCTCCTTGTGTATAATATATTTTAAAATTAGACTGACATCGCAGCTAAGAGCACGGCAATGCGTGCAGTGCCTCCTACCGTCACATTTTTCATTGGATGGAGAGAGTTCTTTGCTACCCCATTTCCATTTAGAAGGAATTGATTCATATGTAGCTTTAGGCGTCGAAAGCATTAGAATATCACCCTCACGGTGAACAAATCGTGTGACAGGAGTTGGTTCTGCTCTGCTATTTTGTTCACTTTATTTTGAATATCAGAACAACATTTCAAATGCAGATGTGTAGTGTTTAACGCCCGCTTTTACCACATACGTCACCGCAGGCGGTGACACTGATGATACATCAGATGAAGATGGAGCACCGGTAGAATGAGATGAAGGGGAAAACCGGAAATTTTTAAGTCATTGGGTTAAATTTTAAATTATAAGGGTTTTTTGAATTAAAATGTTCTTTTAAGTCAAAACTCTCCTGGACGGCTTAATCAAGCAACATTTTGGTTTAATCGTCAGTTTCTAATTATTTATTATATTATGTATGTCCTGTATTTTCTTTAAACGGTCCAGCTCCGTGTTGTCCATCACAAATCTCATTTAGCGGTCGCCTGGGATGGAACCCGAGCCGCCTTGGTGAGAGCCAAGCGGTCTAACCACTGAGCCACGGCGCGGTCTTTAAAATGCACTATACCTATAATAGCGAAATGGGCAATGACGCTATTTATCAATGCATTTATATCAATTAATTAAAAGCAAAAAGGAGAACAAGCTTCTTCAAGACTCGTTTTTTAAAGCTGTATATACATCAACGATAGTGAGTACATAAACTAATGTAATAAAACACTTTAGATTTATTTCAAGCGTTATTCATTCACATCATATATACCTGTACTCGGAATACAACAATTACAGAACTACAGCAGAACTTAGAATTATGTTATTGTAAAATGACCTCAATATGACTTATGTTTTCAGAATGGTCCTGTGACTGTGGTGGATTGTCCGTTTTGTGTTATAGTGACCACTGCATAATTACTAAACATTTCCGAAGAAAAAAATCAATCGTTTCTTCATTCGCGGCTCTTAAAAGTTACAACATTCTTAGAAGAAAAACCGGATATCTCTCTTCTCTACTGTATCTCCTTTTCTCTCTCTACCTCTCTTACACAAACGTCACACCCAAGCATAGAATGTCCTTAGTTATCCGTTTATAATATTAGAGGCCAGAAATTTGATTATCAGTTTAGATGGGTCTTCTGAAAAAAATAAAATGAACATTCTTTCTCAATTTTCTGTCACAATGTTAAATAACTGTCAGTTATAAAAAATCATGCCGTCAGCCGAAAACGTTAAATGTGAAAACATGTATTTGTGACTATTCCGGGAGTTTCTCTTTTATTTTCAGCACTTTCTTAAAAAGTACTGTATTCAATGTTTTGTTGTTATTCTGAATGTTTTGGTACAAATGTTTTCATTATACATTTTACTGCACACGTATGAGGAGGAAGACCTAAAATGCATGGAACGCATAAATATACACTCCATACAAATTATATAACCTTAAAAGTGAAACAAAAGAACCTGTTACTTATAAAACTCGAAAACTGCGACGAACTCAGTAACTGTTCCGCAAACAGCTAAAGCTGAAATTAAGATTTTGGAAAGATTGAGTCAGACAGAAAATATCAACGCCATAGCCGGGATTTGAACCACAGATT
The DNA here is from genome assembly GCA_030765055.1 of Mantis religiosa. Classification (NCBI taxonomy): domain Eukaryota; kingdom Metazoa; phylum Arthropoda; class Insecta; order Mantodea; family Mantidae; genus Mantis; species Mantis religiosa. Next base: position 305,081,921 of record CM060948.1, on the reverse strand, counting down.
TTCTGGTTGCCGTCCAGCCGCTCTAACCCTTGAGCTACTATGGCCAACGTGCCGATATGATATTAAGTTCTCCAACTTACTCGTGCTTTTTCAGGTAAACCACTAGGAGGTCTCATAAACATATGACACAACCACCTTAATGGCGACTTACATCGTGTAACTGCTTTAATCCCCGGGCAGTGGTTCAAATAGCCGGCCCTCGTAGCCATGGTAGCTAAAGCGTATGTCTCTAGTGTTCCGCCGCGTAATGGGTCGCGGGTTCGAGTCCCACCTAGGGCATGGGTGTTTATGTGTATAGAGAATATTTGTGAAATTTGGAGAATAGATAAGAAAATAAACGGAAATAACGAAAAATCGATTAAATAAGAAATATATTTATATATATTTTAAAAAAATACCGGTTATGGCATTGAATTTTTCTGTCTGACTCAATCTTCCCATACTTTAGACTACAGACGGCTAGTGTGAAAGAACAATTAATTTCCATTAATTGACCTAATAATGGTTAACTATAAAAAGCCCGGGTCTTAAAGTATTTACACGATCTAAGTCGCCATTAAGGTAGCTGCCTCATATGTTTATGATAACTCATAAGTGGTTTACCGGGAAAAACACCAGTCTGTTGGAGAATTTAATGTCATGTGGGCACGTTGGCCATATTGGCTCAACGGTTAGAGCGGCTGGACGGCAACCAGGAGATCCGTGGTTCAAATCCTGACTATGACATGGAATTTTTCTGTCTGACTCACTCTTTCCATACTTTAGCCTACACACGGTTAGTGTGAAAGAATAATTAATTTCCAATTACCATTTTATATAAATTGCTTAAACATTTATGATCTCTCAGTTAGCAGATAATCTAAAATTCACAACATTTCAGATTACTTCACAGTTATACATATATGTAATTTCTCATCCTAAAATTTCACATATAGTTGGAAATTGTTATTAAAATCTTAAGAAGTTTATGGTCAAATGAAAAGGATGTATTGTTCATGTAACGTATAAGATGGGGGTGATTTTGTCTTCATAGTTTTCGTTTTGCATGCTTGAAATATGCTGTATATCAATAAGAAAATAATATTCATGTAACTTTTCTTTCGAGACTTCATGGAACATGCACGAGGACCTACACACACTTGCACGAACATGCACCTAAAGTCTGTCTAGTGAACGCGAGCGCAGTTGGCCCCTCAAAGGAACCTGACCCTCCCGCCCTCTAATGACCATCATAAATCTATCTGCACACTTCAGAAATGGAGCACTGTCGTTGAGGACCAATAGCAACCCTGATTTTCTCGATGTGACAGTCGCATGTCTACTCCACGTGGAGTCTCAGTTGCCAAAGTTCCAACTTCAAGTTGATCTGTTTCATTACGTGCAGAAATTCGTTTTGTGTCACGAAGTGGAGACCGTGGGAGGTAAATGCAGTGGTAAATACAAATGAAGTAGTAGATTACCTTCGGTCAAGTGAAAGTAGTGAAAGTGAAGACAATAGTGTGAATAACTGGGCCGAGTTATATTACTGGAGAAGCCTCACAAAACAAAGTTATAACGGGAACTCTTTCTAAGCAAATTCGAGCGCTTGTTGTGAATACACATAAATAATGTGCTAACAAATAAACTTGGTAAGGGATCGTGCAATGAACCTGATGATAAATTCTGGGTACTCACAGAAATACAGTAAAAAATATTATGACGAAAGGAATACCAAAGAGGCCGATCAAGTGTGAAAACAAAAGGAAACGTTTCTCTAAAGTAGATAATTTCATTTGCAATTTGATTCGTCGAGAAATTTATAGACTATGCAAAAGGGAGAGCACCCTCCTTAGACGAATTGGTTGCACATTTGCAAGAAATTTGTGATATGCAATTTGATTCGTCGAGAAATTTATAGATTCTATGCAAAAGGGAGCGCGCCCTCCTTAGACGAATTGGTTGAACATTTGCAACAAATTTGTGATTTTCCTTTTCAGTACTGCACTTTGCGCGGTCTCCTATAGGAGCTGGGTTTCAAATACCGTACTTTAAATAAGATAAGAGTTATTATGGAATCCAGTAGAATAGTAGCTTTGTGTAGTGAAAACTAAGAAAGTTTTGCAGTAATGGACATAATTTATTTAGACGAAACCTCGTACGATACTCATGACGTATCGAGAAAGGTAGCAACCTTGCAGAAAGGTCTGGGAGGATGGTCGGTGTTGTAAAACGATTATAAGGGTTCGTCAAAGACAGCGACCGACGTGCACACGAGTTAACTAAACAGAATCTACAAACTAAAGAAGGGACATATTAAAAGCATGCTTCTAATTTTGGGAGACCTAAGTATATGTGGGAGACCTACATTTAAAGATGTAACGTAACAAACCCAACTGTAACGTTTAATAGAAATAGATTTTGAAATATATTAATTCTGAGAGCTATGTAGGATCACTAAAGTAAATAGAAGTATGTAAGCATGCTCACAAGATAGTAACGAAAAGGTAAACAACCATAAATTTGGCTGTGAATGCCCATTAATGGAGTAATATTCCATTTCTCAGTATGTAAAGTAAATAAAGTAAGCTGCACGTGTTGAACATTAGTCCTGCACCCTTAGGGCATTATTTCGTCGGAATAAAGCAGACAGAAACATCAGCCTGGCGTTATCTTTTGTTTAACCCATGGTCTGTTGCAATTAAGATGCCACGCGCCTGCGGTATCGTGCCTAGTCTACCCCATCCCCTTTACCCCACTAACACCTGCCACAGTTGCCACAATTCCTACCTCATGAGCCAAAACAATCTCTGTTATTCCCGTAGATCTGTCCTTCTTTTTACTCGACAGTTTAGATAACTATTCACTCTCCTCCAAAATCACGTGGGGGATATTTCCAGCTGCCCTCATTTTCCCTGCCAATTTTTTGTACTTAATATTCTGTACACCTGCCACGTTACGTGTTTCGTGACTTCTTTTGAAGAAACTGAGTTTATTTCAGGCAGCTATCATTTGAAAACGCAAATCACGAACCTCTTCTTACTTTTATTTTTATACTTGAATGGCAAAGTATGTAAAGTATGTTATTCAACAACTGCTATAGTTTCTATGCATAGATGGTGTCGTGAGCCGCGCACTTCCTGTTAGGGTTGAAAATGCAGGTACGTTAATGTTGTAAAAAGACGAGTATTTTATTATTTCTAAAGGTCCCGCGTTTTGTACAGACTGGTCAAATTGTGTAGACTTATATAGTAGACGAATATAGTAGAGTATTTTGACTTTGTGGGTTCATAGAATAAAAAGTCCAATTGCCGAAATTCTAAATTTTCTTTACTTCCGTAGCAATACACTGATCAATTCTCACGTAACAACATTACATCATATATAAAACACGATCTTCCACAATCGATGACAATAACAAGCAGAGTTCAGTTTACATCAGCTTTCGTTAGAACAACACTCTGAGCTGTTCTCTGCTTACCTCTCCCGCGACTGTTTTACAACTGCCTTCTGGCGTATCACAACCTCTTACATATCTCATTCATAAGTTCGAGACTGTTCTGTACAATCACTAGATGTTTCTAGAATAAACAAGGCATCTAATGACGTAATCCGAATATTCTATCACCTTCCTGAAGCGTAACTTAATCTATGCCAGCAAGTCCTTTACCTCCGTGATACACAATCCGTCTGTTATTTATCGGCGCTATCGTTATCTGCCGCCTCTTTGTGTACACGAGCTGCGCTATCGTAGATAACGGCTTCACGACACTGTTATAACAATATAAATGGGGATATCATGCTTCAGGTACCGTAGGTTTTTCGAAGCTTGCAGTGCAAGTGCATAAATTTGTGCCTGATTGTAAATTCTGGATCAATTTAAATCATTTTTGTAACACTTTAGAAGCATACCTTACTTGTTTAAAATCTTTTTCCACCTTGTTTAACATTTAAAGCTATATTGGCTTAACTACTCTAATGGCACTGTTTATGCAACTACGTATATGTGGTTGAAAATAGTACAAGAGTGGTCTTTGAAAAACAAGGATACTATGGAGTAGAAAATGAGGAAAGGATTATTATTATTAATATCATCATCATGCCGGCCTCGGTAGCGTAGATGGTAGCGTGTCTGGCTCACATTCAATAGGTCTCAAGTTCGAGTCTCGGTCAGGGTGATTTACCTGGATACGGTTTTCCGGTGTTTTCCCTTATCCTTACAGACGAATGTCGGGTAACTCTAAGCTCCATGGACCCTGGACTCATTTGAGCATCATTTCACCCAATTCATTCACCGTCCGAGATGACTGAACGTTGAAGGACGTAAATTACAAGAACAAAATTATCACCATCACCACCATCATTATCATCATCATCATCATCATCATCATCATCATCATCATCATCATCATCATCATCATCACCAGCATCATCATCATCATCATCATTATAAATCAGAGTATTTTCTGATTTATTCCTGAAGCCCAAGTTACGCATAGCCTTAAGAAAGTTTATTTAAATAAAATTTATGAAAAGGTAGAGCCAGAATGAAAAATTCAATGCCATAGCCGGGATATGAAGCACGGATCTTCTGGTTGCCGTCCAGCCGTTCTAACCCCTTAGCTACTGTGGCCAACTGCCGATATGACATTAAATTCTCCAACTGACTCACATTTTTTCCCCGGTAAACCACTTAGGAGTTCTCATAAACACATGAGACAACTCCCTTAATGGCAATTTACTATGCTGCAAGTACTTTAAGGCTCGGGCTTTATATTTTGAACCACTATTAAATACAATTAATGGAAATTAATTGTTGTTTCACACTAGCCTTGTGTAGGATGCACTATGAAAATTTAGAGCTAGAATGAAAAGTTCAATGCAATAGCCGGGATTTGAACCACGGATCTTCTGGTTGCCATCCAGCCACACTAACCCTTGAGCTATATGGCCAACGTGCCGACATTATATTAAATTCTCCAACTGACTGGTATTAAACTGCTTACAGCATAGGAATCGCCATGAAGGTAGTTGTCTCATGTGTTTATGAGAACTCCTAGTGGTTTACCGGGAAACAAATACGAGTCATTTGGAGAATTTAATGTCATGCCGGCACGTTAGCCATAGTAGCTCAGTGGTTAGAGCGGCTGGACGGCAACCAGATGATCCGTGGTTCAAATCCCGGCTATGGCATTAAACTTTTCATTCTGGCTCTACCTTTTCAAAGTGCGTCCTAAACAGGCTATTGTGAAAGAGCAATTAATTTCCAAAATTAGGAACTTTGGAAGCAAGAAATTACGAGTAAAATAAGGATCATGGTAATTTTGTAAAAAATCAAAAGTAAACAACATCCTTGCTGGAACTCAAAACTATGTCACACGTTATGTCCAGTTTGATCAAATGTCACTGGTTTGTAACTAAGATGTTACATCAGTAAGGATAGAATGTCTTGGGTAGCTGACTTTCTGAATTATATAGTGATTCAGTTACCCTAGCGGTGAAGTGTTAAAATAGAATAGGAGAATCTATCATATAAAATAGTGTCTAGCTCTTGTAGCACTAAATAGTAAAAGTGTAGGAAGTTTTATATATATATATATATATATATATATATATATATATAATTGTATTGATTTCTGCGAAAACGATAAACGATAAGGGCAGCTGAAGCTTTTTAGAATCGTAGGGTAGCTTATCTCTACCAGATTGTGAAACACGTGTATCAGATTTGCTAAAATTTTCTAAAAAGCTTTGATAGTAATATGCATAAAATGATGTACAATGATCAAGGTTTGAGTATAAATATCACCTAAATCCTTCAATTTAAAGTATTTGAAAATTCTGTCTCCCACTCTCTGTCTCTACTACATAAATACAACGAATTTTCACTCTTTATGGTATTAATATCTATAGATTAATGTGATAAGTACTCCTTATGAAGAAGGAAAATTAAACATAAAATTTCGTTCAATGTAAAATAAAATATTATCTTGTTTGTCCCAACTCATAATGTTTAAATGCATTATGGCTATTATTCCTTGAAGTTTGCATCGAATTCAATATTGAAAGATAGTGTAGCATATGCATAAGAAAACACTAAAGGAAATATATTTCAAAAACAGGTTAAATTAAGGTGATAGAGGTATGTAAATCTCGGCATAATTTTAATAACAATTATTGTTTCTTCTTCCAGGATCACTGAGAGGCACAGATATCCTGCTTCATTGTCCTTCATCACAGGTAAGAGCTTTTATTTTATTTAAAGTTTGCAAAGGTGCAAATTAGTCACTCACGATGGATTTCTTTCCAATGATGGTATGAGAACTATCAGCTGCAGTTAATACTTTAAACGCAATATAATGGCGGTGGAAATAATCGAAAACAAAACATTTTGATCACTGATGTTACTAGTCGGCCAAGATATCACTGCACTTGAAGCAGGGCAGCAGTGTTTTGTTTACTACATGAAGCTTAGGGAACCGCGCGTATCGAAGGGAAAGGCGATACTGGGAATGTACAGTCACACAATTAAAACAGTATGTCCGCTGATGTCTTCACGTTAGTTCTCGGAATTAGCAAGTCTGGGAATGTTTGCTTCAGGTCCTTCATCTACTATATCCGTGTCACTGCGTCCTTTTGCTTCAATATTCGTATTCTCAAAATAAATTCATCACGATTGCAATCTTTATCGTCATCATCGCTGCTCTTTAGACCCACGTTTGTAATTATACCTTCAATTGTTTCCTCCATTAACCCATCTCGGCGCTTAAAATTTTATTCAATTCATTTCACTTGTCTATATGCTGCTATCCAATCAGTTTGTGTAATTTGAGCTATACAGCTTGTTGTCATAGCTTTCAGATTACTCAAGGTAATAGAAGTTTGCTGCAATCTGTGTTTAATTCCAGGTAGCTCTATAGGGTTAAGGCCACAGTGCTACGGAGGAAGGCGTGAGACTGTAAAATCCCTTTGTTCCATTATTCAATGAAACAATAAACAGGCCTTTTAAATTAATTTTCACTATCTCTAGCAGCTCATTTTTTGTCAGTTGCGGATCATGTTTAATTTTCTTTTGTTTTAGCCAATGAATAATCTTTAGCTTTCGAGATGAAGTGTTAGGGGCTTTATTTTCCTCTACGGTATGGCAAAACAATGCTTTCAGGTAGAATATTTGATATTAATTTCTCTTCTACCCACTTTCTATGATCTATATAATTTAATTTCATCATGGTTACCTGCTGATTTGGAGTGTGAATCGTAAATCAGTTTAGTTCCCTCAATAAATCCCATAGATCCCCCTGCATGCACAAATTGCTTTTTGACCAGCACTAGTATTAGTCAAAACAGCTGGTACTTCGTCATATTGCTAGCACTTCTTGACGATTTAGTGAGTATAGATCCAAGCCTCGTCTGTATAAACTATTGGTTTACGTGGCCCTTTTTCATTTTTAATAATACCCCTTAAGTACTCTGCCAGTTTTGCAACTATTTGTTATTTCTCCATTAGCACAGATCGTTTGTTTTTGCATTTCTTAAATTGAAATCAAATTTCATTCAATATTTTTCTAAATGTTTCTTTGCCACCCTGAAAGTTAATTTATTATTTAGCGAAATTCTGGAGTTTCCTCTAAGTAGGAATTTCCTTTCTCTGTTCATAGTACTCGAAAAATTTTCTACGCACAACGCATTTATCAAATTCATCAAGATATGGTTCTGCGTGATTTTCGCTTTTTCTTCTAAGTAGTAACCTTAACCCGAGTTGATGAATCATTTTATGTTCATTATGGTTCTCCCAGAACTTCCCACTATTTTTGCTGTCCTAACTGCTGCTTTTTCAAGGGGTACGAGTAACCTTTTTTCCCTTCGTTTCTTGTCTACATAACTGTATAACCTGATATATGACATGCTTTACATCAGAATGGGATACTTTTCTTGTTTTTAACTTTGTAGGTGCCTCCGTAATTAAACTCTTCACAAGCACACGCCAATTTTATCGCAACGAGCTCTGCAACTGCCACTGTACTATTCGAATTTTAACTGCATAAGAAAAGGTTCAAAGAAGCACCGTGTTGAACTGCACTACATATGCACGTCACATTGGAAGTATCTCGGTATTTTTGATGTTTGCGTTATCCGCACTCTACCTGCGGTACTCCGCCTACTTGTGAATTATACTGTTTAGTAACGATTCTCGCCGAGTGCATTCATATCGTGGCCGGTAGCATTTTTCTGTCATAGAGAGTGAAAGAGGTTGCGTTTGGTGGGTGTTGCATACTTTATTTGTAAATAGAAAACAAATGCCAATATGAAAATAAAATAACAGAGGTGCGAATAATTTCATCGTCATATGTTCGAGAACGGATACATATTTAAATTAATAAAAATCAAATTGATGTTAACACAGATGTAGATACCGGTTACAGGATATTTTATAGAGCTGGATATATCTTTTACTTTTCATTAAGACTTTCGACCGCTCCAAAACAGCAGTACGCATAACAACACAATACCCTTAGTTCATTATCATTTACAGCATTCGAATTGTTACCCATTAGTTAAATCGCTGTGTTTCCTGTTTTAGGATTATTTGGCAAGACATGCTACTTCTTTTCTCTCGCCTTCCCATCCTACACGTGATTTCGAAGCGTACTATATTAATTCCTCCATAGCCAATGATACATCTAACTATTTATTAATATTCCTGCTGACTTTTCTCAGTTAAAGAAATTTACATCCGCTGTCACAGTAATCATCATGCATCAGTTTCTGTGATATTAGTGATTACGTGTCCTAAGACGGCATCTCAGGCGCCTCGCATTTGCATGTGGATGGCAAGAGATCAACAACGCAATTAAATTTGATTTGCCGGACACTGGCCTCTACTGGAAATTGCAAACACTGATATTTCTGACTATCGCATCAGAGATATATTGTAACTATTATTTTGCGTTACAACGTAATCTTAGCTAACATAACGTTACCTATGCAACCATTTATAAAATACTAGAACCATCGCATTGATACAAAGTTGAGGACGATTATTTTATAACTGGACAAGTGGAACATACCCTCCCCCCCGTCAATGAGTTTAAAGCTTTAGTACTGTATGTAGCCATTCACGTCTGCTAACGTTTGTAGGCACCACATCTGAAACTGAAGGATCAGGGTCTCAAAGTGATATTTGTATGGCACTTTTAGTAGATATCTGTTTTTCTTGATTGGGGAAGAACAGATTCATTAGAGCTGCTGAAGTAGCCTAAGCAGCACTTGCAACTGTAAGATGTCTCCGAAGTTTGAGTCACAGCACCTGAAGTACAATGATTCCTGCTATTTTTTTCTCTCATGGATAGCGGAACCCCTTAATAAAGAAGAACTCAGGTAGTAGAAGGGGGCAATATAACATTTCACAGGCTTTACTGAATATGTGGACAGCTTTAAATGCTGGGAGGCAGAATGGTTCAAAATGAAAAAAGTATTCCAGGAAGACCGAAGTTCCTTTTAGGAAATATATGTATGTATATTCATTCATTCACACATTTATTCATTCATCAATTGATTGATTCATTGATTCATTGATTCATTCATTCATTCATTCAGTCGGTTGGTTGGTCAGTCGGTCGGTCAGTCATTTGAAGCAAAATTTCTTTTGAATATGACAGGGCTTTTGCCCAGGGCCAACTTTATCTAACCTCTTACTCTCTTTAAGAAACCACCATTTATGGCGCCTTTTCTATTATGAACAAGCATTTATATACAAGTATTTTATAACTCATTAGGGTTTAGCCAGTAAACAATTACACTACTAACACAAGTTTGTTCCTGGCTTAGAAGCCATGGTCTGCTGGAGTTTTGATGACCAGATGTTTCGCCCACACCTGCGGTGAACATCATCGGGCTGCAAAACCTGGCATCCGATACTTGAGTACATAAGCAAGCCCAAACACAGAGATACCACTTCAGCTATCAAATCTGAGTACACATCGTCCGCTCATGCCAAGCCAACCCCCTATGAGTAGCACGGATGTAAATAGGACACCTCCACCTGAACCTTCGCCAATGAGACTTAGACAACGCCACCGATGATGTCCACCGCAGATGTGGACGAAACCTCTGAACATCAAAACACCTGCAGACCACGCCTTTTAAGCTCGGAAGAAATTTGTGTTAATTGTGACTCCGGCCGTGAAATGTTCCGAATACACAATTAGACTGTTTACAGTAATAAAAGTAGTATCATTCCGATAAGAACGTTATAACAGCAGAAATGAAATCTACGCCCAAAAGACAATTTTTTGCCAACTTTAAAATTGTGGTGTACAAAGTGTTTACATTCACTTCACTGCGCTCACTTTTAATACAGCTTTTGAAATATAAGAAGTTTGTTTCATATCATATGAAAAATAGCTGTATATTTGATAGCTCAGATGAATAACAACGTCAATTATAATACTTCAAATACTGAATTAATTTTGAAACTGTTGATATTATACTTCATACTATATTTGGAAGTGGATTTATTCCTTATCTGTTATCTATGTGATGTTTATTAAAATATAAACACTGTGTATCATAGACTGACTTCTTCAAACTTAACTACTGAATGATAAAATATTTCCTTATTGATTTAAATTCAAGGAAAAGCAAAGCGAAGTGTCATTATGACACTTCTTATTGTTGAACCTCTCTACTGCATTTTAATGTACGTCTATGAGGAGAACCCATAATTTCTTGCACTCCTCTATGTCGTTAATGTTCAAATCAGAATATATCAGAATTGGGGATGACACATTGTAGGGTTTGCCTGCGGTACTATATATAAATGAATCGGTTTAATTAATTCGTTAATTAATGGGATGGGATACAGTTCTCTTTGGACTAATACATGAACTGGAAGCACCCTGCGCCTCGGGTTCACTCCGTTTCATAATTGGCATTATTTCGCCACTACACTATTTTGTGTCACTGACATGTGTGATATACTACTAAGAGCCAAATAACAAATACGGAAGTTTAAACTTTACTTAGATTTTGGCGTATGTAACTTGCATGTTTTAAGGGCCTTCCCGTTTGGCATATTCGTAATCGAATTACATAAATCATTAGGTCCCAAGTTAAATGCAATGTTTCATTCTAGTGGAACGCATACCTGTGTAGGTATATTGAAAATTTTAACGGCCAAGTATGACAACGATACAGAAAGTACGGATGAATTGAATAAATTGGAACTTTAAATGTTAACGAGTTGTAGGTTTTCGCAGTAGGTTATGGTAACATTTTGAATTGCGGTAATTTGACATTAAGTACGGTAATTAGCGTCGCCTTTGTTTTAGGCAAATTCGTAGAAGCAGTTCAGTCGGATACTTCAGTGAAAGTATCTAAGATTGTCAGATTAGGTATGGAAAGCTAGCTTGTGATTCTTGGAATGTCAGATAGGATTTCTTAGGACCCCTTCACACACCTAGGAGCCCGAGGACCATGAGTGCATTCCTCTCTGGGCGGAAAACTAACTCTATATTCAGAATCAAAATTATAAATAGGTTTCATATTGTCGCAACCCATCGCTAGGATAGTCCGCGACTTCTGAAGTCTATTCAGTATCTCTCGTGTCCTTTAACCGGATTTTTAAAAGACCAACAACACAGACTCCAGAGACGATAAGCAGTCACTCCGGCCTCTCTTTGGATAAACAAATCCAGAGGAGATAAACCAAGCAGTGTCTCTAGGGCACCGAGTGGGGTGGTGCACAGGGCTCTAGTAATCCCCAAACACGCTAAGCATTGGATCTTATTTAGTTTGGTTTTGGTAGCCTGTGTCATAACACAAGGCCACCATACTACCGCAGCTTAAGTGATGGAGGGCCTGACGATGGAAACATAGAGCCAATAAACCACTCGTGGTTTAAGTCCCCACCTCACACCAACGGCCCTCTGACAGCTCCACAAAGTATTGCACACCTTAATAACTTTATGTTCAATATGCTCCCTCCACGTCAGTCCAGAATCCAGTATTATTCCCAGATACCTTACCCACCCAGATCGAAGCAACTTCTGCCCAGAAAAGATCGGCTCGCACAAACCATCAAGCCGCCTCTTCCTTGTAAACACAATGAGGTTAGTTTTATCAGGGTTAGCTGACAATTCTATCTCAAGGCACCACTTTTCAACAGCTTCAAAGGCCTTTTGCATAAGGCCAGAAACTGTATCTGCCAATTTCTCTGCCAACGATGCAGATGTCATCTGCTTAGCCTGGGGCATATACTCCACCTTCATTGAGCCTGACAAGTAACTCGTTTACCAGCAGGCACCAAATGAGTGGAGATAAGACACCTCCCTGAGGGCATACTCTGGGCATATTACACATCAACCTACTCTGGTTGAGCGACACTATTGCCCGGCGTCACTCCAGGGATGTTATAATCCATCGAGTTACACTTAGGTTAACTCCATATCTAGTCATTCCTCTATAGGTAGAGGAAGTAAAATTTAAGGCCCCCTCTATGTCTGAAAATACTGCTATAGCCAGCCCTCCTTGGTCAAACACTTCCTCAGCCCTAAAAACCAGCAGATGAAGCGCCGTATCCACAGATTTACCAGCCTGGTAGGCATGCTGTTCAGTACTCAGAGGCCCTTCAATAAGAATACGTCCTACAATATGTCTATCTACTAGCCCTTACAAAGTCTTTAATAGAAAGGAAGTCAGGCTACTAGGTCTAAAATCCTTAACCCCAATGTAGGAGCTCCTCCCAGGCTTAGGAATGAAAACTAGTCTTGGCTGTTTCCACAATGGGTGTATATAACCCATCGCCAGGCAAGCTATAAAAATTCTTACCAGGTTTGGAATGAGTAAATCCTGTCCCTGCTGAAGCAGAGCCGGGTAAATCCCATCAATACCTGGACCTTTGAAAGGGGCAAAAGTTTGGATTACCCACTTTATATGCTTATAGGTGACACTTTCTTTGACAGTTCGCCAATCCTGCATAACAGGTCGGCAAGCTTACCCAGAGACCGCCTCCTCATTAACTACCTGTGATCCAGGGAAATTTGTCTCTACTATGGGTTATAAAGTGTCCTTTTCTGAGCCAGTAAATGTCCCAGAGGAAGTTCTTGGTGAACCTAAAGTGGCTCTCAAATCCCGCATTAAGATTCTATGCAACCTAGCCATACTTGGTAGGTCGTTTATACTCTGACAGAAATATCTCCATGGTTCCCTGGAGGATTTCCTCAGTTCTTGCTTTAATTTGCGCTGTGTATCCTTTTGAAGGTCCCAGCTCTTCGAATCTTGTTTATCTTTGGCTCTATTATAGAGCCGACGCGTGGAGCTCCGAAGTCTGCTCAAAATCGAGCTCCATCGGAACTTCCCATTCACTGTCCTAACTACTCTTCAAGAGAATCCTTGAGGGCTGCACTGATCCAGTCAATGCAGTCCCCAAAGTTTTCCTTGCTATAAAGATTTTTGGGCATTCCCCCAACGATTCTGTCCCCCCTGGACTTCCCTATAGGAGTACCAAACAGGCTTCCCAGGGACACTGAAGGTTCTCGGATCGAGGGAGCCTGCCAACTGAAATTATATATATCTGTGGTGCTTGAGGGATGGTTCATTACCATCCCGCGAGCCACTGAACTTTCCTAGGATGTCTATGGACCCTAAGGTTATGTCCATAGCTTCCTGCCTTCAGTTGTTGCAGTATGTAGGTTCGCCGTTATTCAGGATTTCCAAATCAGTTGTACTTATGTAGTTTACAAGAGCCTCACCCCTGACATTAAAGTCGGTGCTGTCCCAAATCACATGGTGGGAATTTGAGTCGCAAACAACCAGCAGTTTAAGTCCCTCCTTTCTACAGTAAGTAAATAGGTCCAGAAACTCCCTAAGCGGAGGAGGATCTTCAGAATCACAAGGAAAATATGCACAGCAGCCTACTACATTCCTCTCTGAGCCCTCCTCTTTATATTCATGAGAACCGCTACCACACCCTGTGAACAGAACTATGGTAAAGCCCATGCTTTTATATCCTTTGTAAGGTTACATATTCTAGGCCTATCTATAGTGCGGGTACTAAAGATATAAAAACCTGCAACTGTGAGCCCCATGATAAGGCCCTCACAAATCCATGGCTGCTCTAATTGAGTGATTTCTATCCTTTCAGTCTATGCTGATCACCCCTGTGGGCTACACCTTACACTCTAGAACCCTCCATAGCCGCGTCTCAATATTCAGGTTCTGACGAACCAGACGTCTGAAGATGACGTCCATCTCCATAGGAGGTCCTGGATCCAGACCATCAACCTCTTATACTTAGGGAGAGCATCCATACAAACCACTTTTAGATTGCAGCCCTCCCATCCCTTCATGTTTGGCACCATACCGGTAAGGCAAGACCGAGGATTCTCATCCTGTCAAACCACTATGGCTGCCACCTGAGCCAGGTAGCAGTCAACAAACTGGGGAACCATGTCGGAATCATCCGGTAGCTCACCCACCAGCCTCCCGATAGCTGCCTGAATATTCACTAGCTGTTCCAGAGTAATCTGTGCCTCAGGATAGCCTTCATATAGGATCGCCATCCTGAGCCCAGTCTGAACAACCCTTGAATACTCGGCTCTAGGTCGCTTCAATGGTTTGCCTTCGTCCGGTTTGGTTGAAGACCTTGGTCGCCTCTTGTGCGAAGACGGGGTGGTTCTCTCATTAAAGGGGCTTGGTACAGCAGACCCGACCACAGCAAAGAGGACACAGTTACCCCCGCACCTCGCCCCGCCTCTAGCCTGGCCAGCCTCCTCATCTTCTTCTCCGCTCCAGATTTCCTTTTCCTCTTGATCTTTAGAGAGGTTCTTCCTCTCTAGCTCCCCTAGATCGATACCTTTACCTTCATCAGCTTCTGGTTCCTCCTCTTGCGAGGACCCAGAGGCTTCGGCCTTGGAGTCCGTTAGGGAGCACTCCGGCCTCCTAATCTCCCTGGGAATGTTCCCCTTAGAACCTGAGTCCCCAATAAAGGAGCTCTCTGTTTCACTGGCTTCCATTGCCAGGGCCCGATCTACCGTGGTTCTATCAGAGTACCCAGCTATGGAGCGCTCTGGCTGTTTAAATTTATTAGGATCAATTGTTGTCCCACGAGTATGGGAGATAATCTGTCACTATCCCTGGAGCCCCCTACAGGAGTAGAAGATCTAATGCAATGTGGTTCGACCTGGTTCCACAAGGGGATGGTTCAAGACACCATCTACCCCTGGTGCCATTCACCCTTCAGCACGATGCCTTCCACTTTGCCTTGGGTAGAGAAACAGGGGATGGAAATAGTATAGGGTAGGAGAGATAGGTCGTTGCGAGATGTTCTTCGTCCGGCTCCTCCGCATGAGGCCTGCCCGACAGGGGTGACACTTCTGGTAGCATACCTACCGTAGGTATAGCTCTCAGCCTCGTTAGAGCACACAAACCTCCCCGCCCGCATAGTCAGTGATACGATAAGGCGGCGTCCCTCGGTGAGGGCTATTGATATTTCATCAGTAAATAAGAATTTTCAACAAATATTTAGGTAATGCAATTAGTTCTTCCTTTGTTTCGCTGATTCATTCTTTTTTGCTGTTTACTGTTTATCCTTGGTTTCCAGTTTTGTTTTAGGCATACACACAATACAAACACCTAAACCCAAACAGGACTTGAACCGCCCACACTCAGCAAGACGAAATGCCAAAGCCATACACTCTAGGGACCGACCACGGCTATCATTGTCTTATATACTCAGCTAATGTTATTGAATAAACCAGAGTAAAGTCTCAGAGACGATATATATGCTACAGTTCAGCCACGCATTTTGCAAAAGAGCAGGGATGTTAGTGTAGCAGCAATAAATGTAGAAAATTCAATTTTCCGTCATAGGAGTGTGAATGGAAAGTGGGTCAAAGAGCACTGTCGTTAAAGAGTTTATTAAATCAGCATTCAAAGTTTGTGATTTTTTGTTGTTGTAATTTTACGTTCTCCAACATTAAGTCATATCCGACGATGAATGGAATGGGTGAAATGATGTTCAAATGAGTCCAGAGTCCACATAGCTTAGAGTTACCCGACATTCGAGGAAGGCTCAAATTTCTGGGACATCTATACAACTTTGGATATGGAAGTTATAAAATAAATATTATTAGTTCTCGTATTTTGGAGAGATTTAAAGTATGTGGCATACTGAGGGAGGGAGGACAGCGATGAGGAACAGAATGAATAAGTGGTAGGGAAAACGGAACAGATACAGGGAAAAGAATGTTTGCTACTAAAACAATCACGTGAACTGACCTGAGGATTCTGAAGTATGTTCTGCAGTAGTGGAGAAATTTCTCGTTATATAAATAGTTAAATTTTAAGAAATGTATGCTCATGTATTGTAGAAGATACAGACGTTACAGTACATACGTACAGTTTCTTTTTCTCCTGGCCTTACTATGCAGTTCAACATAAAGCACCAGTTCACATATGTAGCTTGTCAATCAGCCCTATTCCTACATGCCTCAGAATTGGAGGGGGAGATGTGAACGTCAGCACACCCTTGAAAAGAGATACATCCAAATGGAAAACCTCTGTACGTTTTAAAATATTGAACTCGCCTCCAGACAGGTGGAGAAATTCCATAAGCTCTCACGCCAGTCTAAGTGTTCCACACATTCTCGTTTCTCTCTTTTATCATCAAGCATTTAGTGTCCCAAATGTAACCCTGATAAATAATGCCTAAGTGGTGAGTTAGTTGTTGTCTCGTATCTTGTAAATCCTGCAAAATTAACATCACGTAATGTAAGTCCAAAAATATACCTGTTTTTACGTGTCAACTTTTTGTGAAAATTAAAATTTCGGTTATCTCAGGACACTTAAATGTGCTAGTTTGGAGAAAATAACTTTCCGTTTAAATGCTGTTTGAATTGGGCGGAGATTTGTGAGATTTTCATGTTTTTAAGATACCCTCGGCACAGACATGAAGCTTGTATTCATCCACGTTTAGCCCTTCCCTTTCTCTACTAATTTATTATTAAGTTAATTCAAGTGCTCAACCAGGAATAAGTTGCACTTTAAGCTTACCTATTCCGTCGGGCTAACGCTATTTGAAACTTGAGATAAAATGTCTAAATTTAGATAAATATCACTTAAGTTGAAAGGTTTGAGTCAGACTGAAAAATTCAATGCCATAGCCGGGATTTGAACCACGGATCTTCTGGGTGCCGTCCAGGCGCTCTAACCCTTGAGCTACTATGGCCATCGTGCCGATATGACATTAAATTCACGAGTCAGTTGGAAAATTTAATGTCAAATCGGCACGTTGGCCATAGTAGTTCAAGGGTTAGAGCGGCTGGACGGCATCTAGAAGATCCGCGGATCAAATCCCGGCTATGGCATTCAATTTTTCAGTCTGAACCAAACTTTCCATATTTTAGCCTACACACAGCTAGTGTGAAGGAGCAATTCATTTCCACTAATTGACCTAATAGTGGTTAACTATACATCTCGGGCCTTAAAGTACCTACACGTTGTAAGTCCCCATTAAAGTAGCCGTCTCATGTGTTTATGAGAACTCCTAAGTGGTTTACCGGGAAAAACACGAGTCAGTTGGGGAATTTAATGTCATATCGGCACGTTGGCTATAGTAGCTCAAGGTTCAGAGCGGCTGATCGGCAACCAGAAGATCCGTGGTTCAAATCCCGGCTATGGAATTGAATTTTTCCATTTGACTCAAACTTACCATACTTTAGTCTACACACGGCTAGTGTGCAATAACAATTAATTTCCATCATCTAATATCATTATCTTCCAAAAATGCCAAAATAACATTTTCAAGTAAGTCCTTCACCTCTAACTGCCTTATTGGAAACTTTTGTACGGCAAGTAGTTCGGTTTTGAATCTAGAATTTTCGGGGAATAGGCCGACAAATCCGCATCTTTTGAAAAAAAGATGTGCAATTTCAAATAACTTATTAGTCACTAGAGATAGATGAAGCTGCCTATGCAAAACACGTATATGTCCTCCAAGAGCACATATTATTTTAATTATTCCCTTTTTGGTGTATACAATGTTATAAATTATGTTTTTATTTTATATTTTATCCATTATTTCTTAAGTATTCTCAAAATTAATTCAAATACGACATACAGCAGCACTTAGTGACCAGATTTTAAATATTTGACTATCAGTCTTCTCTTTGTACGTATAATGAATTGTTTAATGGGAGCTTAGCATACGTTTCTGTCAGAAGAATATAAATATTCAGAATATTTAGAATTAGCGAAATCAGACCCTTCTGTGTATTAAGTGTAAACGAAAAAAAAGTTTCTTGACAAAGTTCATTTATTAACTATTTAAAGAAAACTTCCACTAAACTATGCACATTATGTACATGTTGCCAAATCTTGAGCACAGAGAGTCCCTAATTAGAATATTGAACACCCATAATTGCTCTTCTTGTTTGAAAAGTTGTGTTAACCTTCGGAATTTTTTACATTTCGCAAATAATAAAATTTCTTGATGGAAGGAAAGTTTAGTATATATGTGTGTCGTCTACAATAGAAAACTCAACTCACGGGTAATATTATCCTAGAAACACGTTTGTTCACATTATTGAAGAATTCATTCTTTTTTCAAACATGATTTCCTAATACTTCCAATTAATGTCATGGATGTAAAATGCATTTTGTAGGGTTAATATCTTGTAAACATGATATTTTTCCATAAAGTTTTATCTTTTATACTGGATTTCCAAGTAGCCTTTGGTACGGGATCCCTGCAGAAATGATGGGGAAAACTCAACAGCGATAAATGAACTCGTGCTTCATCCTGAAATGTTACATTGGTATGACGCCTGTTAATGATTTAAGAGCAGCTCAAACCTGTATTGTGATGTTTATGCATTGGTAACAAAACCCTTTCCCTCGTGTACATGGAAATTTTGGTAAATAAATAATGTGGCCAGTAATAATTTTAATTGCATTTTATTACACCTCATGGCCTTCCTATCCGATGAAATTTAAATGTCAACGATATCATTTAAATAAATATTCAAACGAATGGTACATATATAGTTGCAACATAAAATAAAGCATCCAGTTATTTTAGTTAAACTGTGTATATATAATGTGTGTGGTTTGTGTGTGTGTGTGTGTGTGTGTGTGTGTGTGTGTGTGTGTGTGTGTGTGTGTGTGTGTGTGTGTGTGTGTGTGTGTAAGTTCAAGGGCAAGAGCATATGTCGCCTCTCAATTCTCTCTCTCTCTCTCTCTCTCTCTCTCTCTCTCTCTCTCTCTCTCTCTCTCTCTCTCTCTCTCTCTCTCTCTCTCTCTCTCTCTCTCTCTCTCTCTCTCTCTCTCTCTCTCTCTCTCTCCCCCTCTGGACGAATTTCAGCAATATGACGAAGTGCGTGGTTGACAAATATTTCTTGAAATATAGAAGAAAAGTCGCCATTATTACTTTGTTTTCGCTTTGTCCATCGAGGTTTCTCTCTGAAACCATACACACTGCACCCATTTATTTCCTAAGACCCGCTAAAAGCCGTTCCTTTCTCGCCGGACTTCAGAGTGGTCCAGAACTGTGTTTACCAACACAAAGGCCGCGCTGACCATTATTTCCAGCACAGGTGGACCGATAACCATTACTAATTAGAGTATTGTACCCATTAGATGTTGCTCAAAAGATACCTATCCAATGCATTGCTATTGTGTGTCAATTAATCTTCCAGTTAATTGCTGCGGAGATATAACTAAGTATACTAGCGCGAACAGTACCCGAAAGAGTAATTAGCCTAACACGCCAAGGGGACTACTTTGTCACTGGTTTGAAGTTATGTGTTGAGATCACCATAAACCCTTCTTTCAGTTGTGAAACCGAATAAAGATTAGCCTAGTAAAAGTAGTACATATACATATTGGTCTTAAATACATCCTTTATTTGATCTGTCTGCAGTTTATCTAGTTAAAAGCTTTAAATAACCTCGTGTTTTTATATTTCTCATTAAGTGGATTCAGTTTTGCGTGACTATCTAGGCCACTAAATGTCAACTCTATATCTTAGTAACAATAGTTATATTGGTATCTGGCCGCGCCGTGGCTCAGTGGTTAGACCGCTTGGCTCTCACCAAGACGGCCCGGGTTCAATCCCAGGCGACCGCAAAGTGAGATTTGTGATGGACAACACGGAGCTGGGGCGGGTTTTCTCCGGGACCTCCGGTTTCCCCCGCCATCTCATTCCACCAGTGCTCCATCTTCATCTCAAGTATCATCAGTGTCACCACCTGAGGTGCCGTATCTAGTGAAAGCGGGAATTAAACACTACACACACACACACACACACGCACACACACATTGTTAGCCAATTTTATCTTATTACAAGTAGTAAAGTACTTTGCCATTTTTGAAGCTTTCAGATTATATTAATTTTTACAAAATCGGACTTTTACTTTTGACGACGTATCGTAAATTATTTTAAAAGAATTTAAGTAATTGTTTCCTTTCTCTGGGTTTGCAGCATATCTGGCAAAAGCACTAAAATTCGTTGGCCGCTATTTCAACATCAGAAGTTGCTTACTTTACTTTTCAGTGTGCTACTCTTGCCCAATATTTGTTAGTAGAATTTAACACCCATCTTTCTACCTAGGTATTTGACCATTGGCGGTGGATAATGATGTTAGATGAAATAAAATGACATTGTGACTTTGTGGGTTCCTAGAATTAAAAGTCCAATTTGCCGGAATTCTAAATGTTATTTATTTCCGTCGAAATACACTATTCATTTCTTACGTAACAACATTGCGTCACATATACACGTCACAATCTACCAAGCTCAATGACAATCACAATCAGCTTTCGTTACACAGCATTTGTTCACAGCTGTTTACTGTTTACTCATAACTCTCTGTTGTTCTCCGCTTACCTCTACCGCGACTGTTTTACAACTATCCGCTGGCGTGTCACAATCGCTTAAATACCTCATTAATAATTCTAGATACTGAGGCGGTCCTTGCCCGTTAAGCACCTCGTTGAGCCCTCCCGGCACTCAACACCTCATAAGATATGATATGTGATAGGTGAGGACTATGGATGGGAGGTTTCCAACAGGTCGGAGTTTTTCTCAGGGTAGGTCTGCATGAGTACTCGTTTTTGAGTTCCAGGGAGTGGGTGCGTCCTGACAGGGTGTGGGTATTATCACATATAAGATACCACAACCTTTGAATATCAAGTTTATTGTTATAATTAGTCCTCTCCACTCGCCACTATTGACGATGTTATTCGCACATTAGGCGCGAGATTTGAGACTTTCACGTTGCTGTGCGCATGACACGACTTATATGTATCAGTGTACGCGTTGTTCCTAAACGTCGGTAGTGAATTACTTCGCATAACGTAGTATTTCCGGAGGATTATTAAACAAAAGAACCGAGTTTGGTAACATCTAAATGACGTTGTAGCGAGTGCAGTTTCTCTCATTTGCTACCACAGAGTGTTCGATAACCACTTAATGTGAGTTACTCCGTCTATCCACGAACGCGGACTCTGATGAAATTTCTGTACTTGTTGCCTCCCTCACACGCCGAAACAGAGTGATTTTCCTAGCAAACATCGAATGTCGCCATTGCACGAATTTCCCCTTCCTTTCGCCGAATTTTGGACACTTTAGAGGTCATGTGACCGGTTGCTTGTCCCTTATAGGTTGTGTTTTATCCCTACTCTTGAATAAATAGCAATTTCTAGTGTATGAGGCATGTATTCCACGCGAATTTCTCTTTCCCACAGTCTAGCTAATTAATGCATAAGCATGTTTGGAACTGTGTGCCTTAGATTCCAGAGTCTATTCTCTCGTCACGTATTATACTCAGGTCAATACTTATGCTGGCGCCGAGGGTCTATCGTTGGACAATGCCACTTTTGTCGGCTAGAAATACCCAAAGAACCTGTCTGTGCGGGACAATGTTCATTTTGCCCTCTCCCTTAACACGTTGGGTTCATGCTTTTAATAATATATATTGGGATTGCCTGTTTAGTATCTGCACTTGTATGCTTAATCATTATCCTATATTTATTATAACTTTTATTCATATTGTGGTATCTATCCGCCCTTAATTATGCATGTAATAAGACTTTCGGGGTTATTATGATGATATTGCCTAACAGGGACGGTATCAATACTTCCGGAACAAAAACGAAATCGAAACATTCAAGACGTCACCAGAATGTTCCATAAGCGTAACTTAATCTGGGCCGGCAATTTCTTTATCTCGCGCTATGTCTATCTGCTTTTTTCAGGGTCTTTATTGCCACACTGTCCGCCTATCAGTTCCTTTGAGTGCGCAAGCCGCCTTATCGCGATCGGGTTCGCGACAATATTTAGCCAAAGAATTTTGGAAAGGACAGTGCTAGACCTAAGTTTACGTTATTATCTCAGCATATGCCAGTGATGAGCAAAGCCTGTAAAACATCTCAGACATGTAGAACGGTCCTGGCGAGATATAATCCGTGGGCCTCTCGAACGGAAAGCTCAAACCTTCTCGTGGGACCACCTCGCTCGCTATATTGGATGGACGCATATAAAATAAACGATGATCGAAGTACATTTATATATTTGTCACGGTATAGAAGCTCATATTTTTCACTAACATAGACAAAAAGCATAAGAGCTTATGTTTTCATTTCATCTATGCTAATAACAACATGCATACTTAACTGACCAATATACACATTGATCATTAACTCTGTAATGTTTCCTGCAGCTAAGGTAACCACTACAATGAGAACAATCTCTAAACAATTGCAAATGTCATTCTCCTTCATCTACATATCACTGGATCCTGTTAGGAAATGTTCTTTCACAGAATGCACTTCAGCTTCTAAAATAGGTTTAATGTATATGAAGATATTTTTATTCAGTTCTATACTGATTGGACCTGCAGGTAAAACAACTAACATGGAAACATCCAGAAACACCAGTCAAATATTTAGGCGTAATACTTGACACTAAATTAACCTGTAATTCTCATATAACTTACATTTGCACAATAGCCATGTCTAGAATTAAAAAGCTCTGTCAATTGCTACAGAAGAAATCACATCTTGGTCTGGAGTGCTCAAAATTGATCTACAAGTCTCTTATACACCCCATAATTTCTTACGGTGCTCCTGTATGGGGTGCAGCCAGCAAAACCCACATTCATCGACTTCAGGTTATACAAAACAAATTTCTCCGCAGTATTACAAAGTCTCCATGGTTCCTTAGAAATGATCAACTCCTTCAGGAACTTGGTATTGTTCCCATACATCTGTACTTCAAATTGATATCAAAGACATTCTTCGTTAGATTTTCCGAAGTACCAGACGCTGTAACCTATGACATTGGACGACGAAACTTCGAAAGGACCAGATTGAAAAGAAAACTGCCTCAAGACATCCTACTCACTGATTCAGAAGATAGCGACTTTTCTCACTAATTCAAAGTATATCCTCTATTTATCTCATAACACCACTGATCATAATCTAGCCTCGCATTACTAACCTCACTTTTCAATTGTTATCCATCTTATTTAATGTTATTGTATGTTAGTTATACTGTTATATACTTTGACTTTTATTATCTTTCATTGAAATGTGTTTTAATTGTTTTCTGTTTATATTATACATTTATCACCTATTGTATATGTAAGGGAACAGTAATTCCTCAATTGTTAATTTGTATGTAATACTTATGTAATTTATCAATGGCTTGTTTAGCAGTACTGCTGATCAGCCAAATATTAAATTAAAAAAGTTCTATACTGACAGTTGGATTTACACCATTTATTTTTCAAATTTACCTATGCATGAAAATCACATGATTCGAGATCCATGGAAGCCATAACCACTTATTAATTTTCCTACTTTAATTATTCCCAGAATAAAACTTAGTGATTTTGAAGCTCTATCCGCAATGTATGAATCTTGCTGAAAATATCCAGACCTACATTCACCGTCATTCCGAGTTTGAAAAATGACGTAAAAATAATATTGTGACTTTTTGGGTTCGTAGAATTAAAAGTCCAATTTGCCGAAATTATAAATGTTCTTTATTTGCGTAGAAATACACTCCCTAGCAGCAAAATTACATCATATATCACAACACAATCTTCCAAGGTCGATGGCAATAATAATCAGCTCTCGTTGCAGAGCATTTGTTCAGCTGTTTACTGCTTACTCCCAACTGTCTGCTGTTCTCTGCTTACCGCTCCCGCAACTGTTTTACAACTTGCAATTCCCGCTGGCGTGTCACAATCTCTTAAATACCTCGCT
Organism: Mantis religiosa; assembly: GCA_030765055.1. Classification (NCBI taxonomy): domain Eukaryota; kingdom Metazoa; phylum Arthropoda; class Insecta; order Mantodea; family Mantidae; genus Mantis; species Mantis religiosa. Next base: position 305,057,678 of record CM060948.1, on the reverse strand, counting down.
GAGAATTTCTAGACGATTCGAAAATAAACGAGAAGCCGAACAATCTCTATCAGTCCAGAAATTTCCATTTATCTCAGTTTGTTTGTTTCGGCAGACCCTTATCTGCATGTTATTTTTGTCTGTCGGCTCTTCGTTTTCTCACTGCCCGCCTATCAGTTCCTTTTGTGTAAACAAGCCGCGCGATCTTAGATACGGGTTCGCGACATTTACTATCATCTACTACTCACCATATCCTGAATTCCTCATGTAGTGGGCTACTCCACACAGATTTCTTTGATTTCCAAAATAGATTATTCTGAGGAGAAGTTAGCCGTAAATGGGTGCCACTTCTTGAGGGAAAATTATTAAACTTGGATTTAAAATAGGTTTTTAACTAGACAGTGTTTTGTGCCCTCAAAGCTAAGTCCATTTGCGTTACTTGTTCTGTACAGAGTATTTACAGCAAGTAATAGATGTGTTCCATGATACCTTTATTTGTTACCGAGATTTCAGTGGAAATACACCTTTTGAGGTCCTTGAATTCAAAGACAAGCACACCAGCAAAAGGTCCGTATATGCGTTTGCGTTTGTGTGTCTGTGAACAGCATGACTCAAAAACGAAATTTCGGTTAAATACCAAACTTTAAGTTAAGCATCTTCCAAGTGGAAAGTGTTATTTTATAAAAGTAGTTGCAACAGTTTTAACTAAATCTCCGTATATTTGAGTTACCTTCGTGACAAATAAGACGTGCATTTTGAAAATGTTGTGAATGTCCTCAGATGTCTTCTTCATTCTGGGTGTCCTTTGCATAACTGGTGAACCATAAGAGACAGGTAGAGTCTTACTCTGTAAAAAGTGTGGAACTTTTCAAACACACACTTCAAGTCGAGTAAACATTTATGCTTTTATTCCCGTGTGAGTGGAGTGAATCATTTCAGAGATATCGCTTCTTTGTTAGAATTTTCCAATATTTATACGTTTCTCAACTGCAAAGCAGTTACTCGTTTTTATCTCTTGACCGTGCAAAGAGAACGAAATTTCAAATATGCCACATAGCGAGATTATTTTTAAAAGATATCACTATCGCTTAAACCTTACTTTTTTCATATATTTCCCTTGGACCTACCAGAAAATTAAGAGAAAGATAAGGCTTATCTTGAATAACATGAAATAGTAAGAGGATTGTGTTAGTAAGAAGTTTGTACAAGAGAAGAAAATTGCCCGTCTCGGGAGCGTAGATTGTAGCACTTCTGCCTCACGTTTAAGAGATCCCGAGTTCGAATCTCGGTCAGGGTGAGTTACCAGGATAAGGTTTTTCCGGTGGTTTCCCTTATCCTAAAAGACGAATGTCGGACAACTGTAAGCTTCATGGACCCTGGGCCCATTTGAGCATCGTTTCACCCATTCCATTCATCGTCCGATATGACTTAAACAGCTAAACAGATGTAAATTACAGAAAAGAAGAAAATTCAATGTGTGTGGAACAGGTTAGATTATTTTTTTATACGATGCAATTAAACCTTTATATTCGGTCCCCTCTACATTATGCAAAACAGAATTATTCCCTCAGACAGTATTATATACATATTCCAGCTTAACATTTTAAGGTTTGATACATAGCTGAATCATTTACTAAAACTAAGTACTATACAGTCTTGTAAAAGAGTGCAGTTAGAACCCGTTCTTCTTGCAGATTCCTAGGAGACTCCCATGACTTTGAGGTGCAATGAGGCTTCTTGCTGGTAGAGGAAGAGGGAAGATTTGCCTGTGCATGGCTTGACGCAGATGTTACCACGTTGGTGAAGGTAGTTGATTATAACGTGGCAGAGCCTGCCACAATATTAAGCGATGATCACTTTACTCGTGCCGTGTTAACGTCGGTATCTCAAACGCTATTTACTTACGTCGTCTAGCCTAAACACGATACTTCGTCGGCAATACCAGCAGTCTAGAATATTAATATTCATAGATTTTTACTTACTATTCTCGCCCTTCATTACAATATGGAATAGTAAACATTGGCACTGTTACCCATATTTGGTCGTTACAGAATGTTACAAAACTGTAGTACTACATAACATAACTTAAGGAGCTAGGAGCTGCACGCGCAAACATTGAATGGCTTTGAAAATATTCAATGAGGGGTGAAAGATACCTATCGGATACCAATATCTATCGGATTCAGTGGTCTGACGCCTGATGCACAATTTCCGAAACACGGCTATATTATTTCGATAGATGTGTTGAATTATTTCATGTATGCTCGTAATCAATATGAAAGGAACAGAGGTAATACAAGGGGGACCCAAAAGAAACCGAACTTTGAGGGCGCTGACACTCGTAGACGAAGTGCAGGGTTCTTACGCTAGGTAGTGTTAGTAGATACCTTAATGAAACAGCTGTGCAGACGGCGTCAGTGTAGAGCTGAATATGCAAGTGTGGTATTGTGTTTCTCTGACTGTTGGCGGATTTCCTCTGCGAAGTCGTTATGGCAACTTTAAAAGAACAAAGAGTGTGAGTGAAATTTTGTTTCCTGCTTAATAAAGCTACAACGGAGACACACCAAATACTTCAGGAAGCTCTCCAGGAGGACACTGAGCCGCACACAGCTTTTCGAGGGGTTTGGGCGCTTTAAACGTGGGGGCACGTGTGTTGAAGACCAAGCTCGTTCTGGACGCCCTTCAACATCGCGAATGAGGAGAATATTGAAAAGGTCCGCCAAAAGATCAACGAGTATCGTCGCCAAACGATCGAGGAAATTTCAGCATAGACACGAATCAGTTTGAACTCGTGCCAGTGGATTTTGAGGGAGGATTTGCACATGAGACGTGTTGCTGCTAAATTTGTTCCGCGCCTTCTCACACAGCAGCACAGAGTCATCCACATGAATGTGTGTCAGGACTTGAAAACAGAGATTGCACGTGACCCAAGATTTTTGAACAAAGACATTAGGGATGAGAGTTGGTGTTATGGGTATGACCCAGAAACCAAGCAAGCGTCAATCCATTGGCGGACTGCTAACACTCCCAGACCAAAACAGCAAGGCAAATGAGGACAAATGTGAAGACGATGATCATTATCTTTTTTGATGTTCGTAGAATTGTGCATCGGGAATTCGTACCCCCTGGCCAGACTGTTAACCAGATTTTTTACTTGGATGCTTTAAGGCGTTGGTGACAGGATATGAGGAGGAAACGCCCGGCGATAAGGTGACTGATTTCTGTATCACAACGCTCCAGCACACAGGGCCTTACGAGTGACCCACTATTTGGCATCTCAGAGGTGGTCTTTCGTTCCCCACGCTCCGTATTCGCCAGACCTATTCCTATGTGACGTTTTCCTATTTCCATGAATGAAAAAAACCGCTAAAAGGGGAGAGTTATGACGATGTGGAAGCGGTAAAAGCAGCTTCGCAAAGGCACTGGACAATATCAAACTTGAAGAGTTCCAAATATGCTTCCAACAGGGGTAAAAGAGACTTGACCAGGCCTCGCATGTAATGAAGAGTATTTTGAAGGTGACTGAAGTAATTTTGTAAAAAGTTTTATCAATAAAGTTTTTATGACAACAACCCGGTTTATTTTGCCAACCCCCCTCGTATGAGTCTAATATAAGTTTGTGTATATCAGCACTTACATAAATATAAATAAATAGATAAATACTCAGTGTAGTACAACGAGTTTACCTGGAAACACGCGACTGGCGAACGCCGAGTCTGACTCGCAGCGGGTGTCGGCTTGAAAGATCTCGCTCTGCAGTGGTCTCACTCACGTACCTATTGAAGATAATGGTATTTGTAGTTCAATCTATTGTTTACCATAGTGAGTATGGTGAATTGCGTTATGTGAGCATTTCCGTTGATTGTATTTTCTGAACGAAAACAGAACTTGCTATTTTATTTGAGGGTTTGTACATGAATGAGAAATTAATTAGGTGATATTAGTTACAAATATTTATGTTACTTTTATTAAAATAAATAAGGTAAATAAAACAATCAGAAGAATAAAATTAATAAATAATAGTTAAAATAATTAGAAATAAGTAAAGAAAAATCTAGGAATAAAATTCCATTTGTTTTGTACTTTGAAAACGGCAGTCCGCTGACTGCCGAGCATATACCTGGAATTTAATGGAGGACAGAAGTGCTGTTTTAGTCATTTTTGTAAAAAAAAAAAAAAAATGGAACTTTGTTTTTTTCTTTCAAATTATTCACCATAACTATATTACTTGTTTACAAAGTGTCATGCCCGTAGGGCAAACGCATCACCTGCTTTGGACGCCATTTTTAAAACTCCATTCTGGTTAAATGCCTCTCCATGCTTTAAATGGCACGCCCACATGTTTGAATGCAGAGAACTTACGAAAGATTTGATTTTAAAATACGCGTTAAAATAGCATTAAGCCACCGTAGCCTATTTTAACAAGCTTTTATATTTGAATTCCATAGATGGCAGTGATTTTTCCGGCTGTTTTTAGTCGGTGCCTTGATATACTTCCTGTGTAATGGCACGAAATGTTTATTTATGTTTTCTTTTGTTGTTCCAGTGTTTTAGAAGGGATGCTTGGCGTTTAAAGATATTATTGTTAGGTTTTCTCCTTTTTGTATTATATAATATATATATATATATATATATATATATATATATATATATATATATATATATATATATATATTATACTCAAGGGTCCATTTGTGCCTAAAATTACATCGTAAGTTGTGATATTTCAGTAAACTTACATAGAACAATTATGTATTGTGGCATTAAGGAGGTTAAGGTACCTATATTCATTTATGTGATGCTGCATTGTTTTACTGTTTTAGAATGCCAAAGATAAAGGCTAGTGGAGCCGCTTTGCGTAAATTAACGAATAAGAGCAGAAGGGGGAAGACAGATACTTCAGTTGAAGTACATCAGAAAGTAACTTAACCTGAAGCACTGTAAAAGAAAAACATAAGTTTTTCTAAATTGGAGGTGCAATGCAGTACCTATATACCAGAGGAGGATGTAAGTGAGAGCAAATGTATTATTTTAGATTTTGGACAGTTGAAAGAATTGATAAAAGATTTAGCATGCCCTCATTGTTTTCTCAAACTCTGAATCTGGAGATGCTTTACCTCTGGTTTTGCTTCTCAATTAGCGGTGGAATGTGAAAATAGACTACTATTTCAGTAAATACATCTAAAACTTAAGGCTCAAGAGGCCGTTAGGTGGGAAGCAGGTGTTAGTGACAATGGTGGGTCATTATAATATAAAGAAATTATATATTTCTATGTAAACTGCATTGAAAACTTTAAAGCCATTTTCTCAAGTTCAGTTATTTGCTATTGAACCATTTTCAAATATATCCTCTCCCACAGTATTACAGTTAGAGCTCTGAAAGTTTTCCACAATACACTTAAGAAGCTTTGCAACAATCTGATATATGGGAATTTTGATATTGGTCATAGTTTAATTCTTAAAAGATTATTAATATGACTTATCACTGATTTTTGGAGCTTTTTTCGCCTTCAAACATAAAATAATCTGTTAAAAAATAACTATGCAGAATTTCATAAATCCGATACCTTAATTTGTTATCAAGGTATTGGGGAATTTAATTGCAACAAAATGAAATTTATTGTGCAATATCGGTCAAAGAAGATAGATGTTGAGTTAAGGTCATAAAACTGTATAAATTAATTAATATTGTCACCCGAACGTCTGAACACCCTATAGAGCGGGCAGGCAGGAGACGGTCGGCGTTCGCCACGCCCCCCTCGTTTGTCTTATAGCGGTAACAAGGGGTGGCTGGGAAAAAAACGTCACTGCGCCGTCTCTTTCTGTTCCACCTGTGTTCTCGAACTTACGGGATATTTCATCTAATCTAGAACCTTCCAGATCGGCAAGCTGACCCTATATAAGCAACACGTCGGACAAGAGGAGTCAGTCAGTCAGTGCTTGACGTGCTAGTGTACGACGAGAAGACTTTGTGAGTGCATCGGAGGATTGTACGTAATTACGGGTGCAAGTGAAATTGTAACGGACGAACTGGTGAATCGTTATTGTGTGCATTACGTAATTCTGTGTAATTGGCAAGAGTTTAACTGTAAGTCGGTGGAAATAAAGAACATTTTTGAGTGGTGCAATTGGACTTTTCATTTCACGAACCCACAAAGTGACAATATATCAAGAATGTAGCTACATATTGGAATGAAAACTTTTACACACACTTATTTAGTTATTAGAAATATCTGTACAAAAAATTGAGGCTCTAGCTTTAGTAGTTTCGAAAATTACTTTTAGCACTTCTTCCCACCCTTAAAACGGGAATGCATTGAGAGTTGGGGTGGCTTTATTTTTAAATAGCTTCGGTTCATCGTAGTGATCAGATGTGTGCAAGGCTAAGTCTATGAACATCTTTTTAAATAAGTAATAGATATGAAATAAGTGATTTTATAGGGGCTTTAGTGTTATTTAAAGAATTGATCGGCATATTTAAAATATAGGAATCGGGAGTGTTGAAGAATAAACATTTAGGTAGAAAGAAAACTTCAGTTCTTTGTCGTATCTTTGTTAGACACCCACGCATTCCCTAAAGGAAAAACGTCTCATCGCTCTACAAGATCAGCCTGGGTAATGATGCCAGAGAAATCTTCTAGATTAGACTCCAATGTAGCAAAAAAGCATTTTTGTTTCCGCATCACTCGAATTGAGTTATATGTGGACGGTCAGCTTGAATTCATACGAAAAATCTCTGGTGTCACGGTGTCAGGTGTCAGACATGTTGTTAACACTTTTAAGCAGGGGAGGTTCACATTAAACAAAAACTTTTGCAATTCATAGCGGGGAAAAACGAAACCAAATAGGGTGTCGTTAAAAAGAAAGAAGAAAATGAAAGAAAAGTATCTCACGTTGAGTAATGTGTCTGTAGCATATAACTGATTGGTCAACTCGCTCATAAGATATATCCGTGTGTTTATTAAAAGTGTTTGCCTTAAGGTGAAGGCCATGCAGCAAATCCCCATATGCTCAGTGTCATACGTACATATGCCTTCCAATATTTGGCTAGCAGATATTCATCAAAAGTCTAATAATGTCTTCAGCAATAACTTTGTTGTCAGGTGCAGAGGGGTATAATTTCGAACAATCTTTTTGGAAAAATGCAAGTATAACGTATTCATCGTTAACAGTATCTAGAGGAGAAAAAATTGGCCAACCGGCCGAATAGATATATAAATATATAAATATGTCGGGAACAGCTGCATGCTGATTGCTTCACCCAACAGAATTCACATCATTAACCGTTAAGGATAAGTAGTTTTCGCTCGAGATTTCCTCTATAGCTGGTATTTGTTCTTTTATTTATCATTTTGAATTATACGTAAATGTGCGTTTATTTTCTCTCTTTTAAAGGGGTAAGAATGCGCAACATTAATTAATTTTCTGTAGGTTAAACGTAGGGACATGGTGTGCAGCCACAAGTTATGTGAGGCCAAACAAATGACGAAGGTCGCCTCTTCAAATCTCATTTAGTCTGGTCATCTATAATGCATCAGGCAAACAACAGAAGGTCCACGTTGTGACGGCAGCTTCTTAATTTAGTTAGGAACGATACTTCGTGGAGAGTTTGAACCGAGCAATCTTCTCTTTTGTGCGGTAGTTAAGAAGTTCGTCCGAAGTCGTTTAAGGCCAGCCTTGCACTGCAGGGCGATGCACTTTGCTCCAAATTAACGGCAGACCTGGTGTCCGAGAGACCGGTACTTCTATGATCGAGCTAATGCATGTACGATTTGGTTCGTAGAAAGCATGTTGCTTCTACATTCTGAAGCTCATTACATGTCAGCTGATACATCCCACTGCCCTTGATACATCCCAAACAAATGACACCATTATTAGTGCCCGGATTATTATTAACTTTTATGCCCCTTTGAATTCTTGTGTACTCCCGTCGCTCCTCTTCTTTCTTGTCTTCCTCTCACGTATTTCTAATGCTTGATTCGTATACCTAACACATTCTTGTTAGGCAATTAAATGTCATTGTTACTACTTTGAAGCACATTTTCCCTATTATTTATAACATTCTTTTATTCAGAGTGTGTGTCCTTTCAACCCCCTTCATCAAATAAAGACTTCCTCTAAATCACATCTCCACTGGTTCTAACCTTTGTTTTCTTACCGTCTTAAAAATACAATTTTCTCATTGAAAGTTTAATGGTTTTTAAAGTATGATCTGAATGTTATTTTCTATCAGTTCTCCTGGCAAATCACACCAGCTTTGTGTTTATATCGCCACCAGTATGAAATGGAAATTAGGGAGAAAATGCGAAGCTTCCGATATTTGGATTATGGCTTTACTCGGATGTTTAGTAAATACAATTTCTATTGACTAATGGATACTATTTGACGCAGTGATGTATGATATTTTAGCAGGAAAATATGAAGACTGCAAAGATAACAGACAGAATTTTGGAGAGAGGTTGAGGTTAAACTTAACCAGGAACGGAAATAGAAATATAGTGAGTTGTTTGTTCATTACTACTTTGGAAAGTATGTTAAATGAGAAATAGATACCTTTGAGTACAAGATAATAGAAAATGTTAAAAGAAAGGAAGATGAGGGGGAAGAATAGGAATAATAACTAACAAGGAGGAATGGAGGTTAAGAGCTACCTGGCAGAGCAGAAGACCAGGGATTCATGGAAACCAAGGTAGCAACATGGTAAAGACAAATATATGCAGCCAAAAGTTGTAAATTGTAAAATTTTGGAATATGCATAATAAATAATTCAATACATATAATAATAAAAGCAACAATGATGATGATATCAATGCCTCATAATATATGAAGGTGAAGTTAAATCCTGAAAAACATTGAATGGTAGATAGGCACACAATTAAGAGACTGTCCTGTGGTTAGAAAACTGATTAATTTATGTACATAATTCATTCATATCATATTCGTAACTTAATCTTATTTAATACATTTGCAACTGATTATACCTTTTCAGCTTCTTGATAATGGAGATTAATCCCCATGACTAGTTTACATATTTATTATATAATTAGAAAGTGGAATAATATAGTTCAGATATCTGATACTAGATTCGCTATATCATTGCTTTGAAATTCCACGCTCATTACATCACTTCGACAAAAAGAACTATTAGCGATTTACCACTTTAAAATAACATAGATGGTATTGAAAATTCAAGCCAGAAGCCAAGAAATGGTTAACAGTATAAAAAATTAATTTAACATGAGTTATGTTCTTTAACAAAATCTACATCTTGTGTATTGTAACGCTTTGTTTGTAACGGTTTACCAAACATGAGAATGTCACTCAGAATGCAGTGTACCTCAAAATTTTTCCAGAAAATACATTTTATTCGTAATGCATATATTTTAAACATTGGTATATTATCAAAACCGTTAATGGTCTTTAATAAACATTTAAACATTGTCTCATACAAAAGATAGTTCGGAGCGAGACAATTACTTGGAAACCTTTATTAGGTTTCCCTGGAACACGTTGAACAAAGACAGACACCACATTTGTTATTTAACCAAACTTTCGTCTTTAGTTACGTTGTTGACATACATATACATGTACCGACCTCTATTTCTTCTATTCAGGGAGCCCAAAGTATGCATTTCCGGTGATATCTCCGTATGAGTACTTCTGGGGGGGGGGGGGGGATACAATGTTAATATAAGTTGTAGATAAGGTAAAAAGTATCTTTTATTTCTTTGACTAATATCAGAAGTCGCTTATGTAGGCCATGTACGGCCATTTTATTATGTGTTATAATCACGCATGGAAGTTTCAAACGTTAAGGCCTGGTTGAAACGAAATTGGGTTAAACTGTTATTTGAGGCGGTCCGGCCCGTAGGGAACCACGTCGAGCTTTCCCTTGTGCTCAACGCCTCACAGTTAAGGATTGGTGGCGTGAGAAGGTTAAGGAAAGGGAGATTGTAATCGGTTCGAGTTGACTTGTAGCTCCCGCATGAGAACTCTCATCTGTACTTCAGGAGTGGTTGCGTCCTGACTGGTTGTGGGTTGAATGGTGACACCTCGGATCTGGTAGACAGAAGTTTATTATTGTCCTCAGGCTACTTTGCTCGCCACCGTAAAGTCGTCGTCGGTGTGGTTGCTGTGTTTAGCGTCACTGTCAATATTGTGATGTGAAGCACGAAGGCAGTAACACTGCATAGTCGAACTGGATATATTTATCGTCTTCCCTGTATATTATTCTTTGTACTAGCTCTCACTGGAGAGATTGTTAGATATTGCACTTTGTCTCTGTGCATGGCGTGGAAGTGTACGTGTTAGGTGGCGCCAAATGCGCGTCCGTCTCACTTAGAACTCAGGACCGAAGTGCCCTTACTAAAAAACCTACTTTCCGCCATCACTTTGAATTACTCCCACTCTAGGTATTTCTCGGAGTTTGCAAAATCTCATGAACGAATATCAATTTTCTATTGGCTGGTAACTATTCCCACTTGAGATTATAATTCCGAATTTCCAGTTTCGTACCTAACATCAGAGACGCTTTCTTTAACTGTCAGCATGCAAAAACTTATGCGGAAGCATGCGTTCTGAGCGACGGTCAAAATCTTGAAGCCTTGTCAGAAGCACGCATGGAATTTTAACAATGGGATGGTCCTCCACTGGATGGCACTAAATTTGTCTGAGGGCAAAACAGACAATAGAGTAGCGTTGTTTGTTTACAGGGATTGCAAACGGAGTTTACCGACCTTCGCAGAGTGGCCTTGTCGCTATGACGGTTTCCGGAGTATATGCTAGCAATATGGCGTATATCTATTCTGGTATAGTCATTTATTTATATTTATTACTTTGTGGAAACGTATAGTCATTTATTACTTTGTTTGTGTTAATGTCTTTTTGATATCAGGTTATATGTCATCTCAGTGCTGCTAGGTGACAGGGGTTGCGTCATATTAAACTAATGACAATTAAATTACCCCGTACCTCGTATAGTATTTTCGCGTTTGCACTACGTCGGCTTTTATCTTCCTGTCACTAATCCCTGGACTCAGTTGTTTTGTAGTCTTCGTACTGATAATGGTTTGCGTGTAGAAAACTTAGAGCCAACTGTTTATTAATTCTTGTGCCTGGTTATAAATAATTTGGAATAATTTCATTCTGACTTCTTCAACTGCTTCATGCTGTCAAAAGTCAGTAATTTATGCTTTTGATACAGTTTTTCTCACCTGCGAAATGGGTTTACTGCCATCGATAGCTACGTGCTAGAATACGTGCATTAATTCTATTGTATGTCTCTCCTAACTACGTTCTCTCACATAGCGAATCTCTCCGCACCTTCACAGAATAAAATCCATAATTAAAATGGAAATGGAAAATTGTAATTGTGTCAGCTTAATTAGTGATTAGATTTTGGAACTAACAAGCTCCGTTTGTAATTTGGAAACGGGCGGGGGGAATATTTATTGTTTCATTCAATTAACGACGCCAGGGCGGCTGACGTGACTGTACTGCGAGATTTGGCCACTTCCTGTGTTACACCGGCTACGACTCTGCTATTTCTTTCATCAAATTTTTTGTGAGGCTATTGATAGAGAGCTTTGTAAACATACCGACTATAGAATCGGTTCACTGGATACTCAAGGCAAATAATTTGATTTCAGTCTATCGTTATCATCAGTATTCCTCATATGTATGGCACACTAACCTTTTATGAGAAAATATCTTTCTGGAATGTGAATTTGTTTTAAAATTAAGATAACCTATATTAAAAGCTTCGCATTCTTTCAGCAGTAAAATTATGGAATGATATAATGAACTATACAGCAATTTGAGGTGTTTTCACTCTGAGCCCGTAAAGATGTCTCTCCCTGGTGTCATTTACAATCCTTAATAAATTGAGAATAACTGTGCGACTAAAAGATACGCGACTTGAAATTGTGCATACTGAAATACTATTTTTAAATGTTTATCACTAGGGCCCGATATTATGTGCAATGATGCCGATTGTAACCGCTGTATCAGGCAGTGATTAGGAGGTGGCGAATTAATCGAAATCAGATAATTAAAAAGAAGATAATTTAATAAAATGCTTTGCTAAACTAATATAAAATATTTTGTTATAATAATATGAAATTAGAATGGATAGAGTAATGATTAAAATAGCGATTGACTTAAAGAATAGGAAAGGAAGAATATAATTTAATATGGCATATATACTAGCATCCAGGAAAGATAGACGGCCCGGGTTCGATTCCAGGCGACCGGAAAGTGAGATTTATGGTGGACAACACGGCGCTGGGGTGGGTTTTCTCCGGGACCTCCGGTTTCCCCCGCCATCTCATTCCACCGGTGCTCCATCTTCATCTCATATATCATTAGTGTCACCACCTGCGGTGCCGTATGTAGTAAAAGTGGGCGCTAAACACTACACATTTCATTTCAGGCAAGATAGATAAAATATTATTGTAAAATATCTGTACATTTCAGAGAGACAGGAAGGAAGGACCTTTATCTTCTTTGTGCTAGTAAAAGTTCACTGTCTGAGAACTATAGTATACTTTCAGCCAGGAATGTGTTGGGACAAAGGGCTTTCATAATGCAGTTGAGCATGAACGTTAAAGAGATTTACTTCGCTGATTTGATAACGATGTATACCGTTACAAACAACTCAGAATAGGCGTTCCCAAACTCAGGGTGGGCTGAACGTCAATGAGTTAGATGAGTTTTGCAAACCAATATGAAAATTCGAAATAAATGAGAAACCAATAATACTGTAACATTTGAGAAGGGTGGGCTTGTTTCGTCATGTGATAAAGTTAGAGAGGTGGTCAGAATAAGGTTCGAACTGAATCGTGAAGTAAGAAAAATTGACTTAAAAGTTTATACTACGACAGGAAGGACGTGTTCATGCGCATTAAGAAGAGAAGCGAAGATTTGTAAGTCTGAAATGTAGGGAAGTTAGGAATAGCGCAACCAGCGTAAATGGAAGCAGCATTAGAAGTTTATTAGAGCAAAGTAGTCGCCGTATAAAGAAGAAATAGAAACCGCGCGGAAGTAACTTTAAACCAGCAATCCAGGGTTTCAAGTAAAATTGAATTTATGTTAGGAATTTTACTAACAGGTGGTCACCAATCCAAGTCGATAAGCAAACTTAGTATTAATTAAAACAAATAATTCTGCAACAAACAAACTGTTATTAATACGGCTGAGTAGCCAACAACCACCAAAATCCATTTCCTACAACCATTCACCCGAGGATAAGAGAACTCGTAGCTCCAGTTAGAGCCTAATCAATTTAACAGTGGTATGCGGGTTTGCCGCGCATACTGAAAAATTATGTTTAAATGTTTATCACCAGAGCCCGAAAATATGTCCAATGATGCCGATGTTACGCGTCACTTTTGACGTTGTCTTCAACCTCTTTCTCTAGAGATCTATCTACTGTCAGCTGTTCCAGAAAAGAACTGCAAGATCCACCAGTTAAGATGACGATGCGCTTAACGGAGGCTTATAATGACTTACTTGAAATGAGATGCCGACTATTGAAGTTGAATTAAACTGTTTATGAATCCAAATGATAACTATTGAATTATATAAAAAGCTGCTTATGTATCCAAATAACTCTCTGAATAACAATAAGACATGGTGTACGAGTCCCCTTCAATAAATAACCGAAATAATTTAACTGTATTTAAATAAACCACCCTGGAGCGCCGTGGCTGCTAGTGGTGGAAGGGTGAATTCTTGCTCTAGCAGTGCTGTGAGTGCCAGTCATGCAATCAATCAATTGGGAGTTAGAGCCTGATAGGTGAGGTTGTGTTTACTGCACTCACCATGGAACTGAAATTGCAGCAACGCCTCAATAAAGTTTTATGTTCTGTTAGACAAAGCTCCTACGGATACCTATGAAATGGTGCAGCAAGCATACAAGGATCAAGCTTTAGGCCAAATACAAGTCTTTGAGTGGTATAAACGTTTCAAAGGGGGTCATGAAGACCTTCAAGATTCTCCGCGTCCTGAAAGATACGTAATAGCAAAAACGAAAGTCAACATTTACACGACGTAATTGTGCGAGAAGATCGTCGCACAACAATATTGAAAGTTGCAGACATAATGCATTTGTCTGTTGGAAGTGTTAACGACATAATTCACAATGATCTTGGCTATCGAAAAGTTGCAGCGAAATATGTACCGCACGTGCTGAAGGACGAACAGAAGGCTCACCGCGTCATGCCGTGTCAAGAATGGCTCGGAAGTTTACGACGGGAGCCAGACTTTCTGAATAGGGTCGTCACTTGTGATGAGAGTTGGTTCCTCAATTACAACCCGTTAACAAAGCAGGAGAGTTCGCAGTGGAAACATTCATCCAGCCCTAGGCCTAAGAAAGCAGAAGTTCAGAAAAGTGCAGGAAATGTCATGCATTTCGTAAACAGGGAATTCTGTATTATCATGTTGTAACTAATCAACTCACAGTAGCTGCTGCTTACTATTGTGACGTACTGAAGGGGCCACTGAAGAAAAAAATCGCCGAAAAGCGACCAGATCTCGCAAGAAGAGGATGAATCTTGCATCAGGATAATGCCCCTGTACATCGGGCTCGTACAACTCAAGATGTCATCGCAGAAAGGGGAATTGAGATCATGCCTCATCTACTTTATTCTCCGGATCTCGCACCATATGATTTTCACCTCTTCCCTAAAGTGAAACATTAGCTTCCTTTTCGCCATTTTCAAAGTGATAAGGAGTTGAACAATGTTGTCATGGGTATCCTAAACAAAATGCCCAAAACTGGGTTTAATGAGTGTTTCGAACAATGGGCAATTCATTGGAATAATTGTGTTTCGTCTGATGGAGAATACTTCGAAAGTGTGTAGGGAAATTTTAGTGAAATAAAACCATTATGCGTTAATTAAAACATTAGTTCCGTTATTTATTGTCGCGAAAAGGTTAAGCTATTACCGCTAAATCTACAACATAACTCAAGCGCGGTCCTCAAGCACTGGGGGACATGTCGACAATCGATCACAGTACACATTTTTGGAAGACTGTAACATTCGATGAAAAAAACGAAAATTTTAGAATTTAATTGTTTACGGAAGTATTGACTTCAAGGCTATCCCTACCAACGTTCCTACATAATGTTGCTAAGTCATAAAGCTGCTAATTCGTATCTGAAACGATGTTAATATGGGAATCCAGGAAAGTGGTTTCGTCTGCAATGTTCAGAATTATTGCATGCGCTATTAGCAGCAGCCTGAGTCTGGCTTCTCATGATCTGACCTTTAAACTAAAGGTTTTCTCAAAGCACTAGAAGTAATTAACTATGTAAACCACACCAAGAAATCCGCCAGTGAATATAACCAAACTTACATGGTTTTGTTATGACTAGAACTTAAGCTCATTATTACATTATGCATTGATTTTACCATACTAAATTATTAATTGCAAGTATTTAGCTCTCTCCTATCATTTTTGTATAAAACTATAAATTTGATCCGGTAATAATTCCGGATGACGCATGTAAATGACCCATGCAAATATGGACACAAAAATCCAATATATTGTGCCCATTCATATGCAGAGCACTTGAACAAAACCCCGGAAAAACCTATGCGTCAGGTAGGTCGGTCACGGGAATCAAACCCGGACCTTCCGAATGCAGGTCACTGACGAAACCGCCAGAGTCATCCCGCTCGGTCCTAATGTTAAACTTTAAACTATGCGAAGTAAATATAAGATGTAAATCGGTTTAAACCATTTGGCATAAGTAGCTCGTTTTCTCAAATTCTCTAGAAGATAGACGAGTAAAAGTTTAGGCTAATATATATAATCCCATAAGTAGCATTGTGGATGTACCAAATTAACAGGATTGTTGATTACTTTTAAAAGAAGCCATTGCTGAAAAATTTCAATCCAAGAATGGCAAAGTTGTGAAAAAATCCATAATTTAATAAAATATATAAGTGATATACACAATTTGCACAAAGGTAGATGAATAAAGTTAAAAATGTGCATGTAGATCTCGCAAAGGTTTCTGTCCTAGCGGGTCATGTGTTGTGTCGATTTAATATTGGCGGGTCAGTGTATACAATCTTAAATGAAATTTAGGGTTTTTGATGGAGGTATCTTCTAAAAATGTTACACAAGGATTCTATAGAAAATCCTTTTCCACGAACTACACTTCATATTTAATATTTTAGTTAACTATTATTCTTTGGAAATGACTAACGATTTGAAAATATCGTAGGTTTAAAATAATTGCTTGAGAAACAAAATTTAGATATACATTGAAATGTATAATTTTACGTTTAGAATAAACGATATGTTATTTTTTAAAACTGCTAAAAGGGTCTTACTATATGAAAGGTAGATCGTCCTAAACACAAATTTTACGTCAAATAAATTTTTTGTGGTACTAAATTTTTGCGAGATATGTATTCTCATTTACTTGATTTTCAAATGCTTTATACTTAATTTTAAGTGTTCTGCCTCTGCAACAAGGTTGAAATTTCAAACCCGTCAAACAGGGCCCTATTTCAGTTTACTTTTCCTCCTTGTAGCTGTCCAAATATGTCTGTAGACATGAGAAGTAAAGCTTTTGCAAGAATAATGATACTGTCCCTATTAGGCATAGCATCTGCATAATAACCGCGAAAGTCATAATAAATGCATAAGTAAGGGCGGATAGATATCACACTATAAATTGAGTTAAATTATAACAAATATAGATGATAATGATTGAATATACAGGTGCATAAATTAAACAGACCATACCAATACATATATTTTATTGCAAGCACGTGAACCTATCCCCAAGCGGCATTGTTCGAGAATCGCCCAAAGCTAGACCTAAGCGACAACCTGTCACCCGTCGATGCATTGGTCTGCATATTATACGTGATGTAGAGAATAATCACCGGAATTTAATCTACGCTTTGAAAGCGTGCTTCCGCATTACTTACCTAGACTTAGGGTAAGAGAAAGTTGCATGAAATACATGATTCAGAAACTCAAAATTGCAATGAAATTTAAGAATAGGGATGAAAAGAAAAAAACCTATAAGGAACGAGTAACGGGTCACATGACCTCTAAAGTGTCCAAAGTTCGGCGAAAGGAAGGGGAAACTTGTACAGTGGCAATGTCTGATATTTACTAGGAAAGCCACTCTGTTTTGACGAGTGAAGGGAGCAACAAGTACGGAAGCTTTATCAGAGTCCGTATACGCGAATGGACAGAGAAACACATATTAGTTGGTTATCAAACACACTATGTTCTGGCGAGTGAAAGGAGCAACACGTACTAAAAGTTCATCAATGTCCGTGTTCGCGAATGGACGGAGCAACACATATTAGGTGGTTATCAAACACTCTGTGTTAGCGAGCGAGTGAAACAGCATACATTACATAATCAAGATTTTACCAAACTGTGTTGTATAATTCTCCGGAAATACTCTAGTGCGCGAAGTAATGCTCTTGCGACGTCCAGAAATGAACGCGTACACGGCTTCATACATCACTCGGCGCGTCCTAGAAACTTACAAATTCACTCGCGACTGTGATTCAAACTAGCCGTCATGTCACGTGCACAGCAACGGGCAAATCCTAAATCTCACACCTACTGTGCGAGTAACACCAACACAACAGTGACGAGTGGAGAGGGCTACTTGTATAAATAAACTTGTCATTCAACGGTCGTGGTGTCTTCTGTGACAATACCCCTACACTGTCAGGACGCACCCAGTTCCTGGAACCCAAAAGAGAGAATCCATGCAGATTTACCCTGAGAAAAACCTCGACATGTTGTAAACCTCCCATCCGTAGCCCTCGCCTGTCACACGTCCTATCATATGAGTGTTGAGTACCGGGAGGGCTCAACGACGTACTTAACGGGCAAGTGCCGCCTCAATAGTTTGTAAAGCAGTGTGCAAAGAAATGCATGTGAAGTTAGTGCGTCAATTTCTTGTAAATTGTATTTATTCATCCCGGGAGTTTATGGTAAATGTTACAGACGTCAATCTTATCCATTTCTACATATGACGAGCTCTCTTTGTGAGATTGATGGCAGAGCTTCTATGTTGCTTTAAATGCCCAAGCCGTAATTTTTGTTGAGAATGATGCAGATAAGCTTATGGCTGTCACAATTTTATTGAAAACCACATAGTAAGGGATATTCATGGACTAAAAGGGGAAGAAATTAGAGAGATGGATGACTAGGAGTGTGTTAGTGACCTTTACGACGGGGGGCAGGGGTGGGCAATAAAACCAACTGGTCGGCAAGTGGACTGTTGGATCCTAATGGAGCGAGAAGCACACAAAATGCTCACTTCCTCCCGTACGGGCGCGTTCCGGATTAATGGGTTCCTGTTAACGGTCGCTTGGAGAGGACTGGCTCTATTTATGAGCCTGTCATTTTTTCGTGTATTTTCAGCTGTACGCTAATGCAAAGCCTAAAGACGTCGTAGTCCAGGAGCGACACAATTACATAATTATTAGCTTCTCAGTTCTGGAGGTCCTTCCTGTCCTTTTTCTTTCATAGTGGTTGTATACCTTGAACATTTTAAAGGAGCCTTACAAAACCGTACAGAATGCTGGAGTAAATTACTTATTGTTATTACGTTAAAGATCCATGGTGTATTTTGTACAGTAGTTCTGTTTCCTTAGCCTTTATCAGATCTAATCGTGTTGTGGTGGTTTTTATCAGAGTTTTTTTTTTCTGTAATGGTTATATCGGCGGTTTTTCTCCTTTCGTGATGGTGTTGACTCGTATACTTTGGGTTGCTAGTACTTTGGATGTTTAATCATTAGATCATGCACATATGCACACTCTCATTCATACTTTCAGACTCTGAGGTAGATGGGGAATCATCTTGTTTGTAGAAAAATCGCCACCCAAAGACGGAAATTGAACCCGGGATCCCTCGCACAGCAGGCAGGTGCTTCACCAACGGAGCTACGGGGCCAGCCATTGCTGTCATTACCATAAAGTACTAGAAAATATGCACCCTTACCTTCAAGAAAGACTACCCAGTTTGCAAAAGGTGTTTTACACCTCAGCTGGTCAGGAGCAACACAGGCACCAGAGGGAGGGAGAGAAAGAGAGAGAGAGAGAAGTAAGGAGAAGTGAGATGGGAAAAGGAAGCTAAGCATGCAATATTAATTTGGCTACACATAATTGATGTAATGTTGTCATAATAAAATAGTGAGCAGATAAGTAAAAGAATGAGTTGGCTCAGGCTTTCAGAAGGTACTTGGTTTATTTCCAGATCTCTGACCAATCACGGAAGTCATTTATCGCTGTTCTCCTTGGTTACTTAGAAGGTGACATCTGGGTTGGTTACTTTCATAATCGCATGTTTCCGTCCTTCAATTTCATGTACAGCTAATTACCCCGGTTATTCATGATCCAAAGTGTCGTGTATATGTAGTTTTATATTTTTTCACCCAGAATTTACAAATATCATACTTTTTCGGCCAAAATTTTAGTCCTTGTGTACCACAAATGAAGACGATATTCACTTGCCTTCCATTCAGAGCTGCAAGTGGGCAGTTTGAAATACAGTGGAGTGAAAATTCAAACCAAGTTGAAGTACCTCTGTTGCAGCAAGTAGCGCAGGTATGGTGTGAAAAAAATTACATAATACAAATATTTTAATATATATTATACTTTAATATAATACTTTTCAATATCGTGCAATAAAGGGCTAATGATTTAAGTGTCTTTTTTTCTCTTACATCTCTGTGAAAATGTATACCTAACGAAGGTACTAGCCTAAACATTTATCACAAATGTGTAGCAAGATGGAGAAGTAAACCTCTGTAAAGCAATAGGTTGAGAACGTACTTTAAGCTTAATAGGTTTTTTGAAGCTGTAGGTATGCAGCATACACCAGACGAAGTTTTAGTTATGTTGATTCCCAAAATAGGCCTAAGACACGGATGCAAAATGAGTCCAATTGTATTTAACCTATTTATAGATGATATAATAGACACTTCATCACCAATTCAATTAACAATTCTTTCTCCATCGATGAGAAATTTGTCTCGCGGTTTTATTTATGATTTTGTTCATCCGGCATTTTTCAGCTTGTGCAGCCGAAAATGAAAACAAAAGCGCATCGCAGTACGTTCAGAAAATAATACGACTCATTCATAGCCTTCTATAGCTGAGATATTTACAAGTTTCTTGGCGTTAACACAGGTTTGTTAACATTTTCAGAAAACAGGTTGGTGAAATGCAGGACATTTAACATTTGTATTAGCGCTGTAACAATTGTTACGTTAGAATTGTTAACGTCGATTTTAACATCTGTTGGTGATATCGGGCATTAGTGGTTCTAAGAAAGCCATACCACTGGTGTTTATTTCCAGTGACCATTAATTAAGCTTTATATTCAGTTTTCACCATGCTTACGTCATGAGAGGCGTAACACGCTTATTAATACAGAATCGATGGAGTATCTGCGTGTTATTCGAGGAGGTACGGGTTCGGTTCCCGGAAGGAGGAGTAGGATGCTTCGTTTAGACAAGATTATTTCCTATCCTTCCAAAATTCTGGAGGTACGCATTAGAGTGTGAGAGTGTGATTTAATGTACAAGACCCAAAGAAATCGTACAGTATACGTATATGAGTTAAATCCATAGACCAAATGTAGCGTATTTCAAGGGTTTTCTTTAAGGAGATGTACATATATCTGTAGTGTAATAAGACACACCACATACGATTTCCTAATAATACCAGCACGTATTGGACCACGTCACAACACGACTGTCCATACACGGATTTCACCACAGGATAATGTGTAAACAAGAAGTTTCACGAGCCAGACGAAGACTGCAAGTGTATATTGTGCGGGCAGAAGTGTAGTAGATATTACATGCAAGAAAGAACCAGGGAAATTACAGTAATGTGAAAATAACCTAATGCTGAAACTTGAGTGTATATTTCTCTATTATAATAATACCAAATTCATACACAATATAGACTTAACAAGATACTCTTAGGAAAATCAGGGATATACATTCTATTTGCTGGAAACTGTCCTCAATGAATATTTTAATATAAATCACTGGAAACATTTCTGAGACTATCAAACACTTAGAGATAAAACGAGTATTCTATTCAAGCCCGCCTCGATAGCGTAGATGGTAGCGTGTCTGCCTCACGTTCAACAGGTATCGAGTTCGAATCTCGGTCAGGGTAAGTTTCCTGGATAAGGTTTCCCTTATCCTTCCAGACGAATGTCGGCTGACTCTAAGATCCATGGGCCCTGGACTCATTTGAACATCATTTCACCCATTTCATTCAACGTCCGAAATGACTTAACTTAAATTAAAAAAGTGAATAATTAAAGGAAGGGTTATTGGACAGTTACTGAGTCATGTGGTAAAAGTTAAATTACTTAAGGTAAAGCGGTTTAATTGATGGAAATTAATCATTGCTATACACTGGCCGTATATAGGCTAAGGTTTTTTGATAGATAGACTCAACATGAAAAATTCAATGCCATGGCCGGGATTTGAACCAAGGATCTCCTGGTTTCCGTCCAGTCGCTCTAACCCATTGAGCAACCATGGCTAACGTGCCGTCCTGACATTAAATTCTCCATTTGACTCGTATATTTCCCCGGTAAACCACCAGGGGCTCTCGCATTCGAGATACACCGTTTGTGGCGATTTATTATCGTAAGTAGTTGAGTCCCAGGCTTCATAATTTAACTCCTATTTTTTTAGTTAATTGATGGAAATTAATCATTTCTATACACTAGCCGTATATACGAGTCAAATGGAGAATTTAATGTCAGGACGGCACTTTGGCTATGGTAGCTCAATGAGTTAGAGCGATTGGATGGAAACCAGGATTTCCGTGGTTCAAATCCCGACCATGGTATTGAATTTTTCATGTTGAGTCTGTCAAAAAACCTTAGCCTATATACGGCCAGTGTATAGCAATGATTAATTTCCATCAAATAACATATAATGAGAGTTAAATGATGAAGCCTGGGACTCAAGTACTTACGATAGTAAGTCGCCACAAACAATGTACCTCGAATGCGAGAGCCCCTAGTGGTTTACTGGGGAAATATACAAGTAAAATGGAGAATTTAATGTCAGGATGGCACGTTGGCCATGGTACCTCAATGGTTTAGAGCGACTGGACGGAAACCAGCAGATCCGTGGTTCAAATACCGGCAATGATATTAAATTTTTCATGTTGACTCTATCTATACGTAAGGTAAGTTTATGTTCAGTACTATTTTAATCTTTTGCACTCTAACGAGACAGCACTTATTCATCAGTGCTTCTAATAAGCAAACTACGTTCTTAATTGGCTCAAGAATTATAAACAAACCTATTTTATTTTAAACATCAATGCATCAGATATAATTAATAAAACATCAAGAAATGCAATTCACATCACCTTCTGTTTCAACTGATATAGGCAGCATTGAATAAAAAGCGTTACTCAGCATGTTTGCTGTGCCCTTAAAAGGTACATGATCGATGCATTGCTGTGTCTGTTTTTTCCATCTCTCTGGGAAAGAGATGACGATCTAACTCTCGACTTGCATTCGCCAGATGGCGCCATCTACCTCCTTCCTCTCTTACGGCATAGGAAGGAAAAATTATACCGATATCGATATGTTCTGCGCGCATATAATGTTCGCCACATCTGCCACCAAATGCAGCATATAGAGTGCTACGAAAGTTTCGGCTCTTACACATTGTTTTTAATGTTGTTTCTTCCTAGTATTTCCTCCGAAGTGAGCTATACGTATGTTTTTCCAATAGAACCTAGAATCTAGACATGTTTCAGGGAAAACCTTTTCTCATAAAGTAGTTTATATCTTCAGTTATTTAGTTCACATATCTATTCCGAAATGTCTTCAAAAGTTTTACACATCTTAAGACATATCCCTCACATAAATTCCTTATAATAATGATGGTTATGATGATGATAAACATTTAACTTTCCTTTGATACCGAAATTCAAGGATTGAAATAAGTAAAGAATCATGATGGATTTCAAAGGAATGTTGATTCTTTGTTACAATACGTGCAAGGGCAGTTGAGTCGAATAGCAGTTGGGGGAGAATAGTTGTTCTAACAAAAGAAACGTAAGAAAGATTGTCCTTAGCAGATTTTTAAGGGGTAATACTTGACTTTGAATAGGGTAGTCTTTGGACCATTCTTATAGGCATGACAAAATAGCCCCAAAGGGAATCTTTGGTTGAATAAGGGGCTTCCAGAAAGTGAAAGCGGCACACCCACGCGCATCTGTGGAGGCCAGTTCGTGGATTGGAGACGATTAGGGCAGCCCTCTTCTTCTGTCTTGGTCAAAGGAGACTAGTAGTGATAAGAGAAGATATTTGTCGGTTCATATGTACGTGAAGAACGAATTAAGTTTATCGAGTAATAAGCATTGCACCTTCAGTCTCTCTGAACAGAGATATATTAGGAATCCTTGGTCGGCAACTTCAAGTTCGATGTTCTTAAGGAAAGAAGCAGTCATTAAACCAGTTTGAAACGGGCATTAAAGTGTCATTAAATCCATCCTTCTCATACATATCCACGCATACCCGGAGATAAACCTCATTGCTTTATCCTGAGCTAAACACCCATTACTTCCATTTGCTTCTAACCGTAGCCTCAAGTGGAACTATTTGCTCGCCACATATATTGTTACACCTTCATTTCTCAGTATTCATAAGCTACAGGAATGAGTAGTATGAGGAAGAAGTTTATCATTCTTAAGATCTCATGATAATAAAATGTTGGAAGGAAAAAAAAAAACACCACAAGAACCATTTGCAAAACTGAGCGGGATGACTCATGCGGTTCCTTCTGTGGCGGTCATTCGAGAGTTTCGGGTCGATTCCTGTGTCCGACCTACTTGGCGTTTTCGTGGGTTCTGCTGGGTCGTCAGGCGAATGCTGGGTAGGTTAGTTACATCCCCGGTATTGTTTTTCGCTCCACTTCATATCCATTATCATTTCACATCATATTTCATCCAGTGGTCTGTTTCTGGGTGTCTCGGCGGTGCCTGCTAGCATGATATGTTCTGAGTAAAATTTCCTCCTTCGGTAGGATGGTTGTTGATCTCCGAGTCAGGTCTGGTGCGGGTAGGGAGGTATGCCGGTTGCTGCCGGGGAGCTTCTAATTGGTTAGGAGTAGGGACCCTGCCCTGTGCACGGCCGTGGCTCCTTTCGACGGTCGCCTCATCCTATCACCTCTCGCCTCATCCTTCCTCCTGGGGTTCTCTAGTGGTGGGAATAGGTACAATAGACCAAATTTGGATCTCCGTGCCGAAACCCCTCTGCAGAATAGTCCAGTCCAGCATTTGCGAAGACAAAAATGTTAAGCATTATGACATGAGGATAAATGCGTAAACCTAGCGTGATAGAGACATACGTTTTCTCTGTCCACTATCATTTATTTAATGTCGACACCCAAAGCATTAATACCACATTCTCACGGAATTTCCCATGGTATTCAAGGAACATAGGACCACACAACGGGCTGAAACGATTGTCAGTATCTGCAAAGCAAGTATATTAATACTTATTTCCACAAACAAAAGAGCTTTGGAGAAGCACTTTATAGAAACTATTGCTGAAAGTACGCGAATATTCAGAAAAACAGCAGTAAATATTTTGCAAACGGTTAATGCAACTTTTCTATTGCATAAACAGGTCTTTAACGAGATTTGTATTTTTCTTGCAATACATATTTGTTAAGCCTGCGGGTTTATTCACAATGAAGAGGATTTCGTAAATATTTACAGAAAGATCAAGATAAAATCATATTTTCAACAATGTCTCAAAATGTAATATTTTTAAAAGTAATCGGAGTAGTTTTCTTGTGAGATTAAGAATTAAAAACAAGGTACGGATGTAAAAGATTGTATGGCATGTTTATGTTGAGTTCTAAGAAACCTATTGGACTAATATAGATTTGTGATTTACTGTACAATGTACAGAGTAACATTTTTTTGTTGAATGGTACGAGTATTTCAGGGCAGAGCAGTGAGGCATGTGATCTTCAGTGACACAACGCTGCATTCGCTTGTTATCTTGTTTACTAGATGAATAAAATATCAGTGACCTGGTGTATATTAAAGACAAGTAAAGTACGGGGGCTGATCAATAAAAATGATCACAATCTTTTTTTTTGACAACGTACCTTTACTCATCCTCATAATTTTGATGGTACTTCTCAAAATAGTCTCCCCTAAATGCGATGCACTTATCCCAGCGTTTCTGCCAGTCTTCAAACACATGCTGGAACCCACTTTTTGAGAGATCCTTCAAAATCGCCTCCGCAGCCTTCACCACTGCTTCTGATAATGGATAATGTCTCCTACGGAGGCGTTTCTTCAAGTTAGGGAATAGAAAAATGTCACATGGAACTAAATTCGGACTATAGGGAGGGTAAGGGATGTACTTCACTTTGATTTTCGCAAGATATTCAGCAACAACATTGGCAATATGCGGCCGCGCATTATCGTGGTGCAGCATCCAGCCTGCTTCATAGAAATGTGGTCTATTGCGCCTGATACGCACTTTCAATGTTTTCAAGACATCCCTGTAGTATTGTCCAGTTACTGCTGTGTGTGCAGGTACAACATGCTGATAAACCATTCCATGAATATCAAAGAATGAGTTGGCCATATCTTTCCCAGCAGAAGCAACCACTTTTGCTTTTTTGGGGATTGGTGATGAAGGAGATGTTTCAACAGCAGTGACTACGTTTGAAAGAAACTCCGCATCTTCCTCTAACATCAATTTTAGCTGCATGTTACCTCCATTGCAGCGGTAGGCGATGCTGAACATGTCTGAACTTGCCTGGTTGTCACAGACGGGAACCAAGAGCACCAACTATGAAACTACTACGGCGTGTTTGTTTCACATTAAGCTAACAGAATAAAATAAGATTGAATTTTACTGCGAAAAAGTATGCCCGTAAAAAAGTTATGATCATTATTTATTGAACACACCTCGTACTTGGGAGTTGTGTGTCTGACATGAAATGTTAGCCAGTTAATCATTATTATACACAGATGTAAATTACCACTGCAGCCGAACGTTTTTCGCTTGACACAAAGCATTTTGATTCCCTCTTCTTTCTCATTTTCACAAAATTCAGTCATATTGCATATGATTTCTCGTGCCTACTGATGTATCACGTATTTTTATACAGAAGATATGATTGCACTTGTGTAAACAACTCCGTAGTTTTAAATTATTTTCGATAGGCTTCCATGCTTTGCCATGTAGTAAGTACTAACAAGAGATAAATTTCAGCCACATCGATCATTTTAAAAACCGATCATCTATATTGTTTGTAAAATCAGTGTTGAAGATCTATAGTTCTATAATTTTAATTTATGCATCTCATAATGTGAAAAATTAGGCCTTTAGTTCCTTAAATCTCTTTATGATATATACATTATTTGCGGAACGGGCCTTCTGGTGTAGATTGCACATTTCAGAGTAAACTAATGAATGTACAACACCAGCTTTCTTCGAATGGAATGTTGGATTTTTCGAAATTACGCAACTGTAAAGCAACCCTCACTATAGACATTGCTTTACTGTGAATAACTATTATGCTCCGTGCTAGTTTGTGAGTCTCCCGTCGATTACCCAATCTCATATTGCAATTTTCCTCATTTTAATTGATCGGTAGGCGAATGTTTTGAGAGGCTATATCTCATTTACCACAATTTTCTTTCCAGTTTGTTAGGTTCAAACATTTCAGGTGTGCTTTTAGGTTCCGTAGTATATGGCAGTTTCGCAGAGATGGAGCAGGTGCTTGCTCAACTGAAAGAGTAGTCTTTCAGTTGACATTGACTCTAGGGGTCTGCTTGGTCGACGGGACTTTAATCCCTCTCTTTCCGTGCAGCTCCAGCAGTGAGAGAGGTCTTCGAGCCTGGGACTGCTGGCCATAATGTCCCAGTGCATGAAATGTGTAGTGTGTAACGCCTGCTTTTACAACATACAGCACCGCAGGCGGTGACACTGATGATACAAGAGATGAAGATGGAACACCGGTGGAATGAGATGGCGGGGGAAACCGGAGGTCCCGGAGAAAACCCGCCCCAGCGCCGTGTTGTCCACCACAAACCTCACTTTGCGGTCGCCTGGGATCGAACCCGGGCCGCCTTAGTGAGAGCCAAGCGGTCTAACCACTGAGTCACGGCGCGGCCTTCCCAGTGCATGAGGCATCTCCCTCCGTTTTATAACCTATATCTATGCATTTTTAATTAAAATACAGCTTCCCTTAGAAAATTGAACTTCATATTTAATTAACTAGGATTCATTTATACTTCCCCCGTAAATGAAAAATATTTTATGACCTACCTCTGTGATCTAAATATATTTACTGACAATTGTGTTTTAGCTCTTTTACCTTTCCATGATAAAAATAATTACATACTTTCCCCCTGAGTATCTACAAAAGCATATTTCTTCTTAGCTAGAGCCTCAATTACATCCTTTCTTCTCACGATAACATAGCGAAAATTGATTCCCTTCTCAGAACAATATACCTGATTTGATCCGTCTAGAGAGAAGCTGACGGAAGAATGAGTGATTGGATGAGTCGCCCTAGCAACTATATTAAAAATATTGCACTACTTTAATATTCAAATTTCATTTGGAGCAATTTCACGTATTTTGTTTTCACCAAATAAATGGTACTTTTCAATGTGCAGCGTGAAAACCATTAGGTGCGCCTTGAATACCAAGAAGTAGTGACAAAAGGGCTCCTGAAACCTGTAATAAGAAAAGTATAGTAGAATAGTGTATTTGGCTTCTTTAGTTCGAATTGTGCACCTAATGGACGGTTACAGCCTCACAGAAGAATTTTTAACTAATACCTCCTTGGATAACTCAGAGTTCTCTGTCCTTTTGGGCGATAACGAAGCATGACCTAATTTATACGTCGCAAATTATTTGTTTGGTTATTCTGATATTCTTGTGAGTACTTGATGATCGTGTAACCGCAGTATCAGGCAGCGATTAGGAGGCAGCTAATTAATCGAAACAGATAATTAAAAAAGAAGCTAAATTAATAAAAATGGTTTCCTGAACTAACATAAAAATTGTTATAATAATAGGAAATTAGAATAGAGTAGTGATTAAAACAGTGGTTGACTTAAAGAATAAGAAGGGAAGAATATAATTTAATATAGCATACGAACTAGCATCCAGGCAAGGAAAAGAAAACATTCATACAAAAATCTGTACATTTCGAAGAGACAGGAAAGGAGGACCGTTATCTTCTTTGTGCTAGTAAAAGTTCAATGTCTGAGATCTATAGTATACTTTCAGCCAGGAATGTGTTGGGACAGAGGGCTTTCAAAATGCAGTTGAGCATGAACCCTAAAGATGTTTAATTCGATGATTTGATAACGATGCATACCGTTACAAACAACTCAGGGTAGGCGTTCCCCAACCCAGGGTGGGGTGAACGACAATGATTTAGATGAGTTTTTCAAACCAATGCGAAAATTAGAAATAAATGAGAAACCAAGAATAATGTAACATTTGAGAAGGGTCATGTGATAAAGTTAGAGAGGAGTTCAGAAAAAGGTTAGAACTGAATCGTGATGTTATGAAAAATTACTTAAAAGGTGATAATATGACACGAAGGACGTGTTCATGCTCGTTAAGAAAGAAGCGAAGATTTATAAGTCTGAAATGTAGGGAAGTGAAGAATAGCGTAACCAGCGTAAGTGGAAGCAGAATTAGAAGTTTATTAGAGCAAAGTAGTCGCCGTATAAAGAAGAAATAGAAACCGCGCGGAAGTAACTTTAAACAAGTAATCCAGGCTGTCAAGTAAAATTGAATTTATGTTAGGAATTTTACTAACAGGTGGTCACCGATCCAAGTCGATGAGCAAACTTAGTAGGAATTAAACCAAATAGTTATGCAACAAAGTGTTATTAATACGACTGAGTAGCCAGCAACCACCAAAATCCATTTCCTAGAACCATTCACCTGAGGATAAGAGAACTCATATCTCCAATTAGAACACAAGCAACTTAACACTGGTATGCGGGTTTGCAGCAGCCAGTTATAATTGTAGTTGCTTTATCATATTAACTTTGTATCCAAGTTATGAGACAAAGTTT
This sequence comes from Mantis religiosa, assembly GCA_030765055.1. Taxonomy (NCBI): domain Eukaryota; kingdom Metazoa; phylum Arthropoda; class Insecta; order Mantodea; family Mantidae; genus Mantis; species Mantis religiosa. The sequence goes on along the minus strand of CM060948.1, from coordinate 305,028,578 downwards.
TTTTCTGTAAATAGAACGAGGAAAGAGCTAATATATTTGTTCATGTACACATACAATTTTAGAAAAAATAATGTATTTATACAATATCTCAGAAGTATTACCCGGCTATGACGAGTGCAGTCCTGCAATAGTAGAGGAACGCGGTGGTGATGCGAATACGTCACGAAAAGCTGTACAGCTGGTTTACATGTACTACAGTTCGGCCGCTCTTTCTCCGACTCTGACATTTCTCGAGAGGGGAAACAGGCTGTGGCCAGTTCTTTTGCCGGAATTTCAAGCAGAGGAACAATGCGTATTTTAAATATTTCACGTATTTGCATATTTTATGAGCCAGTAGCCATATCATTATAATAGCGATAATAATAGAGCTTACGAACACTACAATTCGGAATTCACGCACGCAAAATATAGCAAAGAAAGTCCACCAGCGCAAGCAGCTAAAGCCACGTGGCTCAAACAAATTTAAGCTGGCAACACGGTGTTGGTTTTGGAAGCAACGATTAGCAGCGACAATGCTAATTGGCTCTAGCACACATTTTAACTTCCTGACCACAACACCGGATGTAGAGACTCCCAGTACTACCAACAGATGCCGTTAGTGTGTGTGAACGAAATATTTAAATAGAGTGGTGTTGTAATAAATATATTACATGATAATAAAATTGCAAGTTGGATTTCAGTGTTTTAAAGATAATATAGTCCTGTATTTTCATGCTACAAATAATTTTGAGGATCCGTTTTTGATTGCTCATTACTGTATGCTGGTATTACTAATCTCCCCCCTCCAGCTCTTGCAGTCGCAAAACGTCAGAGCCGTAGATACAACGGCCGTACTATAGTGCGCCGTATAGTATTCATATGCTTGTGATGGAACGAAAAGGAAATAAATTTATCAACAGCAACCTCAGCATGTTATTTATAATTTCATTCAGTTTTGTGATGAAGAGAAGAAAGATAGCAAGAAAATATCTACCACAAATGCGACTAATCGTGATATAGTTTCCACCGGCTATGGCAAGGCAACTAATGTGAGAGTAGAAAGGAGTATGTGGTTGAAGACAGTGGAGTGAGCAAAATTTAATCACCTTGATAAATTGATGAAACTCGTTCAAATAGAATTGTTGGGGATAAAATGGACAACTGCATAATTAGAAGGAAATATCAGTGATATGACGTGGTTAAAAGAACATTTCCACACTGCGAACATTATTGAACGTTTGCATAAAGCAGATTAATTTCACTGCTTAGGAAAATAATGAAATCTATTAAATATTGATTCTAAAGTGTAGAAATAACAAGTGCACCGAACGAACGCCCATATGTAGTGGCTCAGAGAGGCAACGTCCATGTGAAACAACGCCGCATGGCTATTCACTTCGTAGATAAGTGCACTAAATATTATAGTACTATATATCACATTCTCTTAAGCGTTTAGGAATTATTATCTCCAATTTTGCAAAACTGAGAACCTACTAGCTGTTCTATAGTTGCTTTATTTGTCCAAGGATTCTTGTTGGTTTCTGTTTTGGAATTTTGCCTGTCCTTCGGCAGTAAGATGCAACTCCTGTTCAAGTGGGTTAACAAGGTTAGGTCTCTGAAACCTTCTCGAGTGTTGTTTTGAAAAGGGCACCCTATCTGGGAAGTGCCTTGCCCCATATGGAAAGCGAAAGTGGGGTGTGTGTGTGTGTGTGTGTGTGTGTGTGTGTGTGTGTGTGTGTGTGTGTGTGTGTGTGTGTGTGTGTGTGTGTGTGTGTGTGTGTGTGTTTGAGTGCATGGCGAACCTGTTCAGGATGCAGGCAGAATATTGAATTTCAAGATACAATTGTAGAAGAACATTTTGGCCTTACCTATAGAGAAGACAAATAGAAATGCTGGAGAGAGAGGAAACGCCGTGAATAAAATGTAAACAGAATCGATAAGAGAGGAAAGAAAGAAGGAGGAAACAGGAAAGGAAAAAGTGGCCTGGTGCTTGACTGTAAGGAAAAACCGATAAACGCATCCATCGGTTTGAAGTTGCGGGCGGGGGAACTTGCCTTGCGGATGTGAATGTAAATTTTTAGCCTTCTTGCGGTGAAACGTGATGTCGGGCTGGTAAGGTGTGCCTCCCGGAAATAGCACATTTTTCATCCAGTCTCCTTAAACCATTTTAAAATCTGAAACGTTTAAAAAAGTGACAGCGGAAAAATGATAGAAATGGGCATTAAATCAAGGGAAGGTTTAAATCACAGAGCTTATGTTAAAGGATAACGGCACCTCTTTCTTCTCGGCAGGTTTCCTACTGGAGCAATAGAATAGAAAAACGTCCAAAATGTTACAAACCACATTATTTCTCCTTTATTTTTGTCGGCTAAGACAAATAAATAGGATAAAATGGTAAATAAAACACAAGTTTTACAAAATCACGTTTTCCTTTCACATTACCATACTTGCAATTCTTTCAATAGGACCTAAAGCTTTCTTAGCGACGAATACGCTCCCATTCTTCTCGGGCAGGCAGCCAGGTGAAAAGATGATTAGTTGTTCACCAAAGCTACGAAAGGGAAACCTGTAATACAGCAAGCGTCAGATAAGCCTACCGCTACAGCCTGCATCCCGTTTACCGGCAATCTATCCGGCAGAATCAGCAGAATTCTCGCCAAATATAACATCAGGACCATCCACAACCCACCTCTGAAGATTAAACATCTGCTGAGACCAGTGAAAGACAAACTGGACTTCCAAGTTCCGGGAGTGTACCGCATTCCCTGTGAATGTGGGACAGCGTGTGTAGGACAAACCGGAAGGACCATCGCCACTAGAATAATCGAACATGAGCGGAGCATTCGTTTAATACAACCCGAGAAGTCTGGGCTGGCAGAGCATTGTTTTGATAACGACCATAGACCCAATTTTCGGGAGACAACCATCTTGGCAAAATGCAGCAGTTACTGGGAGCGGAGAATTAAGGAGGCTTTGGCGATTTCCTCTGAAAGGAGCACGCTTAATCGTGATGCTGAATTTCAGTTCAGTTCCTCTAGGAAACCGGCCTAATTATGGAAATCCATCGAATTAAGAAGCAATAATCAATACAGCTTGATAATCAAGTTAAGTAGTTACGTTTCTTTGATACAATTTCCTATACTCACGCCATCTCCTGACCTGGCTTTTAGTTAACTGAAAACCGTCTTTTGTTCAGTAATGCCAGTTTTGATAGTGTTTTGTCTTTGTTTATAGTTGTGTCATATACAGTATTTCATTTGTTATTTATAACATTTTATAAATATCCTGATGATGGGAGAGATGTACACTCCCGAAACGTTGATATCTAATCACCTTGTCACCTGACTGGCTGCCCGAGAAGAGAGTGGGTGCAATTCTTACATTTCCATTATCTTGTGCAATAAAATATAACGGCAGATACCCTGACAAAGAGATCAGAAAGAGCAATTTTAGAACAAACAATAGGATATAAAACCTAAAGAGGCAAAATTTTTAACATGGTTTACTGTCATGTCAAAATTTCCTGTGATAAAGTCAATCACCGTTGCTTATTTCTTTCCAGTAGATTTATTATAAAAATAATGAGAGGTTATGCCTTTCTTTACGATATGAGATATTTCTGAGACACTGGTTACCAGTGATTTGAAGTTTTTAATATTAGTTTTGCAATTTTTGCAGATGAGGTTGCTGTTTCTTTCAATCTTTTGTTCTATAATTGTAACACTGTCTTTCCTCACATTAAACCTTTAAATTACATTATTATACGCTAAAGTACATCATACATTTACTTCTATATGAAAGCAGCAGCAGCTTTTAATTTGAATTTAACTGGCAACTCTAGCGAACTGAGAGTTGCTCTTTCTCATTTATATATACTGGCTAAAAACCGCAAGTCGTTTGTTACAAATCCAACTGCTCTGCGTTAATACAGCACCTAATTCACGGCTGGAGATATGCTGTTGGTGAAGTGTGGCTAGTGCACCCGTTGGGTAGTACTTTGCAATTGCATTAGGACTGGCTAGACTCAGGTTAAATAATTAATCGAAGCTAGGCATATCTGGATAATGATGGGGAGATTATATCTGTTTTGCAAACTTTTGAAACGTATCACTATACGCGCCAGCAAATAATGCATTCTGAACAGTGATTTTTGCGTTCTTTATACTAACGGGAAATAAATAATTCAGGTAAAACGCTGAATTGCTGTACTTTAAATGGACTCCTTAGAACCTTTGACCGGCAATGTATAATTTAGAAGACTGGTACCAAAACGACTGAGGTGAAAGAAGGTATACTCCTTGACTTTAAGACTTAATTTTTCATTACATTAGGCAACCGCAGTATCAGGCAGCGATTAGGAGGTGGTGAATTAATCGAAATCAGGTGATTAAAAAAGAAGATAAGTTAATAAAAATGCTTTGATAAATTAATATAAAAATCTTGTTATAATAATATGAAATTAGAATGGTTAGGGTAATGATTAAAATAGCAGTTGACTTAAACAATAAGAAGGGAAGAATATAATTTAATAGAGCATACATACTAGCATCCAGGCAAGGAAAAGAAAATATTGTTTTAAAAATCTATTCATTTCGCAGAGACAGGAAGGGAGGCCCGTTACCTTCCTTGTGCTAGTAAAAGTTCAAAGTCTGAGAACTATAGAATACTTCCAGTCAGGAATGTGTTGGGACAAAGGGCTTTCAAAATGCAATTGAGCATGAACGCTAAAGAGATTTACTTCGCTGATTTGATAATGAGGTACACCTTTACAAACAGCTCAGGGTAGGCGTTCCCCAACTCAGGGTGGGCTGAACGTCAGTGAGTTAAATGAGTTTTGCAAATCAATGAAAAATATCGAAATAAATGAGAAACCAATGATAATGTAAGATCTGAGAATGGTGAGCTAGTTTGATCATGTGATAAAGTTAGAGAGGGGTTCAGAAAAAGGTTAGAACTGAATCGTGAAGTAAGAAAAATTTACTTAAAAGGTGATAATATGACACGAAGGACGTGTTCATGCGCGTTAAGAAAGAAGCGAAGATTTATAAGTCTGAAATGTAGGGAAGTTAAGAATAGCGCAACCAGCGTAAGTGGAAGCAGCATTAGAAGTTTATTAGAGCAAAGTAGTCGCCGTATAAAGAAGAAATAGAAACAGCGCGGAAGTAACTTTAAACAAGTAATCCAGGCTGTCAAGTAAAATTGAATTTATGTTAGGAATTTTACTAACAGGTGGTCACCGATCCAAGTCGATAAGCAAACTTTGTAGGTATTAAACCAAATAATTCTGCAACAAACAAACTGTTATTAATACGACTGAGTGACCAACAACCACCAAAAGCCATTTCCTACAACCATTCACCTGAGGATAAGAGAACTCATAGCTCCAATTAGAACCCAATCAATTTAACACTGGTATGCAGGTTTGCCGCAATTACTTCTATACTTCCACCCTGAAATTCTTTGTGAAAATAACAAAGCGCGACAAGGAAATGCTTCCATCAGAACATAAGGAATGTGAAAATATGTATTGAGGCCATAGAAGTTGTCTAATGGGAGACAAGTGTTGAGTTTGACTACAAGCCTCACAAAATGTTAATTTCACAGTCAGTTGAGAACCATTTGTACATTATCATCTATTCCCATAAACAATCTACATTACGCACAAAAAAAAGCTTATTTTTCTATGATTGTGTTTACCTAATCAAAATAAACCCTATGTATTTAATAGTTTTAAAGACTTGAATACACAAACAGTAACTGTTTGTATACTGGATACCTTTCACATGAGTTCGTGAGGGGAAAAAGAATAACAGTTAATATTCCAAAGTACAGTAAAAGTGAAACGAAAACCAGCGGATGTTTTGGGAAATTGTTAATCTCAAAAAGCAATCCTAAAACAGTAACTCATATTGCTGACTTTTAAATGTTCGTAATTTATGTCTCTAATAAGTCTCCAGTTATAGAACATGATTGAAATGGAAAGGATTGAATGGAAATAGACTGTTTAGAGATAACGTGGCAGGAGTTTGCTTTTCAACCAGAATCTGCAATATTTTAAAGTTTTAATCCAAATATCACTTCATTTCTATAAACAAATATTTGAGAAGGAGGTATTCTGTCGAAAATATTCATCTTGTACCGAAACAATCAGAAAAAATTATTAATTTCATTAGCAGAGTGGAAACCCGAGTAACATTCAGAAATAAATCCATACGTCACCTGCCCGCCTCGGTAGCGTAGATGGTTGCGTGTCTGCCTCACGTTCAACAGGTACCGAGTTCGAATCTTGGATGGGTGAGTTACCTGGATAAGGTTTTTTCCGGGGCTTTCCCTTATCCTTCAAGACGAATTTCGGGTAACTCTAAGCTCCTTGGACCACGGACTCATTTTAGCTTCATATCACCCAATTCATTCAGCGTCCGATATGACTTAGCGTTGGAGGACGTAAAATAAAAGGAAAAAAAAAGAAAAAAATGTGTCATCTATTTTGGTCATGTTTGTGTTTTTATATCGATGCGCTTGATTGCAAAAGGTGTAAGGTAAGATAAGAATATTGGAGGAAGGCTGAGAACTTCTCTACGTCAACCATATAAAGGGAAATCTTGGGAGGGATGGGTGATGTCAGAGAAGCAATTGGTGATCGAGCCACGGGTCACGGCAGGCCAGAGGACAGGATTCTTAAGGCCTAATAGAGGTGTTAAGGTCTAATGGAACCGCTACCCCTTGAGCTTCCGCAGGCTAAACCCTCAGTAGGCGTCTTTCTTGGAAACGAGGACCGCCTCTCCCGGGGACGGAGGTTTATTGAGAGCGTCCTTTTACCGTGCCTTTTTTCTTAACACATGCACACACACTTACTCTACGCACCCTTGCTCTGGTTAATCTTATATTACGCGCATCTCAATACCTGCATACAGCGTTAAATTCCTAAACACACCACATCCTTCGCTTTCTTGTCCAATGAAGTGTCTCCAGCTTTTCCATTTAACTGTAAATTATACCCACTTTTGAAGTTGTTGACCAAACCTTTCTACCTGTCACTTGGTCAAGCCTCCATAGAAACAACTCTTTACCATATCTTTCTTTTCCTTGTTTCATATATATGAATGTAGGGCTTTTCCAGGTAGCGGCCAAGGGGATAAAGAATGAAGTGACGTGGGAAGTTAGTTGGAATGGAGAGAGAGTATCCTTCCAGAATTTGCTTAGGCACCCTAAGAAGCCCCATGAAAGCGTAATTTATCAGGAAGGCCTGCCGCGGGGATCAAACCCATGATATCCTGATTGCAAGTCACACGCACTACCATCTGCGCCACTTCTCTCGGTTAGGCAATTTTGCTTGTTGATATAAGGTCAACTAATACCTAAGGATGGACTCCAGATAACGATTTGTGTATAGACTTGTTAAAGGGGCACCATTAGATTAATGATGATGATGACGATGATAGAAAAACCACTGTGAAGATATAAGGTAACTTAATTAGAAACCAGTAGTATTTACGGTATTCAAAATTATAAGTAAATCATTGGGCCACAAATGTAAGTTGACTGCAGCAAACAGTCCCTTAGAGGATACAAGGAAGATAGAATGTTAGAAAGCCCAAAACCCACTGTAGACATCTGTATTAATAATTTTCTCCTTTACGTTGAAGATAATTCTAAAATGAATAACAATAAGTACTCCAATTATTTAATGTGTTTTTTTATTTACAGGTTCATATAACACTGTGCAAGAATTTGCTGTTCTTACTATCATTATTTTATACATACTGTCACCCAATTATCGGAAGGCACGACCAACTGACAGCTGAGTGGGGGACAGGAGGCATTCAGACCACTCCTACCCATTTATCTCCTGTCACTAACTGAGGAGATGGTTATGAAAGTGTCACTGGTCGCTGGCCGCCTCTTTCCCCTCCCCCTGACGTCTGGAGTACTCGGAATATTTCATCTAACCCGAAACCTTATAAATTGGTCAGTTGGTCTTATATAAGCGACGTGCCGGGCTGGAGGTGAGTTCAGTTCTTGGCGAGCAGACGTGAGGAGCGCCGTGCTAGCAAACGGACTGGAAGACTGTGTACGTGCATCAGAGGAGTTGTAAGTAATTGCGAGTGTGGAGTGGACCTGTGACAGACGAACTGGCGAATTGTAATTGTGTGCGCTACGTAATTCTATGTAATCGGCAAGTGTTCCAACTGTAATTCGGTAGAAATGAAGAATATTTTGAGTTTGTGCAATTGGACTTTTAATTTCACGAACCCACAAAGTCACAATATAGTTAAATGGTTAGTGATTATGGGGTTCTATAAATCCACAAATATATCGAAATGACATCCCCTTTCTTAATGCCCGCCTCGGTATCGTATATGGTAGGGTATCTGCTTCACGCTCAAGAGGTCCCAAATTCGGATCTCAGTCAGGGTGAATTACCTGGATAAGGTTTTTTTCGGGTTCTCTCTTAACCTGAAAGACGAATGTCTGGTAACTCTAAGCTCAAAGGGACCTGGGCTCATTTCTGCATCATTTCCCCCATTTCATTCATCTTCTGATATGACTTAATGTTGGAGAGCTTAAATTAAAAAAAGAAATCTTTCTTGACAGATTTTCCACCAGTGAAATTTCTTTGTTTGAGCTATGTCTCAGAATTTAGCAAACTTTCCATCACCACATTCCTGTTAAAATTCAACAATTATTTATACACTTGATATCTTCTTGAGAAAAAACGTCTCAAATACCATGACTTCAGTACATAGGTTTTAACGCCACCCTCGCTCCCTCTAAAAAGTCAGGTGTAATTGATTCGCATTGCCCTAGCTATAGCTCTTTACTACATTTGGAGCAGCTTTCTACTTCTGAATTCTCTTTATTTGTTTGATACGCTTTCGTATTTGTTTCATAAAATTGGTGTAATTCCAACTGTAGAAAGACATGCTAAAGACTGGATGGAGTCGAGTCGTAGGTACAGAGGCCGACAGAAGTGTTCGAATAATATAGCATGTAACATTGCACGTACTATACATACTGTAATATTAATTTGGCAGCCATGTATTTTTAAGCATGCAAACATTAACCTTTTATGTCTCGGAAACAATACTTAAAGTATCACTTTGCATGTATTTATTACACAATCTGTATTTCATTTATTCTATTGACCCTCTTATTGGAGAACATAAGTATTCGAACGTACCCAATCGAACTGAGAGATAGGTGGTTGGATGTACCCTACACGCCCCTACCACATAGAAGTTGTGTTTGTGCTATGCCTCGAGACAGTGTGCTCAAAGTTATTCAGCCGATTGTGAACTCACAGGTAATATGGGACGTAAAGGTAAGGAGACAACGGTGACACAGAAGAATATCATGATAAATATGTGCAAACAAACAAATCTGTCTATGAATTTGCCAAAATCAATAACAGATGCAAAACTATAGTCTTCTTCTTAATTCAATGCTTCAAACAGGCAAATGCTGTTGTAAATAAACCTGGAAATGGCGCTCCATTTGAACTCACCACCAGAGACAGGAGGCAAATAATAAAAACGGTGAAGTAGAATTCAAGAGTAACTGCATCTGAGATTAGAGGATGACTTGAGCAATATCCTGGCACTGAGGTTCACACCAGAACAGTTGAACGGGATTTAAATAGAACTGGGTACAATGCCCGCGTTCCAAGAAAGAAACCATGTTAATAAGATCAATAAGAAAGAGCGTATAGAATGTCCTAAACAGTATGTGGTGAAACCAACAGAATTCTGGGATAAGGTTCTCTGGTCGGACGACAGCATATTCTGCTTATACAAGAGTGATGGACATCTTAAAGTGTGCAGACTGCCAAATACAGAATGGGAACCTAAGAACATGGTAGCTGCAGTGAAATATGGTGGCAGTAGTGTGATGGTATGGGGCTGTATAGCTTCATCTGTCTTTGCAGAACTGGTGTTCATAGATGGGATCATGGAAAAATTTGAATAGAAGAGGAATCTTGAAAACAATCTTAGAAAGAGTGCAGTGAAGCTGGGATTAGGGCATGATTATTACTTCAAGCAGGACAATGATCCGAAGCATTCTGCTGAAATTGTAAGGCCCTGTGTCGCGTACAACACTCCTCACAATTTGAAGACACCGCCCCAATCTCCAGATTTAAATCCTGGAAGGAACTCGAGGAGCGTATGAGGAAGCATTACATCAGAAGCAAGGACCATCTGAAAGAACTTCTTCAAACAGAATGGAAAAATGTGGACTTTGCAGTCACTAAACAACACACGCAGACAACGCTCAAGCGATTATCAGCAGTAATTCAAAGAAAGGGGATGATAACTAAATACTAGCTTTTCTCTGTTCGATTACATATATCTAGATATAAAATAACCGTTTTATTTCTCCTTCAAGTGCAAATTAGTCTCAGTTGCTATTTATGAGTTTATATGTTTAATGGAAGTGTCAAGTTTATTTTGTACCAGTTGTATTTACGTATGCTTACTCTGCGTAGCTTTAAAATAATATAAGTGATAAATATGTTTACGTTCGAATACTTATGTCGGCCTATGTATATGTGTAAACCTAAAGGAAGTATCATTGTGATTATGAGAAAAGAGCATGTACTCTTCATCCACGTCCTACCAGATGAAGGATCGAGTAATCGGATCTATAACAAATTTACATAAATCGTGTAGTGTATACCTAAAGTTACATGTTTCGTAGTAATTTAATAGGGAAGCAATAGTGGCAATTATATATAGTCTATAAATGTATATATTTCTATAGCCAGATGATAATTACATCAAGTATAAGTAGAGTTAAACGTTTAAGAGTAAAAGTTTAACAGAAAGCATTTAACCATTCCGCCCTGGTGCGAAAATTAAAAAAAAAAGTAACGCTGTTTCCGCAAAGTGGTTGACAATGTGATTCGTTTATATAGACCTAAAAACACCACTAGGTAGATTTATGACGTTACTGGTGGTTTTAGTAAGCATTTGAAACTGGGACAAAGCTGTTGAACTGAATGAGCTCTCCAAACAGTATACAACATCCATTGTGGTATTCAGTAACAGTGGATGTATGCTTTAGCTTGCGAGGCAAAATTCACATTGGAAAAAAGCGCAATGAGGTTGTTTAACGAAAAAAAACTCCTCAAACTATTTTCGGATATTACACACTTCATACTACAGGAATTACGTAACATAGTCGCATGGATCAAAATGTTGCACTAGCTCTTCAGAAAAAGACTAATTTGTACCTACTTCATACACATACAGCGAAATACACTTCACTCATGTTTTCCCAAAATATGTCCAGTCTGCCTAACTCCCGCATAATGGATAGATAATATTATCAATATGCCGTCTAAGTTCAGATATTTAAACAATGCTTGCAACCATTAAAACAATGTAATTTCCAACCAAATGACCTGGCCCAAGTAGTTCATTAAGCATCTAATGCCTCAAAATAATTTAGACTGTTATATTCTATTTTAATACATTGTATAACCACAATGACATATTCCGTATATATAATAGCAATGCAAGAGCATTGTGTATTATTTTTCTATTAATTTTGATCAATTTATTGTTGACCATGATATGATTACTTTCAGTAACGAAATTACCAATTACTTCATTTGAATTTTCATTTAAATACTATAATTACAAGTCTCTCATTATTTGTTCATTTGGTACGGCTGTTGTTCATTAGCAACGTTTTACAACAAAATTAACAACTGTGTTTAAAAATTCCAAATGAGACAAATTAAGAAATAATTGATATTCTATTACGTGACGGTTTGCATGTTTTCTGCTCGGAAAATATAAATAGCAATTCATAATTTAATGAACTAATGGCAGCTTTAAGAACTATATGATTGCTCTCAAGTGATTGATCAGGTGAAAGGCAGAGCTAATCCTTGCTTTGACGGTTCCCGACTATTAGGATATATTCGCCACTGAGGATAAGCAAATATACGGATTTATGGGTAGTCTCGGCTTAAGCAATTTACTTATTAACGGTTATGGTGCACTGAAACTCCAAATTAAGCTTCTGGTTCCATCATATATCATCTTCCACCATTTGATTAAATCAAGTTGAAGAGCTAGAGGTGAAATTATAAGTAATGACATTTTGTGGTAACATTATGTAGTTAAAGACCTCTTTGTGCTGGTTTTACCTCAAAATAAGTGGAAAGTTTGACGGAGAGTGCTTTAAGAGGAGACTAAATGTCGAAAATTGGCAAAAAAAATTACATTTTGTGTTTCTTGTGCAGTCGTATGAACTGGAATTTTCCCCGTGATTTCGTAAGAAGTTTGTTATTGTAGTCGGAACAATTATACTTTTAAAAAATTTAGAAATTTTAGTGCACCTGAAATTTTGTACTCTGAAGTTTGTACAATTTCACTTAAAACTTACAACAGCTATTCCACTGGAGTAGAGAGGAGTATTTATTCTCATATTTTATGAAGGTATTACTTTATAAATTGGTACCATGTCTACAAATGACATATTAGGTACCTATATTCAAACAATATGGTTGTTTCTTAATAAACATACAGAGGTACTTTTTCTACGTGGCGTAAGACCTACTGTTGCACAGTAGTTTATGGTCGAGTCCACTTGTCTATTTCTAGAACTGAGGGGTGTCAGGTTAGTCATCCGTCATCTAACTCACTAGCTTTATCAGCAGTCTACTGGTGAAAGAAGAGATTTTACACGCACCATTGATTTGAATGACGTCACTCGCGCACATCCGAGCAAGGTCATGCGCCTGCTCTGTATATGGATTAAAAAAGTTTTATATTGAACAGTTTTTTTAAATGGATATCAACTTGTATGTAAATGATCCATTTTCTGGAGAATTGTTAGGGATTATTAGGGATATCTAAATAAAAATGCACGCCATTGCTATTGTTTGTATAATTCAAGTGTTAGTAAGCTGGTTTGTCATATTTCAAAATTTAAGCTGCTGAAATTCTGTCTTCAATGGGCCTTCACGAAAGAAGTTTTCCTGACAACCAAAACATGATGAAAACCCCGTTTTATTGTATGCTTGAGTTAACAAAGGTACACGAGTGAGTGCATAGCAAAAGAGGAAGGACGCATTGATTATTAGAAACCACATATAACAAGGATTCTCTTTTCATGACCTCGTTCAACATTCAGTTGAAAAAATTCGTTTGAATTATTTACAGAACAACGAGAATGATGGTAATATGGGAAGGATACCGTCCCTGTTAGGCATAACATTGGCATAATAACCGCGAAAGTCATAATAAATGCACAATTAAGGGTGGATAAATAACAACAATGCGAATTGAACTAAATTAAAACAAATATAGAGGATAATGATCTAATATACATTTGCAGAAACCAAACAGGCAATCACAATACATATATTTTATTGCAAGCACGTGAACCCAACGTGTAAAGAGAGCCGGGAAAATGAACACATACCCTCACAGGAATTTTCCTTGTGTTGAGCCGACAAAGGGGCCATTGTTCGAGAATCGCCCGAGGGGTAGACCCTAGTCGCCTGCGATGCATGGTCTGCAAATGATACATGATGAGAGAATAGACACCGGGGATTTAAGAATTTAAGATACACATTTTCAAACGTGCTTCTGCATTAATTATCTAGACCGTGGGGAAGTGAAAGTTGAGTGGAATACATGCCTCCGAAACTAGAAATTGCGATGACATTTAAGATTAGGGATGAAACACAACCAATAAGGAGCAGGTCACATGACCTCTAAAGTATCCAAAAGTCGGCGAAAGGAAGGGCAAATTTGTGCAATGGCAACGTTTGGTGTTTGCTAGGAAAAACACCTTATAGTGGCGTGTGAAGGAGGCAACAAGTACGGAAAGTTCATCAAGGTCCGTGTTCGCGAATGGACGGAGTAACACACGTTAGGTGGTTATCGAACACTCTGTGTTAGCGAATGAGAGAAACTGCACACATTACATCATTAACATGTTACCAAACTCTGTTGTATAATCCTCAAGAAATGCTATACTGCGCGAAGTAATGCTCTCGTGACGTCCAGGAACGACAACGCGTACACAGCTACATACACCACTCGGCGCGTCCTAGTAATCTACAAGTTCACTCGCGACTGTGATTCAAAGTAGCCGTCATGTGACGCGCATAGCAACGTCCAAATCCTAAATCTAACGTGCGAGTAACACCAACAAAACAGTGACGAGTGGAGAAGGCTACATGTATAAATAAACTTGCCATTCAACTGTCGTGTTGTCTTCTATGTAATAATACCCATACACTGTCAGAACGCACCCATTCCCTGAAACCCCCAAAAAAGAGAATCCATGCAGACCTGCCCTGAGAGAAACCCCTACCTGTTTTAAACCTTCCATCCGTAGCCCTCACCCGTCACATACCCTATCATATGCGGTGTTGCGTGCCGGGAGGGCTCAACGAAGTACTTAACGGGGAAGCACTGCCTCAGGAGAAAGAATAAACATTGCTACTATGCTGTTAGTTGACCTAAATAAGTTAGCAATTGTGTAAGGAATATGAATGAACAAAACATAAACAGTAATGTTTACCGAGGGACGAAAGGAGGAAAGTGATTTGAAGCATTTGAAAGGGATTGTGGAAACACATGTATCGTGTGGAATAGGCAGCCCATAATACGTAATATAGCTTCTTTGGAAACACCAAGTGAAGAAATAAGAAAGCTGAAAGCGATAAGAAGAGAATAATTTTTATTTTTGTAGTAACGTAATTCTATTTGTTCTGACTGCACGAAAATATACATTTTATTCATAAAAGCTATGCACTACTTGTAATTGCTAAGAAGATTAATATCTGAATTACCTTCCTTATATGAGAATGCGTGTGTACGTACTTACGTACGTAGGTATGTATGTATGTCGTGATATACTTTTTAAGGATAGTTAAGTGCAGAGGTTCTACTCTAATTAGTCCTGGACCCGTAGGACCGAGGACCCGGGCCTCCTTCTCCCCAGGAGCGATGGATACTCCGGGGCTTTGTCCATACGGCAATACCTGATTTCTTAAAAAGCCCCCTCCCGCTGAGCAAAACGTCAAGACGGGATGGAAGTGCATACGCCACTTACGCGCGTCAACCCCGCAGTGAAGCCTACCGAAAAACTGGGTGGGGCCGCCTGGTGATCTAGCACACCTACTAGCTCTGCAGGCTAGTACCCGGGACTTGTGAGGTAACCCTCTACCCCCTCCGGGCGGCAGTAGCTTGGCCGGAGGTACGCAATTCCCCGTGGGAGTCGGGAACACACTGCCCCCTCGAGTCCAGCCCAATCAGTACAACTCCCCTACGGGAGTGGCTCGGCAGTTCGGCCCGAGGTTCCTCTAGTAACGTCAGAGGTACCACGAGTGCTAAGGGTCCGCAGCGCCCGCAACTCAGCAGCTGAAGGGGACGGATCCCCTCCCCACGGGACTTTTTAAGGACACTAAACTTTGTGGCGTTTCCTCTTATTTGTTATGAAAATTTAAAAGGACCTTCAACCTCACATAGAGCTTTTTCTAGACAGCACAGATGAACAAAGTTGCACTTAACAATATAACGGAATAGGTATATCTACTCAAATGCAAACCAGGCAGGAGAGAAATAGACCTATGTAAGCCTATCTGTGGATACGTGACGTACCTCTTTCTACGTCACGTACCTGTAGAAGCAACTAACTATGATGAAGGGTTAGTCAAATTAATCTCTTTTAATGCACTATCTGTAAACTTTCTCTAAAGTTCCGAACTTTCTTCTGTAGATAACTTCTGTAACTTTATTTCGATAGGAGGCAGGAATCGTCGGCCAGCTGCATTAATACTTTTCAGGAAGTCCTCTCAAATTGTTTCATGTTAATACGTACAGGTAAAATCGTGATTGACTGGAATTTAAAGTTAATGAAATTTGCATTGAGTTCCATGGCTGTTCCAAATATTCTTTACTGTGTTATAGAAAAACAAATTAATCGCAGTTCAGGACGCTAACCTGGATAAAATACTTGAATGTTTCCAGAAATTGAAATTAAGTTTTTATTTCTTTCTGCTCTTTAAATTCTGCAGGTTTCAAAGTACCAATGCATATTCGGCGTGAATGACGGATTTATTTTGCTCAGTGGTCTCTATCGGACTTGAGATTATTTTACGTTCTTTTATCACTTTGGAACTATCGATTTACTTCCTTTCCGAAGGAAGCCACGCTGAAGATCTTTAAGCCAAATAAAGAAGTAGCTCTTCGACAGGTATGAACTCCCGACCTCGGAAACAAAGGTTACCATAGGACGACATATGTACCGGCCTTCCCTCTGTTGTTTCCCTTCATTATTGTGTTGCATATTTTGTTAAAATTAGGCTGCTACTAATGACAGAAAATAGAGCAGGATATTACAAACGCTAGCGCTTGTTGCCTGTATTTGGGAGATCGTGGGACCCACCATTTCCTTGGCCGACCTTCCTTACCCATGGCATTCTTCGTAGACTTTTCCGGATTACTAGTGCAATGCTGGGAAAAGTAATTATACCTCCTGAATTTACCGTACGTTCATTTTAGCTTTCTTTCTAGCTGCCTGTTTTCGGGTTTCAATTCTTGGCGGGAGTTTTAGTATACATGGCAAGTGCATTAATAGAACAAAATTAAATTAAAAACTGTAAAACTTCCTTGGCACCTAATTTCTTAAAACATGCCATATTTTATGCCAGGTATTAAACATTTATTCATACTCCTTTCATACACTGCAATTTACAGACGTATTTTTAAAAATAATAAAATGGAACAAATTCTATAACACAAAGCAAAGCATATTGTTACTATTATTATTGTTATTATTATTACTGCACATCATTGAATCTTAGAATATTCGAATAAATAAAAACGTCATTAAAATATTTAGCATATTCTAAGTTCACAGCATCAAACCTGCATGAATTGCTGCTGCAAGAGGAATCACAACAGGGTTTTCCGTTTGATCCCATTCATTGTAATAATGGTTAGAACGCAGACACTAACATTTATGGCAGCACCATAGTATACTGAACAAATACAAATAACTTTCCTGTTTTCGCCCCGTAATGTTTTAACACGTTCTATCAGACGCAAATTCTACACCCATATCTATTGCTTTCCAATCGAGCGTGCTGAACGATAGTTCCGTTATTTAATAGCATGTTACTTGAAAGAATGTAACAGTATTTCGCTTTTACAACAGCAAACAACGTATTTATTGTCATGTTGCTTTCCACATCCGTAATTGTAAGTTACTGTCATAAGCCATAAAATATGGTTTCCATGTATTTGTTTCTGACTGAAATAAATTTGGATAACAACTATTTCTTTGCTGTGATAAACCGATCTATAATGTATTAGAGTGTCTTCTTCAGGGTTGTTGGAACAATTCAGGTTAGGAAAGGAACAATAGTTATATATTTTATACTAAATAATAATGTAATAATTTTATATAATCATATGCATAACTATTATTTTTCTTCTTCTTGCAACAAATCATTCAATATGGGAAAGTTATTGGAATTTAATTATTTGTATTTTAATGGAGACCATCTGTTTTATATCATTAACTTCAGGGACTTTCACCATATAAACGCATATCGTATCAAACATTTCTCAAATGGTCAAGGATTTTTTAGGAAATGTTTTACTAAATATTCTTTACCAAGTGATGGTTGTAGCTGGAGACACCTTGTGATGTTAGGCTGATATGAGGTTGACAATAACCAAAGGATCCCACAGCTTTAACCGCACACTCCAAGTTGTCAGAGTACTCCACATGAGCTAAAGTACGTCTTGTTTAGAGACTAAAGAGAGAGTGTGTGTGTGAGAGAGAGAGAAAGAGAGAGAGAGAGAGAGAGAGAGAGAGAGAGAGAGAGAGAGAGAGAGAGAGAGAGAGAGAGAGAGAGAGAGAGAGAGAGAGAGAGAGAGAGAGAGAGAGAGAGAGAGAGAGAGAGAGAGAGAGCAGTATTGCCCGCGCTGTTGTAGACAACCCATGACTGCCTACATCTCACATCGGACTACTTCCATACAACGTTCCGATTTGCTACGCCTGATTTTATTTAGCTATCAATTTAATACTTCCAAGCGCAGCGCTTTGAAGGCTACTGGTAGATGGTTGTAGTATACATATACCTCCGTTAGGGGTTTCTTAGAGGATTCCGGCCAACTGTTAATATCCTCAGCTTCATTTTCATCGGATGCTCTATTACAGCCGCAGTCTTCGAAGTCAAATTATTCCAAAATTGTCCAACATATCGTCAATTAATCCATAATTTTCCCAGCACGTTTCTTCTACCTTCACCTGTCACAGGCATCCTTTCGATATTCTGAAGTAACTTTTAGTGCTGTATTGGGTAACATCTTACTTACAACTCGTTGTTTAATACCACATTATATTTCTGTTTTTATTTAAACTCATATTAGCTCTTAAGCATTCATATCAGCGTTTCTTGTTAAATGTTAACTCGAATATCTTCAGTTTTCCTGTGAATATTGTCTTAGAGATCTAAAAGTAACGAACCAAATGACACAGCCCCTGTCACCTAGGAAAACTGAGACGACATATAACTTGATATCAGAAAGACATTAACACAAACAAACGAATAAATATAAATAAATGACGTATACCAAAATAGACATATGTCATAATGCTAGCATATACCCCGGAGACCGTCACAGTGACAAGGCCACTCTGCGAAGGTCAGTAAACTCCCTTTACAATCCCTGTAACCAAACAACCCTACTCTATTGTCTGTTTTGCCCTCGAAGAAAATTTGGTGCCATCCAGTCGGAAACCAACCCATTGTTAAAATCCCATGCGTGCTTCTGACAACAGCCTAAAAGATTTTGACCGACGTGCAGAACGCATGCTCCCCCATAAATTTTTGCATGCGGACCGTTAGAGAAAGCGTCTCTCATGTTAGGTCCGAAACTGGAAATTCTGAACACTGATCTCAAGTGGGGATAGCGACCAGCCAATAGAAAATTTATATTTGTTCATATGATTTTGCAAACTCCGAGAAATAACTGGAGTGGGGGTAATTCAAAGTGATGGCGGAAAGTAGGTTTTGCTAGTAAGAACAATTCGGTCCTGTGTTCTACCTGAGATGGACGCGCATTTGGCGCCACCTAACAAGTACACTTCCACGCCATGCACAGAGACAAAGTCAATATCTAACAATCTCTTCAGTGAGAGTTAGTACAAAGAGTAATATATAGGAAAGACGATAAATATATCCAATTCGACCACGCAGTGCTACTGCCTATGCGCTTCACACCACAATACTGACAGTGACGCTAAACACAGCAACCACACCGACGATGACCTTACGGTGGCGAGCAAAGGAGTCTAAGGACAACAATAAACTTCTGTCTACTAGATTCCAGGTGTCATCATTCAATCCACAACCAGTCAGGACGCACCCACTCCTGAAGTACAGATGAGAGTTCTCATGCGGGAGCTACAAGTCACCTCGAACCGGTTACAATCTCCCTTTCCTTAACCTCCTCACGCCACCAATCCTTAATTATGAGAGGTTGAGCACAAGGAAGAGCTCAACGTGTTTCGCTACGGGTCGGACCGCCTCGTAAAATAGTTTTAGAAAGATGGTGTTATAGCACACACACTACTAGAATTTCCATATTAGATGTGCGTGACCTCTGCGGTGATTCAAGTCGTGCCAAAATCTGCATACCTTTAGTGACATCCAGGATTCCCATATATCTCTGTCTTGATTGCTTTCTCTGGAAGTTTTAATGACCCAGATTTATTTAAAACATCAAAAAACTTATAACATATTCGCAGAGATATATGTTACTATTCCAATTTAGACGTTAGATAAATGTTTTGATGATTTGCTTTGTAGGCTGTAGGATAAGAGCCATTTGTGCAAAAGGATTGTTAAGAAATGGAAAGTTCCCTATGTTAATAGTTTAGCATATTAATGACATTAATTAATTTATTCAAATAAAATACATTGTAAAACTTGATATAAGGGAACAAAAGTGAATCTGTATTTGCGATAGATGTTACATATTAAAGATAGTTGGTTTTGGAATATGTATTTCAAAATCAATTTATACAACTATTCATGGAGGAAACGTAATATTTAAAAAGTATAAATTGAATATAAATTGTTCAATCAATATGGAACGAAATACTTATGTAGTACTGTACAAGGTTGCGTAACGTTACATACAAAAATTAAAGAACATAGGAATAGATCAGAGGTTTATGTGAAGCATTTATATGTAGGAAGGTAAATTTTGTAAGTGATCTATCAATAATAACTGAGCAATACGTGGCTCTTAGTTTTCCAAAACTGATACACTTTGTTTTACATTTTAAGAGAAATTTTTAAAAATGTTACATTTGTCAGTCTTAGCTAGCATATGTAATTTCTTTTCTTACACGTTTAAAGCTTCTATTCATTCTTGACATTCATCTGATCATACAAAAAGTTCCATCGCAAACAGGTCAATGCTTGTCTAAACTAACTGCAGTTAAATGAGATGGAGAACTCTCCTATTAGGAACTCAGCTGGAAATGGAATAAATATGGTTTTATAGTGTAGTTGTGTTACAACTAAATTTTAAATATTCCTTTAGTGATTTGGTTACATGACTATTTAAGCCGGTAAATAGTTAATACGCAGATAATATGAACCCGAAG
Organism: Mantis religiosa; assembly: GCA_030765055.1. Taxonomy (NCBI): domain Eukaryota; kingdom Metazoa; phylum Arthropoda; class Insecta; order Mantodea; family Mantidae; genus Mantis; species Mantis religiosa. Next base: position 305,007,944 of record CM060948.1, on the reverse strand, counting down.
CAGCTCTAAATAGAGGTTTGAATTAATATCTCAGCCGTCCGTTAAAAAACTCAATTTTATTTTAATGCCTAGCATAACTTCTACAATTCCTCACGTCAGGCATGTATTGTACTCCCAGCAGATCATTCTCTAATAGATCAAATATGCTAGGTATATAATATCCCATCTAGGTACTCTTTTTGCCTCCTCGAATTCATTTTTACAGTTTTATTTCCATAAATGACACTGGCGCACTCCTGTATACATGCCCTGTTTCAAACTTTGAGGCGCAATTGCTAAAGCAGGTGCAATTTTCTAAACAGAAAGTGCAAAGCGATGAGACCATTACAGTTGGAAATAAATACGAATATTAACAGGTTGAATTTGAAAATGGACGATAAAATACCTACTTACGAGGGGGGGGGGCGACCCAAAAGAAACCGGACTCCGAGGGCGCTGCCACTCGTAGACGTAGTGCAGGTTTCTTACGCTAGATAGTGTTAGTAGAGACCTTCATGAAACAGCTGTGCAGACGGCGTCAGTGTAGAGCTGAACGTGCAAGGGTGTTACTGTGTTTCTCTGACTGTTGGTGGGTTACTTCTGCGAAGTCGTTATGACAACTTTGAAAGAACAAAGAGTGCGTGTGAAATTTTGCTTCCTGCTTTAAAAAACTGCAACGGAAACACAGCAAATGCTTCAGGAAGCCTTCCAGGAGGACGCTATGAGCCGCACACAGGTTTTCGAGTGGTTTCCACGAATGAAAAAGAAAAGCTATTACGGGAGCGTTATGGGGATATGGAGGTGGTAAAAACAGCTTCGCAAAGGGCACTGGACAATATCAAACTTGAACAGTTCCAAACATGCTTCCAGCAGTGGGAAAAGAGACTTCACAAGTGCATCACATGTAATGGAGAGTAGTTTGAAGGCGACTGAAGTAATTTTTTAAAAAGGTCCATCAATAAAGTTTTTATGACAACATTCCGGTTTCTTTTGGGTCGCCCCCCCTCGTATATAATTGTGAAGGGGCTTGGTTGCATATTTAAAGTGTTACCATTTCTCATATGCATTATGTTGCAAATAATACAATAGTCAAAGTAATTTTAAAATTTAAACATTTGCCGAAATAAGTAATGCTGCAATTTAAGTAACACTCCAGTGTGATGACAATCTTCAGCACTAATACTTCATAAACCTAATGTTACAATAATTCAGTTTTGTGTTAAATGCTAAAGAAATTTTGCCTACTGCAACTGTACAAACAAGATTTATAAAACTTAAAACATTAAAGAGGGTACTTCCTGGCACTCTTTTTATCTCTAATTTAGAAGTGAGTAATATTCTTTCATATGCTAGACAGGTAACAAAATGCAGAATTGGAGCTAATAAACTGATTAAGAAGGAATATAAAACTTCATTTATTGGTCCTGGAGAGATTTATGAAATCAGAATCACATACCACAATGGCTCAAGAGATAATTTCAGGAAACATGGACCAAATATTGTTGCCAACCTCCTGCCAAATTAACCTTGAATTTTCGCTTCTAGGAGAGAAATTATTAGAAAACTAGTAGACTTATTCACTGTAAATAATCAGATCAAGTAAAACTTATAGACTAAAATTATTTCAAGGAGCCCTGTCTTTAGACCATGTAGCACTGAAACTGAAAAACGTATACTGCCTGGATGTGAAACACTGGAGAGGTGCAGATCGTAGTGTGGTAGATAAGGACACAAGTTAGTGCTAATCAATTTATCTTCCAAGCAGCTGGCGTAGTGCTAACGTTACACTTAAGGCGCCATGGCACACGCTCAGAGCAAACACAATGCATACAGTCTAATCACACCTTCGCTTCTGTCGCTTCTGTATCATAACTCACTCTAAACTGTGCTCGGCGTGGTATCAGAGAATGTTCACTATCACTGTTTGCTGAAAGCCGAAAATATTCGCTTGGCACGAACGAGTTTCTTATATACATAGAACTGGTTTCCTAATCCAGAGATCACAGTTTAAATTTTCAATTGGAGAGTGGGAAATTTTCTTTATCCAAGATTATTTCCTACACTCCATAGAGAGTTTTCCTGTTCCTAAAGAAAATTCAACACAAACACAACTAGTAATACAATAATGAACAAGTAAACACAACTGACGATGAGCATTTGTTCCAAAGGCAAAGCCACCGATAAGACCTTAAGATTTTAAATCTGGCATATAAATGCAATTGAAAATTCAAACAAAAAATATTATCAAATTAATAAAATAACGAAATTATATCTATGTAAACGGTAAATTGGGGTATAATTAATCCTAGGATTGTATACTTGGACGGAAAACACTGGATTTTAAGTACCACATTTGATATTTTTGTGCTGTTTAGCCTTTTAGTTACGCTGCTCAGAGACAGGGAGCAAAAATACGAGGGATATACGGACACAAACATAGACGTTTTCTAAAAATTATCTCCTTCTAATACAAGGAGGCCATAAACGTTTATTTCCGGTGAAATATTAGTATCAATTTTTCGTTGCATTAAAATACTTTCTCCATTTCAAATTTAGTAATAGAGAAAATAACAATGTTTGTGCACTAAATGATATCTTAAAATTTCCTGGAATCGTCATTGCTGATATCCTTAAAACGTGATGTAACCGCAGTATCAGGCAGCGATTAGGAGGCGGCGAATTATTGGAAATCAGATAATTAAAAAAGAAGATATTTTAGTAAAAATGCTTTGCTAAAGGTATATAACAATCTTGTTATAATAATATGAAATTAGAATGGATAGAGTAATGATTAAGATAGCGATTGACTTAAAGAATAAGAAGGGAAGAATATAATTTAATATAACGTATATGCTGGCATCCAGGCAAGAAAGAGAAAATATTTTTGTAAAAATCTGTACACTTCGAAGAGACGGGAAGGAAGGACCGTTACCTTCTTTGTGCTAGTAAAAGTTCAATGTATGGGAACTATAGTATATTTCCAGCCAGGAATGTGTTGGGACGAAGGGCTTTCAAAATGCAGTTGAGCATGAACGCTAAAGATATTTACTTCGCTGATTTGATAACGATGTATACTGTTACAAACAATTCAGTGTAGGCGTTCCCCAACTCAGGGTGGGCTGAACGTCAATGAGTTAGATGAGTTGGGCAAACCAATGCGAAAATTCAAAATAAATGAGAAATCAATAATAATGTAATATTTGAGTAGGGTGAGCTAGTTTGGTCATGTGATAAAGTTAGAGAGGGTGTCAGAATAAGGTTCAAACTGAATCGTGGAGTAAGAAAAATTTACTTAAAATGTGATACTACGACAGGAAGGACGTGTTCATGCGCATTAAGAAGAGAAGCGAAGATTTATAAGTCTGAAATGTAGGGAAGTTAAGAATAGCGCAACCAGCGTAAGTGGAAGCAGCATTAGAAGTTTATTAGAGCAAAGTAGTCGCCGTATAAAGAAGAAATAGAAACCGCGCGGAAGTAACTTTAAACAAGTAATCCAGGGTTTCAAGTAAAATTGAATTTATTTTAGGAATTTTACTAACAGGTGGTCACCGATCCAAGTCGATAAGCATACTTAGTAGTAATTAAACCAAATAATTCTGCAACAAACAAAGTGTTATTAATAAGACTGAGTATCCCACAACCACCAAAAGCCATTTCCTACAACCATTCACCTGAGGATAAGAGAACTCATAGCTCCAATTAGAACCTAATCAATTTAACACTGGTATGTGGGTTTGCCGCAGTGACCAAAACTGATATTTAACGTTTTTCTGTTGAAGCTGAGTTTTCTGTGGATTGCTTTAATTCCAGTAAACCCTTGGAAGAGTGATAGTTTCACATTAACCGTTGTTTGTTATTTAAATCCGTTAATACCCTAACTACCTTCCATATTATAGGGCCAGAGTCTTCCCTATATCTTTATCCTATCATTATGAGCAGTTTAGAAATACGTAAATTAGTATTTGCATGGTTTTAATCAGTTTCAGTACCATGAAAACTAATTCACGGGTATAGGAATCAGAAAATTAAATAAAGGAAGCCCTGTATTGCGCTACACATTACAAAAAGAGATAGAGAGACCGACTTCTACTACTAAGTAGGCGGTAAAATGCCTTTTATAGCATTTTTCAGTCTCAATGGAGAACGTTATATACCGAGCAAGAAAATTGCCTAGAAGGCAATCGGAGCTATAAAATTTATATACAGAAATGTGTAGTGTACCCTGGGGGTGGAAGTAAGAACGTTAATGTTGAAGGAGCGGTGCTCAATAATTTATAAGTACAGCTGGTCCAGGTGGTGGAGCGAGGGCGTGTTCAGAATTCAATGCTGCTGCATATGAAGCCTAAAAGACAGTGATATCTAGTGTTATGGAGAGTGTAAAGATGTCCTCCCCAGTCCAAATGGACTTGTTCTCAAGTTACAACAGATTCTTTCAATGTAAGGTCCGTTTTGTAGGAGAGTACGAACTACTAATCATGTTTCATGATTTATTAATTTCTTTACTAATTATTCAAATTCGATAATTCGTTTACACCTGAAGTATATTTTTGAGGGGGTTTTCATGCGCAATAAAATACATTATTAGAAAAATATCTGTGTGTAATATCTGTAAATATTCGTAATTTCGACAAAAACCAATTTTGTAATTTAAGCTTAGCAAATTCCAAGGCTGTGACATAACGTCTTTTATATAAATACCCTTTAATAGTAAGTCTTTTTTCTATTTTTATATGCTCAAAAATAACTGCAACGTTTTATCACCTCTGAAAGTGCTGACGCTATTCAGTTGTTTCTCGCAATATCACGGCATGTGTGATGTCTCTAGGCCCGTATATAGTAACACGGTTTCAAACATTGGACTATATCAATATGATTTTAGTTCTTCTCTTGTACTTACCAAAAAGAATTAATGCAATATTTCTGCATGCGTTTATCTCGAACTTAAATTAGCGGATAGAAAGGCACCTCGGCGCCTCCCATTGGCCCGCGCAGAGCACATGGACCATCCCTTAAATAAAGGCACGACGCTAGTTCAACTCATTCGCTGACGACGTGTTGTTGTTCTGCAAAAGCAGACATATACTCAGAGCCTTCAACCCAATTCAGAGACACCTCCGTCTCACACAAGAGTGGTGCAGGCGTTGGCGGATGTCCGTAAATTCGGACAAAAGCCACGCCATTCTTTTTAAGAAGCGCCACACCCCCGCTGACTGCCCCAACTTCCACTTCAGGGGCCGTAGGATAGAGTGGACTAATTCCATCAAGTACCTGGGCGTTCAACTTGATAGAGGCCTAACTTTCCGCGGACACATCAGGGAACTATCGGCACGGGTGCAGGGGGCTATTGCCTCTCTGTACCCAATGCTGGGTTCGCGCTCGATGCCAGTCCGCTTAAAGCTACACCTCTTTCGAGCGCTGATAAACCCACTTATGTTGTGCGCCTGTGAAATCTGGGGCATTGCTGCAGATAGCTGGATAGCATACCTTCAGCGTGCACAGAATAGAGGACTCCGATCCATCTATTCTGTGGGCCGTTCTTTCCCCGTGAGGTTGCTTGACGAAGCTTCACTTCTCCCATACGTGGAGGACGAAATTAGGCGCCGGGCGACAAAATTTTACGATAAAATTCCTGCTCATAGCAGCGCCCTGGTTCGGTCTCTAGGAGACTACGATGCTGCGAGACGCCGCTTCAGGCATTACCGGGTACCCCGTATTGCTTGCGGGCATCCGAGGTAACAAAGGAGTTAATCCTTACAGCAGCACAAGCTGAATTTCAAAACTCCAAAAGAGCTGTTTGGCTACAAAATTTACCCACTTTAGGAAAATAAAACACCATGGTGTAAACAAAAAAGCGGTTTGGCATCCTGTACAAAATTAAAGAGGAGCAAAAAGCTACTTCAACAAATTTCCTCAACAAAAGGTAGCACATCATCCTGTAAACATTACAATTATCAACCTGCGGTCAAACCCAAAACCTGGGTGGGTACGCAGCAAAAACCTTCTGGCTGTTAACAGCCTGTCAGTATACGACTTGGACTTGGACTTCAACTCATTCAGTATATTCTGAAGACGGGAGCAATGTATGATCCCGAAACATCGGTACATCACCACATCTACACCTGGCTTGAAGCCAGAGAAAACTTGTAATATTCACGCCGCCATGGCAGTTTCAGTTCCTATAACAAAAGAGCAATAACATGTACAGACTGCGGAAATGAAATTTTCAAGAAAAGCAAAACGAGTTAAAAGTTTGGGTCTAATATATAAAGAACTAAAGGGAGAATTAAACATATTTCCTTATTGGACGTACACAGATAATAGGCAATGATGTATACAACATATTCAAAGAATGGGAAATGGCAAAAAATAGTCAAACAAAAAATGGTAACCAGAAGGAAGTCGAGAAATGGGATGAGCTGGCAGCTAATGGTTGGAGTATGAATGAACAGACTGCAAGTGTGGTCCTAGAAAGTGAAGAAAATTAAGACAGCCGTTCCTGGAATTATGTTTTTTTCTGCATTAGAAATGATGACAACCTTCTTTGGAGACATTTGCAACACATAAAAGCTTCTTGAAAGTCATAAATAATTTGGCTTACAGTTAAATGAAGAGTGCTTTACTTGCTCAGCAATAAAGAACAATGAACCCTCGGTTTTCACCTCCTGAAACGAACGATGCATTTAATGTACTTCTCTCTATATTGACATCTTAATGAAGAGATATTCATATTGCGGCAGATGACTTCTATATGAACTACGTAACTTCTAGGACTAGGGACCACTAGAATACACTATACACTTCGTTAAGGATATAAGATATAGTGAAAAGGGTATAGATATAAAGTGTAGGTTATATAGAATGGAATATCTTATTAAGTAACAAAGTACTTTAGTAGTTTTAGTTAATTGATGGAAATTAATCATTTCTTCATACTAGCCGTATATAGGCTAAAGATTTTGATGGATAGAGTCAACTTGAAAAATTCAATGCCATGGCCGGGATTTGAACCACGGATCTCCTGGTTTCCGTCCAGTCGCTCTAACCCATTGAGCTACCATGACCTACGTGCCGTCCTGACATTAAATTCTCTATTTGTCTCGTGTATTTCCCCGGTTGACCGCTCTACTTAGTAGTTTTTTTTTATTTTATTACACTATGATGAGTCTTCATTAACTGGTAGATGTGCGTGGGTTCATGGAACATATATTAATATAGCACAATAGATGAACGTCGCACTTTTATTATCGGACAGCAGGAATTTCGACAAGACTAAAAAAATCTACCAAGGGAAACTTCAGTTTTGTTATGAAAAACGCCTTCAGTCCTTTGAAACTTATTTGATTATTTTACATGTGCCATAATTGTAATCTTTAAGCTACACATTAAATTTGGAATATACAACAATATGAGCATTACATAGTTTAACGTGTTTTGTTGGGAGATATAGACTAGAGTTCGTCTTCAGAGTATGTTTATATCTAAGAGTAAATCATTTAGTACTGGTCACTACTTTAAACGTTTAAATTGTTATACACAGAAAATTTACTCATACATACATATTTTGATAATATCATTTTTGAGTTCCAAAGTATCATATGCTTTTGCACAGGTGTTTTACATCTATGTGGTCTGCTTGTCTTTGGACCAATTATCATTACTTGTTTCTGATTTTGAAAGATGATAGAGAAGTGAAATAAAAGCACTTCACCTGCTCCTCATAATTAAATCAGAGATCAAGTATATTTTAAATACAACTGAAAGAAAACTAAACTTGGACAACAAAGGAAAAAGTCTTTGAAGGTCTTCTTGGTAGTACAGAGAAGCGATATTGATGGACTGCTGAAAGCTATCAATAACTCGTTCTGCCAAAATTACCATCCTAAAGAAAGCATTGTAGACATATTTTCCAGACAAATTGCAATATTAAGCAAATACATAATTTAGCATATTATGTATTTTACTATTCAAAACCCGTAAAAGATGTAAGAGTATATCGGGGAAGCTATCATCTGATCATTATCTATTAGTATCCAAGATACACCTTTTAACAAGATGGAGGAAAATGAAACGTCATGAAAGAATGAATGAAGTAGTATTCAAAATATACCTATTACAAGAAGAGAGAATAAAAGTTTTATATCGATCTGCATTTATATTAATCTGAATACTTACAAAAAACAATAAATAAGCCAGCATGTCAATGAGGAATGGAAGAATATTATACAAGCTGTAAAAACGATAGCTAACGAAGAGTTGGGTAAAAAAAAAAATATCGTAAGAATAAAAGATTAAGAATAAAGAATGAAGACATTTAAAACGCAATAAGAGACAAGAAATTAGCCCATTTACAAGCGATACAACAACAAACTGATGAAACAAGGGAGATATATAGGGAAGAACGAAATGAAGCGAAAAATATTGTAAGGAAAGCTCACCAAGGGTCCTGGGACAAATTTATTAGCACTGTTGAAGATGATATACATGGAAGTAAATGGTGCCCTATAAAGTGATTAAGCATCTAGATAGTGAAGAAAGAGATGAATAAAATATAAATGTAGTTGGAGAAGAACAATGGATTATACATTACAGAGGTTTGTGGTATAATAGTTCTTTGGAAGAAGAAGAAAATTATGACCATATATTCGGAAATGTAGATCCAATTACTTTAGAAGAATTAGAAACGGCATTAAAAGAAATGAAGAATAGGAAGGCCTCAGGAGAAGATGCAATAAATGGAGAATTATTGAAATATGGTGGACCGATACTAAATCAAAGAATTTTGAATCTAATTGATAGTTGCTGGAATGGATGGCAGATCCTAAGATCCTGGACACATGCTCGAATTATATCTATTTTTAAGAAAGGTGCTGGAAACAGATGTGAGAATTATAGAGGAATATGTATTTTAAACACAGGATATAAATTATATGCAAGAATCTTAAGTAAATGGTTACAAACCATTACAGATGTTCTACTTTTAGAAGAACAAAATGGTCTTAGAAAAGGATGATCCTGTACAGATGCTACATTTATAGTTAAGCAGATAATAGAAAAAAGAAGAGAATTTAATCTGGAGACACATATAGCTTTTATTGATTATGAAAAAGCGTTTGATCGTGTAAACAGGGAAACATTGTGGGAAATCATGACTCGAAGGGGCTAACCAAATTATCTCATTAAACTTCTAAAATCTATACATAAGGATACAACAATCAGCATACTGGAAATGGAATGTATAGTAAATGGATACATACAAACCAAGGTGCAATACAGGGTTGCAGTTTGTCTCCTATCTTATTCATAATTTATATAGACGATCTGATTAGAGAGTGGATGTTTAAGATTAACGGAGGCATTCATCTTGCACCAAATTTCATTCTTAAGACGATGCTATTTGCACATGACCAAATAATTATAAATAAAACTGAAGGCGAGCTGCAAAGATTAGTATATATTTTACAGAAGTTATGTAAGAATTATAATTTAAAAATTTCCACAAATAAAAATAGACTAATGGCGTTTCGAGGTAAAGACACTATTAGAACCAAAATATTAATTGATGATATTATCTTAGAGCAAGTTACGGGTTTTAAATATTTGGGAACATATGTCAATTAAAACTGTTAAAATGATTTTAAAATATATTACCAATATTTCAGCAAATATGCGGCGTAATAAATAGAAGCCTAAAAAGTAAAACCAGAAAAGAAACACGGATGAAATTTTATAAAGTAATGGCTGTGCCTGCTTTTCCTTTTGGTTCTGAAACATAGATATTAACAAAAGCAGACAAAAACGAGATACAGGCTGCCGAAATGAGATTTTTAAGAGCAGTAAAGGGGTGTATTCTTTTAGATAAAATTCCAAATGAAAAAATAAGAGAAGATTTACAAATAAGTTCTTTAGAAGAAAACAATAAATTATAGAAATGAATGGAGAGAGCATATTGAGAGAATGCCGAGAGATAGGATCCCAAGAAGGATTATAAGCTATAAACCTAGAGGAAAAAGACATCCGGGAAGACCCCGAAAACGATGGTCAGACATGTTTTAAGCCGGAACAGGCAGCATTGCCTAGCACTTGGAGTGAAGAAGAAGAAGACTATTCATAACACAAGGGGTTAGCGATGTTGTATTTATCCTACGCAGAGCTACTTTTGGCAGAATATAGCGTGTAGCGGGCAAGCAATATTACCTATGCTTAATTTCACTTGCCCCTATAACATGGCATGTTAACACAATTCAAAGAATTTAAAGAAAATGTTTTAAGAAATGACAAATCCGAAGTCCAAGGGGACAACGGTATTTTGTCCAGAGTAACTTGTGTCATGATTTGCACTTATCTAAATTGAAAATATCCAAATAACCAAAATTGGGGCAGGAACAACAAGAATGATTCCGTTCGGGGAATCAGCAAATGTGTGACATACATTTAACATCATAGCAATACGGAATAGAAATGGATAGCGAACTAGAGGTGGAAAAGAGTCGGAAGTGCAAGTTTTATCTCAGATACTATTTTCGTTTTTTCCACATTGGGAAATAATATCATACAAGTGGCTTTCTTTGGGAACTACATTTGTGAGAGTGAGAGCTGAGTTTTGATTATATTCAAAACATCATTGGACGTCAATTCTTTTATACAAAAACCCTCATTGGGGATGTCTACCACACGACCACTGCACCCTCTACCTCTGTCTATACACTTATCCTGAGTGGTGTGTAGTAATGGGAAAGTCATGAGATAACCATGTCGTCTCCCTCCGACCACTTAGGCGCGATTGATAAGTTCGTCTATTGGTCCCCAGTGGCTAAGTACATCCATAACAGATCCTTCAGCTCGGTAAAGCCTTCTATGCAGTTGCCAACAACCAAAGAGGGATTTGTTGCACTACATGCAACAGAATTCCTTAAACGAGTGGAATATTTTGTTTTTATAAAAAGGTTTGGTTTACGTATACAAGAAATATTATCGTATGCCATTCATAAAAACGGAAAAAATTACAAAATTAATTTCTCAGAGGGAATCTCATTTTATGGGCTTAACATAAAAAATAAAAATAATAAAGAGCAGACGAATAAGATATTTCTGTTTCAGTCATTAAGTTTCCAGAGAAAGAATTAATACAGTCCTCCAAAAGCAACACGCATCATAGTTATCTCTCTCCAGAGGCAGGCTTTATATTCATCCCAGCAGGCTAGCTGCATAGAAAGTTTTCATATTTCTTTCACCAGTGCAGAACAAAACACATTTTTTATTTCTCCGTGCTAGTAGATATTACGCGTCAAAGGGAGAAATCTACACCGAGAGTTGGCCCACTTTTGACTTGAGTTCATATTTCATCTCTTCTAACATTCCATATAAGCCGATTTATCCTTCAACTCCCGCTCGTTGGTCAACCTACCAGAATCTGCATAATTAAAATCCACTACCTCTGAGTCCACTTTTGTTTTCCTCGCTACAATGGGAAACGTAAAAAGAGAAAGCCCTCACATAAAAGAGATTTCGCACTATTTTTCAAAAGTGCTCAGTGCAGAATAATATAATTCAATTTTTTCGTCCCTCTGACCGAAGATTTGCTTTAGGTGTATGGGCATGAATATTTTTAAGCTTTACTCCCCTTTTATGTAGTTATTTTTTCTATTTGAAAGAAGCAGTTAGGGATCCTTTTATCTCATTTCTGGTCGTTTATTTAATTTTTCACATACAGTTGGGAAATAAAGAAGTGCATTGCTTATGTATAATTTAATGAACATCGCCAAACTCAGCAAAGGAACTTAATAATTCATTATACAGTGCTTAATAAGTTACAAAGCACACTAGATAGTAATGCTGCTTCGCTCGCTTCCTCTATAGAGTTTCACACATATCTAATACTCGCCTCCAACCAACTCTTATTCTTTTTCGGTATGATTTGCTTTAAATTAATTTCCAAAAATAAAACTGACTAATAAGACTAGGTGTACTACAAATGAAATAAGTGGGTAAGAAATAGCTTTTCTTAATGAATTATGCTTTCATTGATGTAAGCAAAAACATGTAAATTCAACATGCTTAAATAATAGAATTTCTAGAGGTTCTAAAATGTACCTATCTTAAACCATTCCCCAGAAACAGAATTGGAAACGAAGTCTGAAATGGAGGCCTGGCGTTGCAAGAGTGCCTCCAAATATCGAATTTCGTTAGGAAAATATCATCAATTAAAAGGGGCAGTATTTCAAGACATTTTTGAATTTTCAAAACTTTGGTGAATAAGAATTTAGAGATATAATGATGATTATGATAACAATAATAATAACAAGAGTCTGCTTATTAACGTACTCTCCCGAGTAAAGTTTCATGTCGGTAATTTAATTTATTGTCAATGAAGTGCCGGAGTTATGGAAGAGAGGAAAAAAAAGTAGGTGCTTGTCGTCTCTCCCCTCTATGTAATCTTTATCTTCTGCAATGTTCTGAAAAGCGGTAATAACTGTCTTGTGTGATTTATTAATAAGCATTTAAAATTATGTAAAAGATTTAATCTACCTAGACAAATCTGTACCTCTTCCCCATACTTGTAATGTAGCGAGAACTACACTTCTTCTGTCGGTAAATGTTTTACGTACACAGTTACATTCCAGCAAAGCAAAGAAGGTCCCTGGAAGGTATGTGCTGTTTTACACAGTGGGACAAGGACAGCGAATGTGTGTGGCAGAGAACGTCTGCTACACAAGGAGCAGACCGTTAAAGAAACATGCGCCCTATTCACTCAGTACACCAAAACCAATAAGATTCATTCACAAAAGTAGAAGCCGTCAGAATCTTTTTGAATGGTCTTAAGTGACATGGGGTGTCATAAACCTGTCCAGGGAGGGTGTGGGGAACCTTCGCCACCCCCTGCATCTCAGTCGTCGGAGACTATCTCTCCTGTGGAGGACAGTATTGTTATCACCCCTTAAATATCCATCCCCTAAAATTTTGTAAACAGCAAAACAACAAAGCTACTCAGAAGCACATTATTTATAAATCCTTAGAATGAAAAATCATTTTATTATATATACCGTGCTAATAGAATTTCTGAATTTGGCACCATATCAGAACTTCCCTTTGCAAAAGCAGTTGCTATGCCATAATAGCCAATCTTACAAATACGATCTAAATTAAAGAAAACGGCCACATCCAAAACTCTTAACTTTTCTTTCAGAAAATGTGGAAAACTTCAGTTTGCTCAAAAGTGTCTCTAACGATTTTGATTAAAATACTCTATTTTTGGTATACTTGCATGAGAAATGAATGTGTTAACACAAGTTATTTCCGGGTTTAGAAGCCATGGTCTGCTGGAGTTTAGATGTCCAGACGCTTCGTCTACACCTGTGGTGGAGATCTTCGGTGGCCTGGTGTAAGTCTTCTTGGAGAAAGTTCATGTACAGCTGAGACGCTCGTGTCGTAGATCCGTTGATCCAGACTGCTCTGAGGGAAAGCTGGTGCTAATAGTTTTAATGGAAAGGAAGAAGCCGTCAAACTAAACAAAACCTGGCATCCGATACTTGAATACAGGCCCAAATGCAGAGAAATCAAGCGAACAAATCAGTTATCAGAGTGGAGATACCCCTGCCACGGAAACACACCCTCCGTCCAAGCCGAGCCAATCCTCTAAGAGCAGCCCAGATATAAATAGGATACCTAGAGCAGGCGTCCCGATAAATTCACATAAAAATCTTTCTGGTAGTTAAATCCTTAACGGGTGGGCACGCAGCAAAAACCTTCAGGCCATATGGAGCCTACCACATCCGAATGGGTTGGATTGGACTGGCGTCTGGACGAAACATCTGGACATCTAAACTCCAGCAGACCTCGGCTTCTAAACTCAGAAGAAACTTGTGTTAATTCTGACACAATCTGGGAAAGCTTCCCAATATTTAAGACGAATGTATGTCAAGAATTGTCTGAAAATAGCCTGCGGAGGCATATTTATTCTGAATGACTTTCATTTAATTAGTACAATATTACACTACATAAAACATTTAGACACCGTTAAAGCATACAGTTCATGAAAAGTACGAATTTTTGAAGTGTCAAATATTTCCGACAGTTACTTTGATTGTAAATTATTTCAAAGGCATTGTTCATGTTTTTGTTTTCTGATTTTGCTACTTCCGTCGTCTTGCAAGGAGCATGTAATTCCAAAGTCCAAAGCCATCGATTGGCGCCAGGTTCTTTAAAATTAAAACTGTCACTTTACCTACCGAATTGTACAACGAAATGTGTAAATCTGAATTGCAAGTTTATCTACATTAAGAAGGAGTTGTAAAGGTCCAGAATTTCAAACTTGTTTAGGGTGTTAAGCGATAAGGATTTTTTCGGGATTTTCCGTTATCCTGAAAGATAAATATTGGGTAACTCAATTTCTGTGGGCCGCGGGCTCATTTAAGCATCATTACACTGACTTCATTCATCGTCTAATAAGGATTAACTTTGGAGGACGCAAATAAAAAATAAATAAAAAGGAGTTAGTACAAAAATGATCTGTAAGAAATGACTGCAGAAAAGTGAATAGAGAACGTCATGCGAGTACGACGGATCAGCTTTTTTAATTAATTTGAGATGGGCTTGATAAAATCCGAGTAGTACATTAGATGACGCTATTAATGCATTTACTCGTCGAGCTTCATTGGGTTTTAAATGGCATGTTCTAACAGAAAATGGACAACTGATAGACGCTTTACACAATGTTTTCTTAATTGAGTTCAAATTTCATAGAAGCGACGTCATTCTAAGTGGAATACAGAAGTATGAAAGTCTGTTAGTTCAAGTTGCATAACATTTAAAACTTCTAAAGGTACTGTAAGTCAAAAGAAACCCTTTCCTTACGTCTACAATACCCTCACCTTAGAGAAGTCTATTGTGCCCTCAATATTACTTAGACCTTCTGTACTTGAAAACTGTACGGCACAGCTGTCCAATTTGGTTTGTCCGTTCGTCCATTCACGCATTCTTCGATCGATGTCTTTTTTATCGTGGCATTCATAGACTGAAATTATTCTGATGAAACCTGTGCAAGAGCTCGTCTTGCTTCTCATTTCTTTAGAATTGCTGCATTTTCCACCCGAGTTCTTGAATTGCAGAAGCTTCCTTTTATTCCTGAGACCATCTGCTTGTAGGTTAAACTTAAAACAGTACGGCTCAAGATAAGCATAATCAAAACAAGAATTAGGAGTATGCTTCGACATCGGTTATAAGTGGATAAAAAAAAAAACAATTGAGATTTGCTTTTTTTTTTATTTTGCGAGCTTTATACGTCCAATTTTCTATACCTTTATTTTTAATCTCACCTTCTACCAGTGCTTGTCTGTCTTTGGGTTACCTTTTAAGTTCACTTTTTTTTTTGTTATTTAAGTCCTCCAACGTTAAGTCATATCGGACAATGAATGGAATGGGTGAAATGATGCTCAAATGAGCCCAGGGTCCATAGAGCTTAGAGCTACCGACATTCGTCTTTTAGGATAAGGGAAAAACCTGGAAAGAACCTTATGCAGGTAACTCACCCTGACCGAGATTCGAACTCGGGAGCTCTTGAACGTGAGGCAGACATGCTACCACTACGCTACCAAGGCGGGCTTAAGTTCACATACATTCAAACTCTCTTACATAGTTTATACTTCTAGACTCTAGGGAAGACAAGGAATCATCTTAGCTAAATTACTCCAGCCCAAAATCAGATCCAGGAATTCTGGATTTGAAGGCTTCCATGTGCTAACCACCAGTGGACAGAGACGCCCTTATATATTACTCTCATATAAGTGCGTTCTTTCCTGTTGTATTCGCTTCATCAGGTAAGTTCCTTGTTTCTCAAGCTGCCCTATTGTGATCGTTTATTTCAAGGTGTATTATGCCATTTTTTTATTTTTGAAGCGACTGCCAGAACTAAGAGGAAGGATGTAATGTAGCACATGTGTGGCGTAGATGTTTCCTCAACAAGCACGGCATCTAATCTTAAATGTATTTCTACCTTAGAACATTATTCTTAAAACGTACTCCAAATGACGTACCTCGTAATGTTACATTAATGGCCTAAAATAAATTACACATTCGTAGTCTTTCATGCATAAAGCCACCAAAGTTCATTAATTTCATATAGGTAATATTTTGATTTACGTTCGTAAAAGTGCATTTGAAATGCGTAGTGTTTAACGCCCGCTTTTACTACCTACGGTACCGCAGGCGATGACACTGATGATACATGAGATGAAGATGGAGCACAGGTGGAATGAGATGGCGGGGAAACCGGAGGTCCCGGAGAAAACCCGCCCCAGCGCCGTGTTGTCCACCACAAATCACACTTTGCGGTCGCCTGGGATCGAACCCGGGCCGACTTGGTGAGAGCCAAGTGGTCTAACCACTGAGCCACGGTCCAGTAAAGGTGCGTCACAGCACACTTTTGAAAATTGAAGTTGCTATAAATTAGCTATTCAACATAGTACTGATAACAAGTATCACTTTTATTAGTTTCACAGGCCTAGTTATGGACCAGAGAAAACAATAAAAAAGATTCTTTCCTCCAAAAAGCTGTTCATGTGTTCAGATTGAACGACTGCCTACAGATAATCTTACGCCTCTGCAGAAGTACTACTCGTATTGAGTTCCAGACTCTTACGTCCCAGTAGTAACCGGTATACTCGTACATAATTCATACCCTTTAAAACGTATGCGTAATATAACTGCGGCCTACTCACAGTCTGGAGTAAAATTTAACAGCGTTGCCTTTAAACCTTTACCAAGCCATTGAGGATTCAGAAAGTGAATTAAAATAATATATTTAATTTACTTCATTAAATATTTCATAGTATGATGTAGCATATATAGCACTGCAATTAGAATCATCATCATAAATGAGCAAGTGCGGAAGATAAGCACTTGATGTTGATATAAGCCCTTTTACGGTTTTATTTTTCATACATTTTACAAATAAAATTTCAATAGGATTACATACTACTCTCCATCTGTTAATATTCATCCGGTATGGTTAATTTATGAAATCGAAAAATATTTCGTACACAAAATTCTGAAATAGAACATGTTTGCCAGAGATTTTAATTCATCTTGTAAACTTTATTTTAACATAATGCGCATTACTACAGAAAAATACGAACCCTGATAAATTAATACACAGTTGTAACAAAGTATGATCTATGAAACCAATTGTGTATGTTTCACTTTCATTTATTTGTTTTTCAGTTTCAAAAACTTAAAGTAGCTACTCGATATTACTTAAGGCTTCTTTAAAGAGTGAATTGGAAAGTGGCAGCTGGAGAAAATATCATAATCACTTTGATTAGTGCCTTCAGAGTGCACTGGTCGCACTAGCGTTTCCAAATTGTAATCATTCAATACGCCTAACACCGATTCAGCGGTATAGGTTTACATAATCGCGCAAAAGAAACAACGTTCCAGTTTTGAAGTTTATACTGAAATATTATACGTTGGTAATTTGGGCGTATTATACAGTCACCGCAATGGAAATCTTTACATATTAAACACAAGTAAAATCTTTGCATGCAAAATGGGCGCAGTTTGTCCTCCTACCACTACACAAAAAGGTGGGCGGAGTTGCAAATCACGTGAGCCTCCAGTGCACAGCAGCAACTTCTTTTCATTAGCAGCCCAGGTCTCAGTCTGCCTCTGGTATTTTTGTACAGCAAGTTGTTTACTGTGTGATGATGTCATCCGATTTTTGATCTCAGTGCACTTTTTGAAGGTGTGTATTTCTGCATCCAATACACAAAATGGGATGCAAGAAGCTCACTTGTGAGGAGAAGACTTGTGCTTTAACTCTGTTAGAGGTAGGTGCCTCTGTAATTCGTATAGCTGCTGATCTAAAGGTTTCAAGACAAGCCTTTAAGACCTAAATATACAGCAGCATCTTTGCCATTTGGCACTACACCAACTCGAAAAGTAGGCTCAGATGGTAAAAGAAAGGCTTCTCCAAGGACTAATGGCCGTCTAAAACGTGAAGTGATAACTAATCCATTGATTACAGCAAAAGGGTTAAAAAGAACCATCCAGAGCTGCTCTAAAATGTTGCAATCTGGACCATTGAGCAACGTCTTCTAAAAGACTTAGGTTTGCCAATTTGTTGTGCTGACAAGAAGTCTCTTCTAACTGAAAATAGAATGAAGAAGAGAGTACATTTCTGCAAAACATATCAACATTGGACATCAGAGGAGTGGTGCAAGGTAATGTTTTCTGATGGAAGCACTTTCAAATTGGTCAGAGGAAAGTCCAAAAAGGTAAGAAGGCCAAAAAATGTCACGGTGTGATCTAAAGTCTACGGTCAAAACTTAAACAACCAGAAAGTGTGATGGTATGGGATGCCTTTGGTGGTAATAGTGTTAGAGGTGGCTTGTACTTTCTCCATAAAAATGTAACAATAAAGGGAAGTAACTATTTAGAAGTGTTACAACACCATTTGGTCACATTTTGACCAATTCGTCAGTGTCAGTTCTTTATGCTTGTTGGTGCCCCTGCTCACAGAACAAAGACGGTTCAGAAGTTTTTAAAAGACAATAATATACCAGCACTGGCCTGGTAGCCCTCCTGACCTTAATTCAATAGAAAATACTTGGGATCAAATGAAAAATAAACTAGGAGAGCTGCAACCATCAAATATTAAGGAGCTGCAGGAGTCGTGGAAGAAGTTATGGGTGGAAATGGACCAAAAATATTTTGCAAATCAAGTACATTCGATGCTCAGGAAGCCCATGAAGCTGATACAAGTTAATGGAAATATTACCAAGTGGTAATTGTATTGATAAGTTCAAAATAAAACCATGTACAGTCAGTGTTTGTTGTTTTATTACCATTTAAAGATTTCCATTGCAACCACTGTAAAGGTACTGCCTCATAAGTACTGTCGGTTTTTAAGAAAAACAATTATTTGAATGGTTTTCTTACAAGCGATTAACTAATTTTCAAAGCATAGACCATTGCTTGTATGGTTTTGAGCTTCGCTCAGCGAGGTTTATTATTCCACGATGGTATAAATCTGTGGTTTTTGGTGCAAAGCATTTAGTGACACGCACTTGCATTGCTTCAAAGTTGTCAAAATTTCTTCCACGTAGAAAATAAGCAATGGATCGAAAATGATTATAATCTGATGGTGTGAGATCAGGACTGTTTGCTGGGTGTGGTAGCAGTTCAATTCCTCCCAATTCCTGAATTTTTTGGGTAGTTGTTGGTGCAGTATGAGGTGTTGCATTACCATGTCGCAACAGAACTCTGTTCCGGTTAACTAATGCTGAGTGTCTCCGTCTCAAAATTTCTCGAGCTCGTTCCAGTTGTTAAAGATCCACATTTCGGCAGTACTTTCTCTCGCCTCATGGCTGCACGTACCTGGATTCGACGTCGGGACTCCTTCCTCGGTCTCCACGTCGTCGTCTGCTGCTTGCTTTACCCTTGGCCCTAGCTGCTCTCTCCTGCATGGACTCTTTTTGGGTTCTCATGGTGTTAAGGTTGAGACAACACATACCAACGATAATCTATGAACTGCTTTAATTTGTCCTTACTCTTGTAGAACCCGGGCACCTTCAAATAACTGCACTTTCGACGGACATTTTATAATACATTTTACTGGACGCGGCACGGCGTCGGACACACCAGACGGATGTATGCAATACATTTGAGTGCACTGAGCAATGAGGACTGAATGGGGGTTGCTACCCTCTTATATACACAGCACGGCTTCACAAGGAAAAACTAAGAGGATATTGACCCGTGTAACGCTACAGTAAAATAGCTAGCATTCCATTCTATTGTCTGATATCCGCCCTTCATAGACTGTCGCCCGGGAGTGCAGTGTTTCTCACGTATATCTTGTCCAGGTTTGTTACAATATTTTATATCAAAGCCCACAATTTCACTTTCATTAACATAGCTAGTTACAGTTCTCAAATTTATGTATAGTTATTAAACATATTACATAATTAAATGAATAATTGATCTGAGGGCCAAAGTTCTTGTTTCAACATCAATCGTCCGCCCATTTGAAACAAACTCCCAGTGAATTACACCTTTCAAACTTCACCAGACGCACAATATTACTGTGATACCTAACCTATATTTTTGCGATGACTTTGGCAGTTTGGCGGGAATCAAGCCACTCTTTGGAGGCATCGGGGTTGCGGTAATACACCCATTTTTCATCACAAGTGACAATTCTGCTGACAAATGTATTATCCATTGGATTACGGATAAGCTGACGACAGATATCAACTCCACGTACAGCCTGTTGAGGTGTCAGTTATTGAGGTACAGATCTACGGCTTCTGTATGATTTTCCAAGTGGAGATGTGTGTGGAGATGTATGGTATCTTTTGGTGCACCAAGTTCTTTTGAATACCTACGGCTACCTTTTTTGCGGGTTTTCTCGCAAAACTAGGGGTGTATCCTCAATTTTTCATACTTTAGGTCTTACAGAACATGGGAAATGTTAAGTATTTTCGTCTCCATTGTTGAAATGTTGGAACCGCATTCTGCCACACGCTCACTAATAACACCTTCTCCTTCCACTTCACATATTCTTTGAGCTGCGGCAGCGCTTTTGTAATATTGCTTCCAGAAGTGGTTTAGAATGAATTAGTTCAAACTTTGTATCTCCATTTTCTGATTGTTTATATAAAACTGAAGACTAATACATGCTCGAGTGTACGCAACACGAGCTATTGCATCCTGTAAATTGCATTGCCCAACCAAAGTAAGACAATAAATTTTCCAAAACACCAGAAGTAAAAAACCGACTTAATTGATGAGACCACCAAATAATAATTGTGCGCTTTTTCGAAACAAGACTTAGGAGTTTCCTCTGGGTGTGTAGATGTGTGTGATACAAAAATAAATTACAATGTTCACTTCCTTCTTGGACAGCCAGCCAGCCAGCTGAAAAGATTATTAGATATCAACATTTCCGGAGTTTACATCTCTCCCATGATCAAGATATTTATAAAATATTATAACCTCAAATGAAAACTGGATATAACACAACTATAAATAAAGACAAAACACGATAAAAATTCGCATTACTGAACAAAAGACTGTTTTCAGTAAATTAAATGCCAGGTCAGGAAATGGCCTGAGTACATGAACGGAAGATTCGTTTAATGCAACCTTAGAAGTCTGGGCTGACAGAGCATTGTTTTGACAACGACCAGAGAGCCAATTTTCGGGAGACGACCATCTTGGCAAAATGCAACAGTTACTGGGAGCGGAGAATTAAGGAGGCTTTGGTGATTTCCTCTGAAAGGAGCACGCTTAATCGTGATGCTGGAATTCAGTTCAGCTCCTCCTGGAAACCTGCCATACAATTGGAAATTCGTCGAATTGAGAAACAGAGATCAATTCAGCTTGATAATAAAGTTAAGTAGTTACGTTTCTTTGACACAATTTTCTATACTCACGCCATCTCCTGACCTTGCATTTAATTTACTGAACACAGTCTTTTGTTTGGTATTGCGAATTTTGATAGTGTTTTTTCTTTGTTTATAGTTGTGTTGTATCCAGTATTTCATTTGGGGTTATAAGATTTTATAAATATCCTGATGATGTTGGAGATGTACACTCCCGAAACGTTTATATCTAATCATCTTTCCACCTGGCTGGCTGCCCGAGTATAAAGTGAACGTATTAGTCGCCAGGAAAGCTTCAGGTCTTATTTTGTCATTATACTGTGTTTAACTCAGGTGCGCGGGGTGTCTCCTCTAACACATATATGTTTTCAATAATTTCGCTCGTTTTTTTTTTCATCCTTTTCTGGTGGTAGCAATTCGTATTTATTGTTTTATCATGACATTTTTCAGTTAGCAGTTTGACTCATGATTTCCCTGCCAATAATTGTACTGTAATAGAGAAAATAGTTTCAAAGTGCTCCACTTTTACACAAAATACATGCGATGTGTTTTAAACACATTCCACTACACGTATGTAAATTATGTGATATTCTGAAGTATGTTGTTTATAATCATCAGATGCAAGTTGACGCGCTCAATTTCTTGTAATGGGCATTCATGTTACAGCAAATGTTATCGTTAGAATTTTACCAGGTAGATTACTTCCCGATTACGCTTACGACATTTTAGAAAATTGACAATTCAAATTTAATGCTAATTTCTTGGCCAATAAGTAAGTTGGCTCGTAATAATCAAGTTAAGTAGTTATGTTTCTTTGACACAATACCTGGCATTTAATTTACCGAAAACA
Source organism: Mantis religiosa (assembly GCA_030765055.1). Lineage (NCBI taxonomy): Eukaryota > Metazoa > Arthropoda > Insecta > Mantodea > Mantidae > Mantis > Mantis religiosa. The sequence continues at coordinate 304,985,738 of CM060948.1, read as the reverse complement.
GTCTTTTGTTTAGTAAGGCGAATTTTGATAGTGTTTTGTCTTTGTTTACAGTTGTGTTATATCCAGTATTTCATTTTGTGGTTATAACATTTTATAAATATCCTGATGATGGGAGAGATGTACACTCCCGAAACGTTGATATCTAATCATCTTTTCACCTGAATGGCTACCCGAGAACAAAGAGAGCGTATTCGTCACCAGGAAAGCTTCAGGTCTTAAATTACAATGTGTTTCATTGACAGACATACTCTACCGAATATCGTTTATTGTTATAGTACATACATAATCACTAGAAAACTGCTTACGAAAGAATATTTTTTCGACTTCTTCATATTACTAGACACACGTTTGCGGAAATTAATTAAAGTTTTCGTCGTCAATACACGAGGAATAAGGGTGGCTAAAATGATAATAAGATCTCTAAAATATGGTCTTATATGACGGCATTGAAATTCAGTGCTCTATGAATATCATCCTAGAGACAAATACGATAGTGTCATAGCGAGTAATAAACTATAATGTTCACTTTCTTCTCGGGCAGGCAGCCAGGTGAAAAGATGATTAGATATCAACGTTTCGGGAGTGTACATCTCTCCCAACATCAGGATATGTATAAAATGTTATAACGACAAATGAAATACTGGATAAAACACAACTATAAACAAAGACAAAACACTATCAAAATTCGCGTTACTGAACTAAAGACTGTTATCAGTAAATTATATGCCAGGTAAGCAGATGGCCTGAGTATAGAAAATTGTATCAAAGAAACCTAACTACTTAACTTGATTATCATGCTGAATTGATCTTTGCTTCTTAATTCGATGGATTTGCATTTTTTAAGCTCGCTTTCCAAGAGGAGCTGAACTGAAATCCAGCATCATGATTAAGCGTGCTCCTTTCAGAAGAAAGCGCCAAAGCCTCCTTAATTCTCCGCTCTCAGTAAATGTTGCATTTTAGTAAGATGGTCGTCTCCCGTAAATTGGCTCTATGGTCGTTATCAAAAAAATTCTCTGCCAGCCCAGCCTTCTCAGGTTGCATTACACGAGTTCTCCGTTCAAGTTCGATTATTCTAGTAGCGATGGTCCTTCCGGTTTGTCCTATATACGGTGTCCCACATTCACAGGGAATGCGGTACACTCCCGAAACTTGGAAGTCCAGTTTGTCTTTCACTGGTCTCAACAGATGTTTAATCTTCGGAGGCGGCTTGTGGATGGTCTTAATGTTGTATTTGGCGAGAATTCTGCTGATTCTGCCGGATAGATTGCCAGTAAACGGGATGCAGGTTGTAGCGCTGGGCTTATCTGACGCTTATCTGGACTGGGAGCTCTCAATACACTGGCACACAGAGCTTTGTCTATCTCTTATCACAGTCACTTAATACAAGAATTACAGCACCTGAGACTCACTTTCCGCCAAAACGGCTACTCCGAATATGACGTTGAAACCTCGATCACCAAAGCTAGGAAAGGGGTACATGTAATACAGCAAGCGTCAGATAAGCCTACCGCTACAGCCTGCATCCCGTTTACCGGCAATCTATCTGGCAGAATCAGCAGAATTCTCGCTAAATACAACATCAGGACCACCTCCGAAGATTAAACATCTGCTGAGACCAGTGAAAGGCATACTGGACTTCCAAGTGCCGGGAGTGTACCGTGTTTCCTGTGAATGTGGGACACCGTATATAGGACAAACCGGAAGGACCACTGCTACTAGAATAATCGAACATGCACGGAGCATTCGTTTAATTTAACCTGAGAAGTCGGGGCAGGCAGAGCATTGTTTTAATAACGACCATAGGCCAATTTTCGGGAGACGTCCATCTTGTCAAAATGCAACAGTTTCTGGGAGCGGAGAATTAAGGATGCTTTGGCGATTTCCTCTGAAAGGAGCACGCCCAATCGTGATGCTGGATTTTAGTTCAGTTCCTCTTGGAAACCGGCCTTAAAATGGAAATCTGTCGAATTAAAAAGCAAATATCAATACAGCTTGTTAATCAAGTTAAATAGTTACGTTTCTTTGACACAAAGTGAAGTACATTTTAGAAATGTTCAGCACTAAATAAACAACTTTTCCTAAATATTATCGTTTAACGAGATCTGCATATTTAGGCTAGAATTTTGTTCTCTCAGTAACGGTGTAGCAATAATAAATAGTATGTGATATGCACTAGGAAAAAAGATTAAATTGAAAATATACAATTTATTTGCCATGCAGACATCTTAAACATATGGTATTTAAAAGTGAATGTTTTGAGAAATGCCAAAATAATACAATTTTTCTATGCAAAAGGCTATTTATGGCGGGAATACCTCGAGAATCCTTATATGCATGGAGGAAGATGTTGAACCAAGGTTGCTTCCATCTGTTCCTCTTTGAATTATCTGTTCACAGACACACATTGGCTCACACAGACATAATATACATGTGAGGGCGCCCTCACACATACACACATACAAATGTTGGTAACACAGTTTAAGTTTCAGGGTGCTCAAAACATACTGTACACGGAAATCTTGATTAGAAATTGTTGAAATGAATGCCATATAACCCATTGATAGTAGACAACGAAAACATGATTCACTCGGACTTCCGTAGGTGCGCAAAAGAAGTGAATGGTTAAGGAGAAAAGTACATTGATTGGCGGACGGATAAGACGATATTGCGTCGTGCATCACTCGTATGAAGGTTGGGGCGGGGGGAGCACCTACAAGCGGCGTCGTCTCCAGTGACAATGGCGCCATGGCACACAATGAGAGGGGAACCGTGCTGTGGTCAGGCCACCCGTTAGCTTCGCAGGCCTTTTCATTCCGCCTGATATACTGCATTATTGTGCTTCTCTGCGTGTTGCGTATTTGTCCCTCCCCAGCCAGCTACCAGTTTTGTTACGTGCTTAGTAAATATGAACAAATAAAATTCCCGTTTATTATTCCCTTGACGTTATTGTTCTTTCCCTATGCAGTTTAACATCACTTAAGAGCCGATGCAATATCTCTCGGGATTTACTTCATCAATCCTACGGGACCCATCGAAGCCGGATTTATTGATGCAGTACTCTACGCAGTACAAAAGAGAGGGAACAAATGGAGCTAAACAAGAATTCTATATGCTTTATTAAAAATAATTTCTGCAATTTTAAAAACTTTAATTATAGTTAAACTACTTCCCCTCCATTTGTTTTATATTTAACCTTCAGAAACCTGCCTTGGAGAATTGTAGAATTGCTGCACAATATCAATAAAGTTCTAAAAACGTCATATGCAAGTCCCTTGTCTCTTTGTGCTGCGGGCCCAAATGACCTTGCTGTCGACGGGCCCTAAAACACCACACAATCACTCACTCACTCACTCACTCTTAGTACTGCGGGACAAAATACGTGAAAGAGGCCAAATTTTTTGGGCACTTCCTTACTGCAAAACACCTATTAGCATCGTTTGCTCGTTAGCTTCCATAGCCATCGAATAATTCGGCAGTCGCTGTAAGTAGAGAGTTCAAAGTTTATATGAGCTTGAAGAAAATCAGTGCAAAAGGTTAGTTTTACCAAGGAAGATGGCTCCAAAGTGACGTACGAGGCTCCTTTTTGGGAGGCCAGGGGCTCAGTTCCACGTGAATGCCCATAGTGAGCTTTATTTTCACCAATAGGCAAATTCCGAGGCAGTTTATCTATCTCTTATTCCATTCACTCCTATTTCATTTCATGCTTCAGTGCGTTCATGTTTCGGGCGAGGAATCATAACACTGCCAACGAGTGACTCACATATTTGTTCCAGAGAAAATGTCTAGTCTCTGTTTCATATAACTTTGCCCCGCTGACATGTATCACTCCGCGTGCAACTACCTTCCCTCTCATCCTAACTGGCTAATGCTTTCGCGCCATAGGCCATAGGTGGTGCCATCCCGTCACATTTAAACCTGCAGTAAACGTCATAATGATTGCCAGGAAGATAGATACAATCTTGCAAATAAGCATATGAAGGCTTGCAAAAATACAAGTTTATAATGAAACTTAGCAAGTTGGAACTGAATGAATGGGCAATGAAACCGAAACAAGTTTATAATGAAAGGCCTTCGGCCTTATCCACTGGGATTTTTTTAAACCAGCACACATACATTGCAAAAATGCTTGTCCTTCAGTCTTAAAAGTTGTGTTACGCCATACTTGTCGTGTGTCCTTCATTCACCCAAGTCTCGTCAAGGTATCCTGACTTGTATCCCGGTACACTCTAATTGTTCTTAAATAACGTCTTCGCCACACCGCAATATCGCCCCTGGAGTGGTAAGTTTTCCTGTTGCCTTAATTTCATGTCGCGATGTCCCTACGCATCTAACACACCTGTAAGTTCAGAGCACAGCTGTTCGACTTCTCTCACTGACAAAGATGGATTCTTCTCTATGAGTGCATTAAACACATGCAGCGCAATTCTTTTTTCGCCGCTTTGTAAAGGTTTTCGCTTGCGATGCCTCAGCGAAAAACTGGCGGTAAACTCTGCCATTATACATATAAGTACACGCAAAATAAACGATCAATAAAATAATTTAGCTCTCGCACTCGGCATAACACACCTTCGAATGGCGAATGGCGATAAATGACTAATCCAGTTAAAAACAATATCAGTGATAAAAGTCATATCAACAAATGTCACCACTACCTCCAAAGTACGTGCTGTCGTGCCATGTGCTTGAGAGCAAAGGAAACTCCTCTTTTCATCATTTAAGAATTAACATGCATTTCAGATAAATCAACTCTGTTTCATAATATACTTAATTCAAATATTTCGAAAATATAAATTTGACAATTCTCTTTCAACATATAACAATATATTACTATGTTAAATAACGAACAATTTTTTACACACAACAGTCTATACTGCAATAGCAGCCAATGAGAGGTGATATGGCCACGTGACCGTTAAGAGATACGGGGCAAGCTTATGTGAAACAAGGATTAGGTACCTCAGGTTGTATGAGCCGTTCGTCATCCATTCTGTGCTGCTCCGGGTTGAGCATTTGAGTCGGCATTTTTATGGATTTCTGTGCGTCTCTGTGGCTTGCAGCCTTGTCGATTTCTTCGCTACATCCATTCCTCCTAGTGGATGGTAACCAAAAACAAGTGTCTGCAATCCCGATGTGCGAGGCGTGCATTTTTTTTATAACCTCTGTCGTTTAAGGGAACGTTAATTGGAGAACGTCTCATTTAATTTCTTAGGTTATTGCACGTATGGAGTTGACGCAAGTATTTGAAAATCTATAAACTGTTTGAAATAGTTACAAAATTAAGGATAGCTCAAAAAACATTTTTGGCGTGAAATACTGGACATAGGGAGTTGAAATTGTAAACAGATATTTCTAATTTCATTTTAAATTAAATTAAGGGTAGGTATTTCACGGCCTCACAAAATAACAAAGACACCACAGGTTCATGTATTATTTGCTGGTGTCCTCTCTGTCATCGACCATGAAGTAATAACACAATCAAATTTTGACTTTCATTTGTTATGGCATTCTTGTATATTATGTTGGTTACTGAGAATAAGCAAGGTTATATTGACTTCGAATGTGGCAACTTGGAAGTCACTTAGCTGCATCATTACAAACTGTGGTATTATTTGTTACTAATACCTTTGCAAATTATTATTTTGCACAAAAATTTGTATATCACCCTTGCGATGTCCTGATAGCTTCAATTAAATCTTAAAGATAGTTTTGCGGTGTTTCTTTACATGAATTCAAGGAAACGTAAGGTTATTGGGCAAATGCAAACTAAGACTTAATGTTATAGGGATAAACCACCAGATCGTAGTAAACGCCGGTTAATTAATGTGATTAATCTTATTTGTGTACATTTATGTAGGATACCAAATAAAATAAATGTGCTTTTGATGGATCCTGAGACGTTGATAGAGAACTAAGTAACCTAATGCATTTCACTGCTATAAATTCAGATTACGCCATAATCTTTGAACGAATGGTAATTAAAATATCTTGGGTACAGTTTCTGCTTCTGCAAATAATTATTATAAAGTAATAAACAAAGTGATATATGAGACATCCTGCTTCTTAACTCAAATATTCAAAGCCTTACTCCTGCGGTATTTGTGGTTATTCAACCGTTTCCTAATATATATATATATATATATATATATATATATATATATATATACATTACATTATGTTGCCAATTTGGAGGAATAGAATATTATCAAGGAATGTTTTCTTTTGCGGATGAGAAGCAAATGGGGGGAGTCCTGGGGGCAAAAAGTGAGTGAGTGAGCGAGTGAGTGAGTGAGTGAGTGAGTGAGTGAGTGAGTGAGTGAGTGTGTGGTGTTTTAGGGCCCGTCGACAACAAGGTCATTTGGGCCCGTGGGGGCAAAAAGTAAGAGAGTAAGGGAACTGATGGAACAGATAGGTATGGAACATATTTGGAGAAACGAGGAGTATTATTATAGGGGCTTTTGGAAAGAGGTAGAATTAAGGCTGGCAGATTTAGATAGCCAAGTTATATTTACCAGTGTACGGGAGAAAAGATCATTGAGGACGTATAGGGAAATAAAGAGAGTGTGGGGGAGAGAGAGGTACATATATGTGTGTAATAAGTCAGGGCGAGAAAAATTTGCCTGGGCAAGGACAGGAGTTAGAAGTTTGAAATGTATTAGACATGGAAAGATACAGGGACATGCCCAATGTGTGGAGAAGAGCATACAGATTGGTATAGTATACTTTAATGCAAACAAAGATATGAAGAGAAAAAATTTGGCAACAAAAGTGGGATAGTTTTAGGGATGGTCGGGAGGTATTAATAATAGAGAAAATGTTATTGGTACAAGGAGAAAAGAATGTAAGAAATATAGGAGAATATCTGGGAAAAGTTAGAGAAAAATAGTTAAGACTGATGAAGAATAACTAACAATTAAGGGTTGGAAAACTAGAACAGGAATACAAGGGAGAGGGGGGTCATCAATACACGGAAAACCAGGGGTTATGTGTATTGAGACCGAGACATGGGGCAAGCAAGTAGGAAGGGTATGTTAGATGTGAATTAGTCATACTGTTATTGTGTGAAAGAAATTTTACAAATGTCAATGTATCAATGAAATTATATGTAGATTAAAGATGGAAAATAAATAGAAATACAAAATATTATATTATAATATGGTAATACGTATACTTTGTTAGCGACGCTTTTTATTGCCAGGATGACATCATCGAAGTCGGTGTGCGGCATGTTGCCCCGTAGGAGTTATTTTGCTTGCTAGTAAATCTGATGACATGGAGTTGTTCCTTTGGCTAAAACGATCGGTCTGAGCTGGGTTTGATCTCTGAACCGTTGTATCGGAAGGCCACCATCTAAACAAACGAGCTTCCCAGATCGACTTGTGTTTTTGCACAGTGTTCTGCGATTAAGAGTTAAACAATAGATTTTAAATGTCTCCAAAGAAACGCAAGACTATTGGGTAAATGTTACCTAAATCTAAATGTTTTAGACAAAAAAATCAGTAAACCACGAGCAACGTTTCAGTAATTACAACAATGCATTCAGTTATTACAACTGAACGCATACTAGAGAGAGAAAAACAAACCAGGATTCAACATTATAGAATGATTTTAACATTATAACATAGTTTGACTATAATATTATTTAATCCTGAGCAGTGACCGAAACTCGTATAATCTCGTATTCCCTACAGTTTTAATGGTTCGTGCTCTTGCTTGTCACACGAAACAATGGGTTAGGATCCCCTCTGAATAATATCACATTAATTTACGTTATTATGTTATAAATAGATTATGAAGAGATTTAGTTACATTAATTTTGTTAAAATTACATTAAGTATATTAAAACTCATATACCTATGTGGTGTCTAACAGCACATCTGTTTAAGGATATTGCATTAAGCAAAATTACAAAGCTGTGGGGAAGGTATTTTTTCTCCGCTTTGCCAGAAGCACTAGAAAACGAGCAACCCAACTGAAAGTTAATCCCAGTGCACATGTGCTCGTCAAACGTCAAGAGGCAGCCTAAAACAATAAATACGATTAAACAGTCTCTGAGTAATTCTAAGAGAAACACCTTTATATCCCTCGCAATTAATCTGCGCTTATAACGAGGACATTCTTTCAAGTACGCAGACTCTGGCGTGTTAATGAATCAACAGCCACTTTGTCCCTGCTGCACTGGCACTAAAAGCTTAGTGTGTGAGCCAAATTGCCTCCTCAGTTAATTGGCCACTTTTCCTCTAAATGTTCCTCCAACACATTTCTTGCCATGAATTTTCCAGCCCGTCTTTTCATATCATCATGTATTTCCATCACACCAGCTCAGGGCTTTTTATGCTTCCTAATTTACGTTAATCTTGTTTATTGCACTTTTATTTGGCAGTTCGCTACTTTGTTTCCCACTTCTTTATTAAGAAGATATATAACTCAGAAAAAAATCTTCATTACATGCGCCAAAACTTTTTATGTGCAGTATAATAGGAAGATATTCAATTAAACATAGAAAGGAAGCTATTTATTCAGTAAATTATGACAAACTACAGAGGCCGACATAAGTATTCGAACGTAAACATATGTATTACAATTTTAAAGCTACGCAGAGTAAGCATACGTAGACACAACTTGTACAAAGTAAACTTGAGTCTTCCGTTAAACATATAAACTCAAAAATAGCAACTGAAACTAATTTGCACTACAAGGAGAAATAAAACGGTACTTTACATCTGGACATATGTATTCGAACGAGCAGCTAGTATTTAGTTATCATCCCCTTTCTCTGAATTACTGCTGACAATCGTTTGGGCATTGTCTGTATGTGTTGTTTAGTGACTGCAGAGCCCATATTTCTCCACTCTGTTTGAAGAAGTCCTTGCTTCTGATGTGATGCTTCCTTACACGCTCCTCGAGTTCCTTCCAGATGTTCTCTGTAGGATTTAAATCTGGAGATGGGGCTGGGTCTTCAAAGTGTGAGAATTGTTGTACACGATCCAAAGCCTTACAATTTCAGCAATATGCTTCGGATCATTGTCCTGCTGGAAGTAATAATCATGCACTAATCCCAGCTTCTCTGCACTCTTTTTAAGATTGTTTTCAAGAATCCTCTTGTATTCAAATTTGCCCATGATCCCATCTATAAACACCAGTTCCCCAAAGCCAGATGAAGCTATACAGTCCCATACCATCACACTACTGCCATCATGTTACACTGTAGCTGCCATGTTCTTAGGTTACCATTCTGTATTTCGCAGTCTCCACACTTTAAGAAGTCCATCACTCCTGTATAAGCAGAATTTGATTTCGTCCGACCAGAGAACCTTATTACAGAATTTTGTTGGTTTCACCACATACTGTTTATCAAATTCTATACGCTTTTTCTTATTCAACTTAATAACATATGGGTTTCTCTTAGGAACGCGGGAATAGTACCCAGTACTATTCGAAACCCGTTCAAATGTTCTAGTGTGAACCACAGTGCCAAAATGTTGCTCAAGGCATTCTCTAATCTCAGATGCAGTGACTCTCGGATACTGCTTCACCATTTTTGTTATTTGCCTGCTGTCTCTGGTGGTGAGTTTAGAGGGAGCGCCATTTCTAGGTTTACTTACAACAGTAGTTGTCGGCTTGAAGTGTCGAATAAAGCAGAACACTGTAGTTCTGATTCTGTTAATGGTTTTGGCAATTTCAGAGAGAGATTTGTTTTGTTTGTACATTTTTATCATGATATTCCCCTCTGTCACCCTTGTCTCCTTACCTTTGCGTCCCATGTTACTTTTGAGTTCACAATCGGCTGAATAACTTTCAGCACACTATCTCGAGGAATAACATAAACACAACTGTTATGTGGTAGGTGCGTGTAGGGTACGTCCAACCATCTTTCTGTTCGATTGTGTACGTTAGGATACTTATGTCCTTCAATAAGATGGACGGTAGAATAAAAACAGCACAGATTGTGTAATAAATACATGCAAAGTAATACTTTAGATATTTTTTTAGACAAAAAGGTTAATTTTTACATGTTAAACAATTAAACGCTGTAATATAAATATTACAGTATTTACAGTACGTGGAATTTTACATGTTAGATTATTCGAATACTCCTGTCTGCCTCTGTACTTTAAAGAGGATTCAAAGGAAAGCAACTCGGAACATATATTTACGAATATATATAAGGGATGATCTGATTTTATATTTTTAATAATTTTGTTATTCAACCTTAGTTTTACCCTTCTCACAAATCAATAGATTAGTTAATGACGTTCTGCAGGAGTTTGGTTTTTCTATGCAGCTGCGGAAACTAGATAATCAGAGCACATAGGAAGTGGCCTCATGTCCAGCGGGACTACAGCAGACCTCAATAGCCCAGATTTCAGTTTTGAGTTCGGCATTCACGACTGTGCAGCAGTTTTGATCAGGTAGAAGGGTAGCTTTCTCCTCACAGTGGTGGCAGTATGAATAGCAAATATGACGAATAAACTGTAATTCAAGACGGTTCTAAAACAGCACTAAAATGTGGACTTATAATTTATTATAACAAAATAAATTGTAAACTTATTTATTTAGTAAACTGCAAATAATTGTTTTAATTATTAAGACGCTCCTTTTTTACTCTCAACGAATAAATTCTAATTATCATACTGATTAATACTTAACGATAAAGATTAAAGAAACTGTCATAATAACGCCTCTAAGAAATATGACGATATTTTAAAATATTTAGGAGAGTAAAATGTTTTACATGCAGTAGTTTTACAAATACTGTTCATTAGTACGCTTATATACTCGTATCTTTCCCGGTAAACCACTTGGGAGTTCTCATAAACACATGGGACAACTACCTTAATGGCGACTTACAACATGTAAGTACTTTAAAGTACTTTAATACGAGTCAGTTGGAGAATTTAATGTCATATCGGCACGTTGGCCATAGTAGCTCAATGGTTAGAGCGACTAGACGGAGACCAGAAGATCCCTGGTTCAAATTCCAGCTATGGCGTTGAATTTTTCAGTTGGAGTCTACCCTTTAATAGTGTGTCCTACACACGGCTAGTGTGAAAGAACAATTAATTCCCATTGATTGTACCTAATAGTGGTCCGAAATATAAATCCGGGGCCTTAAAGTACTTATAGCATAGTAAGTCGTCATTAAGGTAGTTGTCTCATGTGTTTGTGAGAACTCCTAAGTGGTTTTCCGAGAAAAATACGAGTCAGTTGGAGAATTTAATGTCGTATTGGCACGTTGGCCATAGTAGCTCAATGGTTAGAGCGGCTGGACGGAGACAAGAAATTCCGTGGCTCAAATCCCGGCTATGGCATTGAATTTTTCAGTCTGACTCTACGTTTCTGGAATAGAATTTTAGTGAATATTTGTGAATAGAATATTTGTGAATATTTAGAATAGAATAACGCATAGGATATCTGTGGTTCGCAGTGGTTTCTTTATCAAAGCGTTTCGCTTATACCCATGCATCTTTTGCTATAACACCAAGACCGAATTAGTGCATTAAGCTTGCTGTTGAGTGGTAGGGTTTATTGCCACTAAATGGGAGTAATATACTAACCCAGTTTTCCTATCGTTATTAGCACAGCAGAGTGTCCTCTTAAATCCTTCAAGTAAGAACTGATGTAACAGACATACAGTGGTAGATAAAATACAAAGCCACGGTGATTTACTCACAAGCCGGAATCTGCTGCATATTTTCTACGATCTCCCTCCCTCTCTCACTCTCACATTCTCTCTCTCAAACTCCGGAAGCTATCAAAACGTTTTAATGACTGCCAAAAGAGCTGAGGGAAAAACAATGACAGACCTCCGCGCGATTATCATCATAAAGCAGTCATGGAGGACAGTAACAGCTGCAATAAATGTCGGAGTAGCGTCACGAATAATAAAAAATGTGAGAGAGAAGAAAATGGAGACTAACCAGGCATAAAACAGAGATCGGCGGACCGTAAAACCGTTAATAGCCTCGTGCTGGCAATCTGATGGACGTATTAACCCCCACGGGGCCGGGGCAAAGCCTTTTGTTATATATTTTTCGTCATTTTTGTATTCCCTGACATGTCAATTCTTTACGTTGTTAGGTTCAGGCTTACGCGTGTCTCCGTACATAAAGCAGCTAGCAAATTGAATTATGGCTAGGAAAATAAGCTTTAACGTGCTTGCTTTGTTTGAGGGCTCTTAAATCTGTTAACGTCATCTACAATGCGTTCGCTGGGGTAGTTGACTAATCGAGCGAGACTGGATAGATGTACCTAGCTGGCGGTGTGTCATGAACTTAAGAGATGAACAGCTAGCCAGCGCTCAAACCCAAACAGCAAATAGGTATATGCTAAGCCAACATTAAGCTTTGGATTTTAAACGCGTTGTGATGCGAGTCCAGAGTTTACCCTCATATCGTGTTGACCTGTCCTTCAGTATAGACCAGATCCTCACTAAAAAAACTTTCGCAGGATTCTTTAGCATAATAACGCTTCTGCTTGCTGTTTTATACATTTGAAACTCAGTTATTACAGCTTATAGTGTGAATAGATTGTGCCTTTTTAGGGGTATCTGTACAGGCGCAATAATGAAGGTGCCTTAAAAGTATAGCACTTTATTACTCTTTTTTCTCTCCTCACTGTTAGAAATTGGTGTCTTGCTAAATGAATGGGAATGCATTATAAAATTGAACCAATAACATTCAGAACTAATGCTATGTCTGGTATCAATGAATTGGTGAGAATTTTAGTCTCACGTTTCTTGCGGTACAGTAATTTCCTTTCATGGGAATTTTAAGTAATTAATATTAATATCGTAATAAAAGTAAACTTTTTATGTGTGTAGAGCAATAACGAAAAAAAAAAAACCACTTACCTTTGTTCAGCATTTCTGAAGGTCATAAGAAAACGTCTAGGTTCTGATGTTCACAGACACGAGTGATCGAGATTGTTAGAGCAATGGGAGGTCGGCGCTCAAATCCTTCTGGGATCCTTCTCCCTGATAGGTTTATTCCCTGAAATGTTTCCTTTCCAAACTTCCTTTCCCATTGTCATTTCATTTCATCTATCACCAGTGTCATCGTCTGTGGTGTCCGGTGTATTACGAACGGACGTTGAAAACTACTTCTAAAAATATCTGAAGTCTGTAACAGTAGTTTTGAGTTATATTTAGAAAAGGTATGAAAAGTTTATAAATTTATAAAAATATATTTAATTTGGTGATTGGCCGTACTAATAATTGTATGACGTAATATTGTGACGTGGCATTGAATTGGCCAATCACAAAATTAAGATTGGAGTAACGATAGTTACGAAAAATCAATAATCTTGGTAGAGATGTTTTGTAATCGTGAGTGTGATGAATAAAGGTGCAGGTTCAAGAACTTTTATGTAATAGTTGGAACTGTTTAAATGTAACAAAGTAAGAATTAATCGATATGTTGGAAGTAACCTGCAAGTGACTGGGAAAGGAAGTTCAAGTAAAGTGTTATCCAAATAGTATAATTAAATGCTTACAAAAATTGACTTCCCGAAACTTTATTCCAAACCACGCCTGAAAATTATATTCTCATGACTCTTATTTAATCAAACACAATCATCAAGAAACAACTCAAAATACAAAGAATTAACCCTTTTATATCTGGCTTCTCGACGTGAGTCTTCGAAAAGTCAACGTGCATCCCATATCAAACATAGAAATCCCGTACCAAATTGCGCCCGAACGTGTGACTGATTAAGATGGAGACAAATTAACTACGAATAGAGAATTCCTGTCCCAAGTCCTTGCCTAAATATTTGTACAAAATACTGAAAAATATGCGAGGTCTGGATACCTGCTTTTATCTCTTACTCCACAGAAACTGAAATCAGAAGAAAAAATCAGAAAATATTTCCTTCCAAACAATAAGTATACCTAAATAGTCGCGACTTAGCAAATAACAAAAGAGAACGCAAAATAAGACAGACCCAGTAATTTCTTCCTTGATTTCATTTTTTTTAAATACTGCATTATTTAGCATTAAACCATTTGACTAACTGTAATTCTAGCTTACAGGTGTATGTAGTGACATTTCTGAATAACAAAATATTTTAGTAAGCATTACTTTAGTAAGGTTAGCTATATATTTCTGTAATAATCATAAGATAATTATATATGACTAACTACTGAGGTATTTCTCGATTGTGAAGGCAATATTCTATTTCCAAAATGCCTAAAACAGTCTAGGGGTGGAGAATTTGATATTCAAGATTGCCTATTTTATTAGAGTAGATTGCAATTTTAACATTGTGGAATTCTTATAAAATTATTATGAGAACAAAAATGATATATACAATTTAAAATGTCATGCTTATCTAAAAATATGTCGACAAATCCGATAACTATTTCACTGCCACAGCTTTGCAACGTGTACATACGCCACTGGTTATAACTGTTGTTTACTTATGAATAACTATATATTATTTAGATTTTAAATAAATAGGAAGCATGATATACGACAGAAAGTTTGTTCAACGATAAAGCTCTTCGAACAAAAGCTATATTGTAGCTGACGGCTGAAAAAGCATATCGAAATATGCTGTCTTCCTTTCTCATTTTGAAACATCAATTAATGTTACATAAAAAAGCATATAACAGACAAACCAAATATGCATGACTACTGAAAATGTAAACATATATGTAATGTTCGTTTTATACGTAATTTTTTTTGTCTTTCAATGCCTACTAATGTTCGGGGAATGGCCGTGTTTTTTATAATTGCAATTCGCTACCAATAATACGTTATAGAGATGTCACATGTCAGAGCTCCAACGTAAACAAAATCTGTCGTTGTATATTAACGATTTATATTTTGCTGTGCCCCATCGCGCTGTATTTGTCAATGTAATTTTGTTGATACAGTGACAACGGCTAGGGTAAAAGTCAGCTTGTGACTGCGTGTGTAGCCTCGTTATATTGATCTGTTTCCGTTTATATGTATTCAATTATAGAGCGGGGAATCGCTACCTGGCAAACAAACACGTGACAATCCCTCATTTGTCACTGTTTTTTAGACTTGTTTATATTAGATAAAAAAGTAGATAAAGCTTAAACCAAGTATGGAATAATATCAGTATTTTTAATAGCTGGTATACGAAATAGATGATTTTTGAGCTACAGTACTCATTACTTTATAAAAATCTGAAGACAATAACATGTTTGGCTGGTCTGACTGTCTAATTTTAATTTACAACTATTTATATTAATATTATTAATAATGCTCTTATCATTATTAATAAAAGTATTACTGTAGCTACACCTAGTACTGCTGATGCAACTATATGCTATACCAAGAATTCAAGCACTGCAAAAAAAATGGTTAATTAACCTTAATTTACTTTTACTTGAAAAAGATATCACAAATTTTGGAACACTCGTAATATTACCTATGTTAAGAAGCATATCTTTACGAAAAAATTGCTAGATCACTGCACATAATAAACATTAAGTTAAAGGCCTAAATTTCAAGTTTTTTCTCTTTCATTTTTTTTTTCCAATTTTCACAAACGGCAGACCCGATTTAAGCGTGATCTCAGTGAGACCTTTCTAAATGGCCTATACGCAGAAGTGCGCTTTTGTTTTAGAGGAATACCCTGTTGAAGTTTTCGAGCAACTGTCACGTGACATTGAAACTGTAAAGAATTGTCTCCTGTTAAAGGCATTTCCTTTAGGATAAAACTACGCACTTTAGTTTGACATATGTAATGTCTACAATTTTCACGACGGAGGACAATTAAGGCCGGTATTTCTGTCCCGAGTCGCTCACCTCTCCCTTTTCTCAGATAGGAAGGGAGAAGGAAGGAATCCGAAAACACAACCTTTCTTATGGATTTTGAACAAAGAGATGAGGAAAAAGTGCGCACAGCTCATTTCATTTGCATTTTGCATTGTGTTTCACGATCCCTGACTCGATATACAAGCAAGTTTTTTCCTTTCTTTTTTCCCCTCCCTCTCTCTGTAAAGAGGCCCCGCTCTTTGGAATGCTACCGAAAGTACACAAATGATGAAGTGGGGAGGGGAGAGAAAAAAACCGTTTTCACTGTAAAGGGAAGTGGATAACAGGTTTAGTTGGGTCTCATACTAAATTCGGTGCTCTCGCGTAAAACCAAAGTGCCTCCAGTCCTGATGAAGAAAATATCCTGAGTTATTTCGTTCTTTCGAAGTGCTTTTGAAAAATATATGGAAGTCAGGATCTGCTAACGAACACATAATTTGTGAGTTCCTTAATCACCTCTGCTGAATGAAGCACATACCTAAAAGGCTACTTCCATATTTGACGTCATCCATTGCGAACTCTGCGCAGAAATATGCAGTTTAAAGAATGGTGAATTCAAAACACGGCCGCGACATAGCTGAATGGTTAGACCGTTTGTCTTTGACCTACACGGCCCAGGTTCGATTGCAGGCGACCGCAAAGTGGGATTCGTGGTGGACAACATGGCGCTGGGGTGGGTTTCCTTCCGTTCCTCCGGTTTCCCCCACCACCATTCCACCAATTGCTCCATGATTCATCTCTCCATCATCCCAGACGTTGGACCGATCTCTCAATCTGGTATCTCAGGTCAAATGTTTCGGCTCACTTGCTCTAAGGGAACCCCGACGACTCCCAGCACCAGCATTGGTGAGGTAGCGAGAGAAAAAGAATGAAATTAGTTCCAATTATTAGCCAAAATGTTCACTTAATATTTCGTAACGCCTTTGTTAGCACAGAGGCTGAAGGTTTGCAAGATATACATAGTCTTCCATCAGAGGAAGGCTATTTGCAGTGCAGTTTAAGAAGGTGTCCAAGGTGACTTTAGACAAGAAAGACAAAAACCGGTATAGTGAATTGCAACATTGAACGTATTGTTTAAATATGAGTACCCTTTTTCTTATGCACAGTGCTTGCCATATATCAGAAGAGAATATCAGGATTATTTTGGCCGACTAGCATTAGCGCTTTCACAGCGAAAATGTTACCGACACCGTTTCGTTCTGTAGATTTTCACTTGATATATTGCTACTTACATTGAGAAGAGGAACTACTGCATTCCACCCAACAATACGACACTGAAATTTCTTCAGATGTACACGATCTGAGAGTGCCGGAAGGATCTGTATGTGCGTCAGTATGCTCTGCATTTGTTTCTTTGTTCCTTTGTCAACAGCATATATAAAAATACGGAAGGCCAATAAATATCAAACCTGGAATTAAGTTTAGAGTCGGATTAGAACGCGACCCGAAGGAGAAGGATATAATCCTTATCCCAGAATACACCTTCCATAGAGAAGGTTTAGAACATATAGATTTTTTTAAATGACTAGTTTGATTAAATCACCTAATGTTTAAAGTATCTTTCACACAGATGAAATAAATTCTCTGAGTCTTCTGAAATCCTGTTCATTCTAACTTACTTTTGCGTAACTGATAAACCGTGACAGAGGGACAAAATGTTACTGTAAGGAAATAGAAAATGGAAATCTCATCAAAGCACAAAACATATTTCAATCTTTATTTTAGAGTTAAACATTTCTGAAATATGCCATGTTTTTCATTTCAGTTTTAAAATCCTATACCTTTCTCAATGTGACAGCGTTCTTTTATTGACATGATTTTTTTTTTTTTTTTTTTTTTTTTTTGTAATTTACGTCCTCCAACGTTAAGTCATATCGGATGGTGAATGAATTGGGTGAAATGATGCTCAAATGAGTCCAGGGTCCATAGAGCTTAGAGTTACCCGACATGCGTCTTGAAGGATAAGTGAAAACCCCGGAAAAAACTCATTCAGGTAACTCACCCTGACCGATATTCGAACTCGGGACCTCTTGAACGTGAGGCAGACATGCTACCAAGGCGGGCATTGGAATGAATAGATTTTCAAAGTCAACACATAGCGACCAAAGCTTGAACGGTACGATTATCACTGAAATCGTCTTAATCCTCCTATTTCTCTTCTATCTGAAATTAAATATTTAATAAAGCTATCTATATAAATGTCTAACTTAATTAATACAAAGTAGGTAGAAGAATAAGCGAGTATAAGAATACTTTTTTCAAGAGTGAGTAGAAAATGACATATGTGTGCCACAAATCAGATTTGTAATAAAATTACCTAGAAAATAAAGACGCTTGCCTTGGATATCGCTATTCTAGATGATTTACATAACAATCTATTTACGAAATATTTAGAGCCATATAAAATTAAAACTGACTCTGTATTTAGTAGGACTGTTTATACTGTATTACATAGTGATCTGGATAGGGCACACAAAAATTCACAAAAATTGCATGTGAGTTATAAAATGCCCAGTTTCCAACTAGATGAATACTTACCCTATATCAATATAATGAAATGTATATAAATAAACTTAAGAGTGCCTCACCTATTTTCGTTATTAATCAAATTGTTTTTTCCCTCCCCTTTAGAGGCTTTTGAAAGAAGCTAATATGTGCGTCACTTTTCTTCAGAGCATTTTCAACAAAGATCTCCAAGCGAGGCGGTGGCATCAATGTAATAATTACTGCTTTCCGTTAATCCAAAGTCTTGACACTACGATTTAAGTACTCTGCAGTTCATGATGTGAAATGGTTGGCAAGTACACTTTATTGAAGAACCCTGCCATCATACATAAAATATTAAAGCAAATAGGAGCATCTTGTGTTAGGTAATAGCCTTTTTACACTATTTTTTCTCGGCTTGTGTGTCAAAGGCAAGTCTAAAAGCGTTTTCTGAGCTGGAGTAGCGTTGCTTCATTAAAATTCAAGCTTCTGGGAGTAAAACACTGTTAAATGCCACAGAGTGCTACAAGAAGCCTTTGGAAGAGACAGACTGCTGAATGAGGAAGATGTTAGTTGCGGAAACTATACTTTTTGGAGCAACCACGCAATTCACTTTAAGCTCTGATATTTACTGGTGTTACATAATTCTGAAAAATAGAACCATCCGCGTTATTGAAGTATTCTTAACGTTACCCCAGTAACATTGTAAAATAAGAAAATACATATATACGAAGGCTGTTCAATAAAGATTGATCATAAATTTCTTACGGTCATAATTTTTCGTACTAAAATTCAATCGTATTATATTCTGTTAGCTTAACGCGTAACAAACACGCCGTAGTAGTTTCATTGTTGGTATTCCTGGTTCCCGCCTGTGAGAACCACGTAAGTTCAGACATGTTCAGTATTACCTATCGCTGCAATAGAGGTAACATGCAGTTAAAGTTGATGTTAGAGGAAGATCAGGAGTTTCATTCAAACGTAATCACAACTGATGAAACTTGGCTACATCAGTTTGATCCTGAGAGCAAACAGTAAAGCTCCTTGTGGAAATTTCCTTCATCACCAATCCCCCAAAAAGCAAAGGTGTTTACTTCTGCTGGGAAAGTTATGGTCATCTCATTCTTTGATATTCATGGACTGGTTTATCAGCATGTTGTACCTGCACACACATCAGTAACTGGACAACACTACAGGGATGTCCTGAAATTATTGAAAGTACATATCAGGCACAAAAGACCACAGTTCCGTAAAGCAGGCTGATTGCTGCACCACGATAATGCGCCGTCGCATATTGCCAAAGTTGTTGCTGAATATCTTGCAAAAAATCAACTTGAAGTGCATCCCTCATCCACCCTATAGTCCGGATTTAGCCCCATGTGACTTTTTTCTATTCCCTATCTTGAAGAAGCGCCTTCGTGGGAGGCATTATCCATCATCATAAGCAGTGGCGAAGGCTGTGGAGGCGATTTTGAAGGATCTCTCAATTATGGTTTCCAGCATGTCTTTGAAGACTGGTAGAAACACTGGGACAAGTGCATCGCATTCAGGGGAGACTATTTTGAGAAGAACCATCAAAATTATGAGGTTGAGTAAAGGTACGTTGTCAAATAAAATTGTTATAATTCTTTATTGAACATTAAAACATGACTCCTATTAATCTAATTAATAAGTCTATAGGCCATATTCCTATGACCATCAGGAGTGCTAATGTTTAGGTTTTGGAAACTACACCTGTATGTCGTAATAAAATCTTCCTTTAAGTACTTCTTAATTTTTTCAGGAGTATAAAATTGTCCATCTTTTGTGCCCAAACTGCTGTTGCATATGTTACTATTGATCTGAAAATAGTGTAATGATATGCTATGATACTATTTAAGGATATTTTATACTTTGAATTTATAATTCTTTCTAATTTATACTTATTTTTTCAGCTTTGATTCTATCACAACCTATATGATTATTAAAATTTAATTTTTTTTTCTAGAATAACACCAGGATGTTTCGTAACTCTGCAACGTTTTACATTTCCATTATTATATATCATGATAGGCTTCCTTTTTAGCGGGCCTTTCACCAAAATATACATTGATTTATGTGGAGCGATCTGTAACTTTGACTCAGTACACCATTTAGCTAATTTTATTGTTGGATGATTTATCCTTGTTTCTAATTGTAATGGTGACTCCACGGCCATCAGAAAGATAACATCATAGTCATATGCAGTGACTTTCAATATATTTGCACCATTATCAAATATTTCTAATAGGGTCTCCATGACAATATCCCAAAAAGTGGGGCCCAGACCGGATCCTTGTGGACAACATTTAGTAATAGTTTTAGAAATTTTCTGATTAATACCTTGAATATAAACTCTTCTATTTTCGCAATAACTCAGTAATATTTTATATAAAGATTGTGGATAATTTTGCTTCTTTAGCCTGTTGAAGAAGAACGTCCAAAACGGATTATCGAATGCGCTAGGTATATTAATTCATAAGGCAACAATATATTTATTAGCAGAACGAGTTACACAATCCTTAATGTCTATTATTGCATCCTCAGCTGAGCGACCTTCTCGAAAACCGTACTGTCTGTTATTCATACCAGTCATAGATCTAAATTCAATAACTCACTGCTCTCAAAGTTGTTTCTAAGACATAAATTGTTATTCTAGCCCTTGTTCTTTAAATATTTCCCGTGATATATTAAGCATTGTTTTAACAAATTCCTTTCATCCGGATGCAATATTCCCTACCATAGTTTCAATGCCCTTTCCATAATCTTCCATTTACCGGCAACTCTACCCATCTCTATTTGTGCTACCTGCCAAACAGTTGAATTTGGTATTCCAATCATTTCTTTACAGCATCTCCTAGGAATGTCATCTACAGCTTCCCATTCTCCATCTAATCCCCATTCCTCTCTCCCATATAGCAGTTTCGTCTCTACCACTATACTATAAACATTTTCTAGCCATTTGATGTTTATATCTGGTACTTTGTAGCTGCTTCTGATGGCTGATAAAGCTCCTCTTGCTTTTGTCAAAGCAAATTTCTTTTGTTTTTACCGATTCCCACTGCTGTCTATTTTAACTCCTAAATGAGAGAAATCTCTAACTCTTTTCTGTTTTCATTCAGCCATTTTTCATATTTAATAATTTCTCCCCTGTTTTGAACACTATGATCTTTGCCTTTTTCTGGTTTACTTTTAAACTCCATTCTTTAAAGTAATTTTATACTGCTTTCAAGGATTATTTTAATCCATTCACTGTAATTGCACCTACAATTATCTCGTCTAAAAAACGTAATCCTAGCATACGTAAATTTTAAATATAAATCTTTTATAAAAAGTAGCTGCATTAATTCTAAGAATGCAAACTTTTAATTTATAAGCTCTAAAGTGTTGCATTCACATACAATTTTCTGTCCGTTCTTTCCCAAACTATTCCTATAAATCCTTATTCCTCTGTGTTGTTGTAGGTGAACCAAGAATACCGATAGGTAAATCTTTTAAGCGCCACTCGCTTTGAAATTTCACTCTCTTTGTACTAAGATGAAAAAGAGAAAACAAATTTAACGTGTTACATTCACGTTACTTCCTCTAACCATTCTTCGAAGAGCTAAACTTCGTAAAAACGTCAGTTCCTTTACCTACTTCATGTTAAGACAGGTATCCATACAAATATGTGTAATACATATTTTATTGAAGATAGTGGTAATAGAGGAATAAGTCGATTTAAGTGATAGTCGACCCTTTTAGGAGCTAGTTGCTATGTGGTGAATTTCAAATTCCCTTTTATGTTCATGACCAGCAGAAGGACAACAACAACAATAAACAACAAGGCAGCAAGAAAAGAAAAGAAAAGAAAAGAAAAGAAAAGAAAAGAAAGGGAACTAAAAATTAAAAGTAATGAATGTAAAAAAAAAGGAACACTGACTTATTGTTTAAGAAATGTGTTTGTGTTTTTTTAAGCTACACCAATCATAAGGGATACTCGGAAAAGTTTAACTACGCAGAAACGTGTATTTAACATAAAGAGTGTGCTTTTAGCGGAACTAGATATTCTGAGTTTGTGGGTTCGTATAATTAAAAGTCCAATTTGCTGAAATTCTAAATGTTCTTTATTTGCGTAGAAATACACTCCGTAGCAGCAAAATTACATCACATATCACAACACAATCTTTCAAGGTCGATGAAATTAACAAAGAGCGTTCAGTGTGCAAAAGCACTCTCAGCTGTTCTCTACTTACCTCTCGCGACTCACAACGGGCGAGTCGTCGCCTCTTTAAATAAGTCACTGATAAGTTCTAGATTATTCGAAAATAATCCAGAACCCGAACATTCTCTATCAGTCAAGAAGTAACTAGAAATTTCCATTTATCTGAGTATGTTTGTTTCGGCAGACCTTTATTTCCATGGCCGCGCCGTGGCTCAGTGATTAGACCGCTTGGCTCTCACCAAGGCGACCTGGGTTCGATCCCAGGTGACCGCAAAGTGAGATTTGTGGTGGACAACACGGCGCTGGGGCGAGTTTTCTCCGGGATCTCCGGTTTCCCCCGCCATTTCTTTCCACTGGTGCTCCATCTTCATCTCATGTATCATCAGTGTCATCGCCTGCGGTGCCGTACGTAGTAAAAGCGGGCGTTAACCACTACACACACACACACACACACACACACACACACACACACACACACAAGCACACACACACTTTATCTGCATGTTATTTTTGCCTGCCGGCTCTTGGTTTTCACACTGTCCGCCTATCAGTTCCTTTTGTGTAAACAAGCCGCGCGATCATAGATACGGGTTCGCGATACGGGTTGTGCGGGAAGAGATATTTTTCTCTTATATTTTACCAAATATATTAAAGTCAACAGTCAAAAGAAAGATAACTTGACAGCCTGTTCACGAAAATTCAATGTGTAAAATTATCTGTTATGTAAACAGCTTAAGGATATGACAAATCAAAACTTCTGGAGCTATTTCTTTCACATTAAGGGTAGCTTCGGTATGAGAGATTTTCTTTAAATTCTTTATGTCGCATCCTTGGGAAGTCAATTTTTTTAATCAAGGGATGTATATATATAATCGTGTATATATCTTATATGTATATATACATATATTTCTGGTGAGATTTTGACATAGAAATTTAGCAGAATACAAATACCTCTTCCACTTAATGTTAGAGTAATTTAGAAGATGCCCTAAGGAGAGAGTGTGGAATCCATTGAAATTAAGACGATTAATGCTGAGAACATTAATAATTGTAATACCCGGAATATTCCGAATTCATATGAGCTACTTGAGTTTCTGGCTAGAACAGGAAATCATCCAAGAATTCAGAACAGCTCTTGTAGATTTAAAGTGCCTAAAAGAAGGGAAAGAAAAATGATCCGTGTAAAACACTGGTGCACTTCCTGGCCAACCCCACTTCACACATTCACCTTTTGTTTCCCTCCTTTTCAGGGGAGGTCATGTAAATTAACTCACATCCTCGGAGCAGTCAGAATTGCTGACCATTAGCCATGGTTTGTGTTTATTTCCAGTGATATATAAGAGCACCGGAGAACCAAAGAGATAAGGAGTGTGCAGAAAGCCTATAAAATTGCAAAGAGAGAAGGCAATGGGCAAAGGATACAACAAAGGCACAAGGATTTTGTGACGGGGGAAAATGAAATACTGAAGTCTGGAATGAAAAGGAGAAATGGGGCGAAGCGGGGTCGCCATTATGCGTAGGACTACGCCTCATTTACAAATCTCGGCAATTTCCCGTGAGGAACAGAAGTGTGCTTTGATCGCTTGCGTGGTGTAGCCTTTTCTCCCGGTCACAACACGTAATTCTGGTCAGAATTAGGGTTCTGATTTTCATATATTTCCATACGCAATCAGCACAGGATGATCGACCAGCTGTTCCTCAAGGGATAGAGTTACGTATTTCCCTCCCTCTCTTTTATTAATTATCTCTCTTTTAATTCTCTGTATGGGCGCATATATATATATATATATATATATATATATATATATATATATATATATATATATATATATATATATCAAATATTATCTGTTTCAAATGGGAAGGTGTTTGTCCTTGAGCGCTACTAGGTGAGCAACCAATCGGAGTCCTGCTGTGTTGTCGTATTGCATTCCCGCTAAGTGTTGTGTGACAAGCGCCAAACTAATCAATCTGTATGAAATACTACTCGCCCTAAGGAAAAAATACAGATTTCGCCAAAACCGATCCATGTGGAAGGTAGAGAGTAATGGATCTAACATAACCATGAAAACCCCCTATTTTTAGCTCTAATAGTTTTTTCTAATACAAATAAACAAAACCACTACTACCTGTATTGTAACAATAAATCGCGACGTAATCACTGTATGAATATCATTATTAGTTGTCATGTACGGAGTACGTATATTTGTAATCACTCAGAAATGAAACCTAAATGTTTGACATGAGGTGATGAAAGTATTACTTTGAATAATCCAATTTGAACGAGAGGAAACAAATTTCCTGCTGCCCTGGCAGAACGTGTCTGGTCACTGTATATCTTTGTTTAGGATTGGTTGGTAATGTCTATTTACTCTAGAGAATTCAAAGTGGTTGGTGTGTATGTACAGATACTTTTAATTACTCAGAACTGAAATTGAAACAACTGACATGACGTGATAAAAGAAATACTGTTAATAAGTCAAGGTTTTAAATTCGAGAAAGAACAAACACTTCATTTCCTGTTAGCCTCTGGAATGCTGTATGCCTAAACATGAGTGAATGCTGGATAAGAAATGTTTGTTTACTCTGGAGAGTTCATATCAATATCATTCAGTTGTTCTTTACACAACAGTAGAGTAAGAGTTAAATAGTGCAATGGCTTCTTGCGGTGAAATTAGTGGCGAGTCAAAAAGGCAGGTATTGCGAATTCAGGTTCGAAGTACTATTTTTAAGGTGTACACGTTCTTCAAAAGTTTTCGGAAACATAAACTAAAAATGAGTTACTGCAAAGAGCATTTCCGTTTAAAAACACGGAAAAAGTGTATCACCTAGATCAAATTGTAATTGAAATGGAACACGAGGTAATACGCCTCCCACCTTACCACCGCCAATATAATCCAACTAAGTTGGTGTGGGCTCAAATAAACAGGGGAGTTGCAAACAGAAATAATACTTTTAACCTGATGGAGTTGAACGACTTGTTCACGAAGAAATTGACGTGGTAGCACAACCGGACTGGGAAAACTGCGTAAGGCATGCAGAAAGCTTTTAAGTAGACGATTTTAAGAAAGAAATAGCACGTGACGAGATTTTGAAACCTATAATCATAAATTTTCAGGACTCAGAGTATGAAGACAGTGACAATGACGAATTGTCTCTTGACGTAAGTGACATTGTAAGCGAGATGGATGAACCACTGGCAGTTCCATTGGAATAGAAAAACAGGTAATTCATAATATGGAATTATAGTTATAATATTTAAAATACACATAATTCGCGAAAATGCTTTTTCCAATTTTGATTTTGGCAGATGCATCATTGTAAAAATTTGTAAAGTATAATTTATATACCCTTACGTTTAGCACCAGGCAGACCTGTATTTTGAGTGAGTGTACGAGAGAGAGAGGGAACTATAAAAGCGCGGGGTAACAAGCTGGCAACGCTGAGTGTGAGACGGCATCTGATTAGCTGGACTCCAGAACTCTTCCCATTAGAAATACATAACAGCTGGTGCTCTTTCTAGCTATAACACGTTCTTCATTCATATACTTAAGAGTACAGAATAAAAATTAATTCAGAGCTTTAACACAGTGGAACTCCGCTTAACCGAACTACAGTGGTGTGGCTGTTTCAAATAACACATTTTCTTTCTTTTCTCTGCAACCTATAGTAGTCAATGTGTGGCTCAGTTAGGGACGCGCTGGCTAACTGATACCCAAGTCGCGGGATCGAGCCCCCCGGGCCGATGGTTTGTAATGCCTTTAGAACCGGCATCTCCATGTCAGTAGATTTAATGACATGTTAAAGAAATAATGCTGAAACAAATTTCAGCACACCGCAGAGCTGATGATATTCCGGCAATCAACCGTAGCGTTAATGGACATTATTGCTTTCTGTATATACCAGGTGAGTCAGCCGCGCCTTACTCTTTTGGATGCTAGGCCACCCATCAAACGGCATGAGTGTCTTAGTCCAGTTTTGCGCTTACTAAGCGCAAGCTCAATTGCTTAACGTTCTTAGAGAGAGGAATGCGCTAAATTCAGAGGAATAGCGGCTTAAGGAACAAAACGCACTAATCGCTAAAGCACACCTCAAAAACACACGACTTCTTCACTGAGAGTGACTTCCGGTTTTCAACCAATTTTACAAACTTTTTATTAGAATGTACATTAGAATGTACAGTATTGCACGCCTCGGTAGCGTAGATGGTAGCGAGTCTGCCTCACGTTCAAGAGGTTCCGAGTTCGAATCTCGGTCAGGATGAGTTATCTGGATAATGTTTTTTTCCAGTGTGTTCCCTTATCCTGAAAGACGAATGTCGGGTAACTCTAAGCTCTATGGACCCTGGGCTCATTTGAGCATCGTTACACCCATTCCATTCATCGTCCGATATGACTTATCGTTGGAGGACGTAAAATACAACAACAAAAATCAGTATACGCCTCGAAAAAATAGACCTATCATACGAGTACACTAACAACGTCAGCTAAAAAGAAAAGGGTGGATTCTTGTACCTAGAGCAGGGGTTGACTAACAAAACTTAAGAAAAATAGTTTGCGACACGCCTCATCCATTATTGACGCGTACAGTCAAAACGGACATATTAAACAAAGGTTTATTTACATTGTTGCGTAAACTACATCTTGTGCATCCCAATTATGATGCATAAGAGCATTTTCCAGTTACGTAATAGTATTAAAACCCCAGAAAACGATTAAACACGAAAACTCACGAAGTGACCATTGCATAGCGTCAGGCATTCAAGTCGTACTACTGAACGCAGAACATGCTTCCACTCAAGTCTCAAACTAACTCAAAAGGAATATGACCTCTCCTATGCTCTAACCCCTTAATGACACAGGTTCGACTCTCAGCATTGTAATTATCTCTTTATGTTCATCAAAACTTGAAAACCGAATTCACAATCATTTAATTATTCTGTCTGCAAAATTTTGTTTAACTTCCACGTTAAAAGCTGATATTGTAATTTCCTTGTTTGCTGTATTCAAATGTATATAAATGATCCTTATTTCAATTGCAACTACCTATAGCTGTGTTTAAACAACTACTTGCTTGTAGTTCACCAATAAAGAAACATCAAACAATACCATAAAATATAAAATAAAAATAAAACAGTTAAAATAAAAATTTTCAAATTAGTATACCTATTGAACCACCTTCACAGTAGACAGATAACGAAGCAGTTTAGCTCTCGTTCTACCTCAGCTATGTAGCAGTGTGTGAGGCAAACACCCCGTTTAACATACAGTATTCACTGGTTCTAGTGAACATTTGCAGACGTACAAACGTCAGCTAATTACGAATACACTACACTGCATTAGTAACTGGCATCTGTATTAGTATTAATTTCATCGAGTGTTTAACATCCATGTTAAATACGCAAGTAGAACCTAGTAATGTGGTCCACGTTTGCATGTTGGAGAATAAAATGTGAATTGCATAAAACTCGAGAATAAGGGGCAGCTGACTGATCTGGAATAGGGTACTAGGTGAAGTGTTGCATTGCACTCAAATATTTGATGTCGAGATTTCACTGGAAATATATGCTTTGAGAAATTCTAAATTCAAAAAAAAAAAAAAAAAAGAAATACTTTTAGGCTAAGGTCCGTGTAAAGGAGTGTCAGGTAAAGAACTGTGAAACGAAAAAAAAAAAAAGAAAGAAAAAAAAAAAAGGTTGGTTATACACCAAACGAGAGTCGCTGCAAGCAATTATCATTTCTAAATGCATGGAAGTTTACGTAGTGGAACCTCGAATTAATGATTTTCTTCCTGCTAGATTTCACTGGAATGCCCAATTGTTTTACCTGCACTGATTTGTACTAATTGCTTTTCCTAACATATAACTTTCTTTGCTAATAACTTCCTCATCCCTTACAAAATGTTAACCTGTGCTTCTTATATTATGCAGGGATTTCAACATATAGGATAGGATAAGACAGAATAGAATAGAATAGATTTTTATGGAGGGCATTCGTCACTATGGCGTCTTGATCTATTGTGCCTCTGTCCCAAGTGGGCATCCTCGGGAGATAAGATGAGGCAGGAGGAGACAGACGCCGGCTGACCCCAGAGGTCGCGATATTGCAGAGGGCAATATCCTTATTATTGACCACTTGGAAACTCCCGGGCAGGCCAGTACAACCGGCATTCCCCCGTGGTCCTGAAAAGTCGCACTAGGCCGGTCCAGAGACCATCCTACCGGAGGAAGAATTGTTTACCAGGAGCATATAATCGTGCCATGCAGCGCCGAGACTCCCGCCAACAGTTCTACTCTGAAGGAGCTCACCAGATGAAAGATGATGTGTAATGATAATGGGGATGACGTGACGGGGCAGGAAATTCCGGAAATGTAATAATAAATGTATCCAGAATTCGCCTGGCGACCCGGGAAAAACCCCATAAATCACCCATGGGTCAGGTGCGCCATCGGCGGGAATCGAAACCGTACCTCCCGAATGCGGGCCACAGACGAAACCGCCTGAGCCATCCCGCTAGCTGCTTTTAACATAAGGAAATTATTGTAGAGTATTATATATATATATACTATTTATAAATTATTTATTGCCATTGCTTGTGATTTCTTTATAGGACCATTATTCTTAGCAGCCAATAATTTCGATATCAGCTACGAATGGGAGACAACTTATTGATTGATTTATTTATTTATTTATTTATTTATTTATTTATTTATTTATTTATTTATTTATTTATTTATTTATTTATTTATTTATTTATTTATTTAATTATTTATTTATTTATTTATTTATTTATTTATTTATTTATTTAATTAATTAATTATTTATTTATTTATTTATTTATTTATTTATTTATTTATTTATTTATTTATTTATTTATTTATTTATTTATTTATTTATTTATTTATTTATTTATTTATTTATTTATTTATTTATTTATTTATTTATTTATTTATTTATTTATTTATTTATTTATTTATTTATTTATTTATTTATTTATTTATTTATTTATTTATTTATTTATTTATTTATTTATTTATTTATTTATTTATTTATTTATTTATTTATTTATTTATTTATTTTTTTTTTTTGTAATTTTACGTTCTCCAACGTTAAGTCATATCCGACGGTGAATTAGATGGGTGAAATGATGCTCAAATATGCCAAGGGTCCATGGAGCTTAGAGCTACCCGACATTGGTCTTTAAGGATAAGAGAAAACCCCAGTAAAAACCTTGACCATGATTCGAACTCGGGACCTCTTGAACGTGAGGTAGACGCGCTACCATATACGCTACCGAGGCGATCAGAGACATCTTATGGGGACATCGATAAACATAAATATATTGCTTCAAATTTTTGAGGATGCAATGGCGCCCTAAATAAAGCATAAGCATACAGCGCAGATGAAGAGGAAAGAAAAGTCCAAGCAAAAGTAATAAGCACCTATAGGAATTTCTAAGCATTAGGAAGAGAGGAAACGAAAGTTGGTGTGTCAGACAGTGGTATCACACGCGGCAATTCAACCTCCGTGCAGATAACTGTCGTCCATTGTTTATATATTTGAGTGTAAATAACTTGCAGCTAACAGCTTAAGAATTTCTATCTCTGGTATTAAGAACAAAATAAATATAAGATGAGAAGAAGCAGTCAAAACAAATAAACTAACAAATGTACTTTTAGTTATTGCTTTTCATTCTCTGATGGCCAGAAGTGGGAATCCTTATTACCTGACTGCCTTACGGCCACGCTGTGGCTCAGTGGTTAGACCGCTTGGCTCTCACCAAGGCCGCCCGGGTTCGATCCCAGGCAACCGCAAAATGAGATTTGTGATGGACAACACGGCGCTGGGGCGGGTTTTCTCCGGGACCTCCGGTTTCCCCCGCCATCTCATTCCACCGGTGCTCCACCTTCATCTCATGTATCATCAGTGTCACCGCCTGCGGTGCCGTATGTAGTAAAAGCGGGCGTTAAACACTAGACATTTCATGCCTTACAAAAACGAAGAAGCTGCGAATTGTATCTTTGTACTACTCATTAAGCCTACAACTGTGATGGAGCTGAGATTGTATTTCTGCATTTAGTTGGAATTTAGGTTTATTTATCCTGAGTTTTGCTTCTGCACCTCGATTGGAGGTTTTGTTCATTAGATTCAAAGACCAACAGGCTTTTTCAAAAGATACAGCACAATGAACGTAATGATGCTCTAGTTGACGCGGCAGTAGTCTATATTAAAATTCGTTTACACATTACTAGAGTAGGAATTCCTAAGAAGAAGTCCTTGGTACTAGCAATAAATATCTGACCAAGGGTTACTAAACAGAAGCATTCCCAATCTATGAATAAATGTGCAGAGAGTGCTTGAGTTCCCTATTTGTGCTTCGACGCTGCAAAATAATTGACAATCGTATTACACCTGTTGAATATTTAAGATTTGAGGCTATATGGCTTACATGAATGTTTGCAACTGAAATTGTTTTCTGTTAAGAAATGTGGAAAATTCTGACACATTGATAAAAATACGTCTACATAAAAGCAAACAAATATGGTGCAGTGTAAATAAAAGTAAATCAAGTATTTTCTCATTGTTTTGCAAAATGTAAATTCCAGTGTTCCACAAAAGAAATGGTGCCAGTCTGTACTTTACCCTCGAGCGTATTTATCTAACATATGTGTTCTGCGGTTTTTTTTCGTATAAATAACATCATAATAATGCGTTTAATGTATGTTTGCAGTTGTTTGCTATTTGATATATGATTTAGGAAATAATCCAAAAAAAGGTGAACTTTCAGCCGTCTAACCAAATTAATTCTTTTTGAATTTGAATGGATTTGAAATAAGTTGCATCAATGAGCATTTATTTAGTAATTGCTAACGGTATTTATTTAGCAGTTCACTTGCTCTGGCATCAGTTAAATATATCAAAATTACAAATATACTGTAGAGCATCATCTTACAATCTGTAATTTGCTTTTGCGTATTGCTGAAGAAGTTTTAGTTGATCTGCAATATTCACCAGGTCTTATTTAGTTTTAGTTACCATTAATATTAGCATTGTATTTGATTATGAAAACAAGTTAGAGCGTTTCCAGAAGATAGGACATTGATGGGTATGTGTGTTAGATATTAGATAGTTTTGGGAAACCCTAATTACGCAAAAAACACTAAATTAATATTATACACAGTATTTGGTGCGCACGTGTGTGTCAGCACACCGAAGCGTACTTTCAACATAGAAAAGCCACCTTTCAGGTGTTCTGAAGCTATATTTGAAGGTTGTTGCAATATTTCTGACACAATGTTATGAAAATAACAACAATGGTTACATTGTATCAAGTAGATTTTTCGATCTTTCCAGAGCCTTCGATCTCGTCTATCCTAATATTCTTTTAGAGAAACTTAGTCTTTATGGTTTTCAGGACAAAAGCCTTAAATTTCTAAATTATTAATTTAGTAATAGGTCCCAGGGGACTTATTTTAAGGGAAGATTATCGAAGCTCAAACCTGTAAATTAAGGTGTTCCACAAGGCTCAATTTTGGGACCTGTAGTTATTATCATCTATATTAATATCCTCCTCGTTTCAATTTGTGACAAAAGCCTTACTCCATATTTTTATGCTGATGATTTAGCTATTAATTTTTATGATAAAATTGATAAAGGCTGAAAACACATTAAAACCTAAATTACCTATTAAAACTTCAGTGGTTAATGATTGGTGTAACGTAAACTGTCTAACTATAAACACAGATAAAGCCACTGATATTCAGTATAAATTTAACACTGGTGGTTCTGGTTCCTCTATAGAATGTTTAGGTATTTATATAGATTCAGACCTTGGCTGGTCAACACATATCAATTATATACCAAAACAGATCACAGCAGGAATCTTCATGTTGAGAATTTTAAGGAACAGTGTTAACAAGGACGTTCTGAAGAAGGTTTATTATGCTGATATTTATTCACATGTTAATTATGGTAAACCTTTCTGGGGAAATCACTATTTAGCAACTAAGATACTTATATTGCATAAAATGGGCTCTTAGATTAATTTGTGGAATTCATAAAAAAGAACATTGTGAACTACATTATATTCCTTAAGGTATTTTAACTTTGCCATTGATGTATGTGTTGAATTGTCTTTTATATATTAAAGAAAATCTTAATAGCTTTATACTTTGCTCTGATATATATTATTACTCAACAAGAAACTGTTTGAATTTATATTTAAATAAATGTAGACACATTAAAATTCAGAATACTTTTATAGTCATTTAAATTAACTTATACAATTTTTGCCACAATGACTAAGAGAGCTCCCTATTTTAAGTTTTAAAAGGACTATACGCCATTCATTAGTGGCAAACCCAGTATATGCCATAAATTACTTTTATAATATGGCTTGGTAAGTTTTAATTTATGACGTTGCTATAAAGTAAAGTTTAAGGCAATAAAGGTTATATTTATCTAACTATATAGGGTTTCCAAAGTCTGCAGAATTCAGGAGCGGGTCGATTTGTTATTATGTTTTTTTCATATCCAAGGCAAATTTCAATCCTGTTTTGTTAAATATAGATATCATAGACTATTTTTGCCTCTTTATTTAAAAAGTAGCAGAACTAATTGAGAATGTTAAAATCTATTAAAGCTGATTAAAATTGAGTTATTTTAGAAGACTCTGCGGTGATTATATATCATTTAAATCATAATAACTGACGTTTTATAAAGTAATACTATTACTACTATGTTTATATGCCTGGGTAAGTTTGTATACTATTAAATGATATACTTTTACATTCCATGCCCGTTTGCAACACTTCACACTAAACATATGTTTCTATATAGTCGGGTGAAAACACTGAAAAGACGATTAGAAATTGACGTTTCGGGACCGTACCTCGCTCCCATCATGAGGACATTTATAAGAAATGCTATAAACACTAAATAGATATAAAACAAAAATCAGCAAAGACAAAATAATACAAATTCTCGCAGCACTTAACAAAAGATTGTTTGCATTTATTCTCACACCAGCTCCTTAAACTGGCATTTAATTAGCTGCAAAGTAAACAATCATCATCATCATCATCATCATCATCATCATCATCATCATCATCATCATCATCATCATCATCATCATCATCATCATCATCATCATCATCAACATCATCAACAACATCAACAACATCAACATCATCAACATCATCAACATCATCATCAACAGCATCATCATCATAATCATCATCATCATAAGTATAATAATTATAAGTATAATCATAATTATAATTATTGTAATAACAACAACAACCACAACAACAACAATAATGGTGAGAATCATCATGATGATGATAAAACAGGAATATCTGAGCTAATATGTTACTGGTATCTAGTATACAATATTAATAGGTAACCGGCTATATAAAAGCCATTTGGGCTTCCAAATATATATTAGTAACCCAAAAAAAAAAACCTCTAAGTTTCTTCTATATTAACTAATGCTTCAAATTATTCTAGTTTTATATTAGCATTCTACCATCAGAATACCTCAAATATTAAGTAGCACATTCTACATTTCAGATCAAAACTTATATAACGCACGTCATCCATACTACTGAAACATTTATACTAAACGGATACAAAACGTTAAAATCTCAGAGTTTTCAAATATCTGTTAGCATCTGAGCTACTTGTTAGTGTCTTATAATACTGTTACCCAATCGGCAAACTCTACGGTACCGACCAATAAATACAGGGGAAGGCCGGTGGTGGGGGACGTGTGGCACCTTTACCGCTTGTAGAGGCGAGACAGAATGGAGGGAGGGGAAACCACAGGGGTGGCTGAATCTTCGTTTCCCCCTCCTCCTGCCGCCTGAAAGAAGGCGAAACATCGAGAACGTTTTTCCCTTCCATAAAAAAGAATTCTCGAGAAACTTCGAGCCACCGATCAATACAGGAGAGGCGACCGTCAGTTGAGTTGAGTTGAGTCAGTCGTGGCGAGCGGTGTGAGGAGCGCCCAGTGTACGTGGACAGACGAACTGGTGAAATTATAATTGTGTACATTACGAAATTCTATGTAATCGGCAAGTTGGACATTGTAATAAGGTGGAAATAAAGAATATTTTTGAGTAGAGTAATTGGACTTTTTATTTCATGAACCCACTCTTCAACACGTCACATGTGGCAATGCTAACTGTTTGTTTTTGTGGACGCTCTTAGGATTGCCGGATAAGATCACGGCCTAGTCAACAATTGAAAGTCCATTATCCTGTTTATTCGACCAAGTAATATATGCCATGGCTTAAGGATTTTTATTTATAACTTATTTGCCTGGTGCCGGTACAATGGACCCCGCTTACCGGCCCTAAATTTACATGGGTTTATAATTCTGTGTCTTTGGGATTTTTCAAAAACCCATACGGCGACCTGTTCTGAGGCCACCGAGAACGAGTTTTATCTCGTCATTTGTCTCTGTCTTTCTTTTTTTTATATTTACATATTTACACTGCGCTTATCTTGCGCGCGCGCGCGCGCGCGCACACACACACACACACACACACACACACACACACACACACACACACACACACACCTGGGCATACCACGTACGTCTAAATATCACACGCACTACACTGTACAGGCTTGGCTATGTACAATATTTACCATGTTCGCAGTTAGGCTGTGCGGCAGCGGGTAGCTGACTCCTGGGCTGCCGATGATGGCGGCCTCTACCGGGGAGCGTGGCCTGAGCCAGGAAGGGTTGGGCGCGCATAACTTTGCAGTCGTTTTGTTTTTTTATTTTTGTTTTTCCTCAATATGCTTTGATTCTGGTGTGTTTTCGGTGCTTGGGTTCGCCTTTCCCAATATTGCGTATGGTGAGGTTTGATGGTGTCGGATGCGCTCCCAGATGGAAGAGGCACGTTTATTGAGGGCTTCGTTTCGTAAGGGACGTGGGTTTCTTGGTGAATGGTGGCAGTTGTTCGGATAGGAGCAGACAGGATTTTGCGTAGGGATAGGTTTTGTAGGGTTTGGAGATACTTTAGGGCGGTGTTGGAGGCGTTGGCCCAGACCACGCAGGCGTACAGGACCATGGATAAAATAAAGGATCTATATAGGATTATCTTCGAGCGCAGCTTTAGCTGTTTGCTCCTAAATATGTGGGCACACTTCTTTAATCGCTCCCGCCCATTGTTGGCGCCATCTTTTAGGTGGGTAGTCCACTGCATTGTGCGTGTCAAGGTCACGACGAAGTACTTGACCTGTTGACGGCAATGCAGTACTAGACCATCGACCGTTAGGTCCATTGCCAAAGGGCGCCGCTTTGTAAAATGTATAAGCTGGCATTTGTTCGCATTAATTTTGATTTTCCAGTCATGAAGCCATGAAAGGAAGCGGTCATTGTACCGCTGCATCTCTAAAGGTCCATAACGAGGATATTTATGATTGTTGTATATTGCAGTGTCGTCAGCATACATTGCAACTTTGAATCTGGCGTCCACGGGGAAGTCGTGGGTGAAGATTATATGCAGGAAAGGTGACATAATAGCCCCCTGTGGTACGCCAGCCTGCATCACTCTCTCCTTTGAGGAGGAGCGACCCACTTGGAAGTAGAAACACCTGCTTTTTAAAAAATTATGCAGCAATGGCAGTGAATTTTGGAGGCCAGGAAAGTCTCGATGCAGCTGGTAAATCAGGCCGTTGTGCCAGCACCGATCAAATGCGGTTTCTACGTCCAAAAATAGCGACAATGTTGAAGCTCCATTGTTAAATTGCTCGGTGACGTCATCTACTGGTCTTAAAGGTTGAAGGTTTGTTGAGTGCTCTTTTCTAAAGCCAAATTGTGAATTTTGAATGTCAAGCGCCGAAATTTGTTTTTGGAGTCGAAATAGAATTATTTTCTCGAGCAATTTACCAATAGTGGACAGGAGACTAATGGGGCGGTAATTTTGAGGTTACCTGGTGCTTTTCCCATGCTTAGGGAGCATTATTAGCTTGGCTCGTTTCCAAGTGTCAGGGAAATAATTTTGCTGCAAACAAACGTTGATAATTTTTGTAAGTTACACCAGGGCTTTTCTCGGGAGATGTTTGAGTTCCAGATTAGTCACCCTGTCGGGGCCAGCGGCTTTCCCATTAGGTAGCTTCCTAATGAGCTTGTACACTTCCTGCGGCGTTGTGAGGGGCAAGTGTTGCTCATGCCTCTGTGCCACCCAGTTTTGTACACAAGTCTGGACATCACATTGTTACTCGGAGTTCGTCACTGGATTTTCTGTAAATCTTCTTTCCAGACAGTCTGCAAAGACCTCGGCTTTCTCCTCAGAGAAGAAGTGCAGGCCGAGGTGAGTGTGTAGCGCCTCAGTGCCTCAGTTAGCGTTTGAGGAGACTTTAAATGCCTTTAACAATTTCCATAAAGATTTGTCCGAATGTGTGGTATTTAGCATTTTCTGCTCCCACTGCTCAATTTTGTTTAATTTAATTTGTTGCCGAATGACGTTGCGTAGCCATTTTGCTAGCACTTTGTGCTCAGGCTGGCGGGTAAGCCGCCAAAGTCTCGTCAAGCGTCGCCTCCTGGCAATGAGCTGCTCCACCTCAGGGTACGTGCAAAAACTAGGTGGGCTTGTGGTGTAGCTGGTGGAATTTCTTTTGGCCGTGTGCAGCGCGGCGGTGTAGTTTTCAATGGCGACGTCGAAGTCCGCCTCGCTGTGGTATGACAGCCCAGGCTGGGCCATCCCGTGCATTTCAAGGGTAAACTTGCTCCAGTCTGTTTCCGCGCGCCTCAGAAGGATGATCATCCCGGCCGTGATGGCGCCACTGATATCAAAATGCACTGGCAGATGGTCGGATTCTAGGCTGTGATACACAGAGAAGTCGTTTAGTAATGTCGCATTTTTTGTAATGACAAAGTCCAAAATTTCAGGGTCGAAGTGCCCTGACTTGTGCCAAAAGATGGGTTATGGGGGGAAGTACACCTCGAGATCGTCATTTTCTGTTATAAGGTCCACTAGGATAATTCCAGCCGCGTTTTCTCGACGTGAATATCACCAGGTGTGTCGAGCGTTGAAGTCTCCTGCCATTATAACGTGCTCCTCCAAACTGAGGATTTGCTGATGTTCGCGTCTACAGTCGGGGGAGTTTGAGGGCCGATAGAGGGCCACCAGCATCACCGTTTTGTTATTTAATCATGTTTTAAGTGCCGTGCACTCTAACGCTGCCAATGGTGGCAGCGTAACAGGAGCATGAGCAACTTTGTTTTTTTAGTAAAATAGCTGTTCCCCCTCCCTGTCTGCCTATTCTATCAGTCCGAAATATTTGGTAACCCCTGAGCTTGAAAGTGTGCTACTGCTTTGATTTTGATTCACAAATGAATGCGACGTCAAGTTTTTCACGCCGCAGGTAGCTTTCAAGTTCGTGCTGCTGCCTGTAGATGCCGTCGGCATTCAACAGGAACCCGCGAGTTAGAGATGTGCCTCCCCTTAGTTGAGCCATTTACTTGGAGATGTCCGACAGAAGCCATATGAGGACTTCTAGTTTCTCCCAAGTGCTGGTGCAGCTCTTAAATCTTGCGATAAAAGGCTGTACCTTCGGAGCAATTTTCTGTAAGTTGAGCTGTTTAAACAGAGTAAAGAGCTCTTTGAGGCCTCCTAGGTCACCAGATTGCACCTGGCAGGGGGGAGCTGTTGAGGGTTGGCCAGCAGGTGGCGGCTCTGGTGCGCTTTGTCCCCTCATTGGACCTGCAAATGAGACGCCATCTCTGACCAGGGCCGGGTTGGCAATGGGTCGTGGACCTGGTTTTGCACTTGGGGGTGCCCTGGCTATGGCTGCCAGTTGACGACGGTGTCTTTCGTTGCGGAACGTCTCGCAATCCCTGTAGCTGGCAGGATGTATCTCCCCACAGTTCGCACAGCGGGGTACAACGTCCTGCGTTGCCTTCTTTGGGCAGTCAGCTAAGCGGTGGAGGCCACCGCAGAGGACACATCGGGGGTCATGTGACACATTTTAAATGTGTGCACCAGCTTTTGGCAGTTGAAACATTGTGTAATGTTGTTATTTGTCTTCAGAACCTCCACAGTGACAAGTATATGGCATACCTCTCTTGCAGAAGTCGCTTGTTCTGAGTGGTCCTGTCAAGGGTAACTAGGTCGCTGGTGTAGCCCTTCGCCTCTTGGTCCTCGCGGATAAGGTCCTCTTCAAGGTCCTCGGGATGACGCTACAGCATGTATCGGGGAGGTTACTCACTCCGCGGGGTGAAGCTGAAGTTCTCCACTCCGGCGCCCTTCAGCTTGCCCATAGTGGTGATGTCGTCGTCTTTCCGGTTGAGGAACAGCTTGAGGCAGTTGCGCGTATTCTGAAGCGTGTATGCGCCAGCTGGGAGGGAGCCCCGGAGTATCTGCCGGACTTTAGTCGCCTGCCTGCCGTCAGGAATGACGATGCGCGGCGGTTTCTGTGAGGTTTGTTTTGCGTTTGTCGCCGCGGCTGCAGCTGATGTGGAGGACAATTTTGGGGGTGGGATGGGTGTAGAAGTGGGGGTTGTTTTTGACGGTTTTGCTGCAGTAGTGTTTGGCCGTGTTGGCCGTTGGTACTTGGGTGCCCTTTGGTTTTGTGGTCGGAAGGGCAGGAAAGGTAGTGGATCGTTGCAGATCTTCTTCCTCCTCGGATGAGGACAGCGCCTCGTACCTGTTTCTGGTGACCTGGAGGGGCAGATGTCGCGTTTTGTTTCTCTTGCGCTCGGCATCCGAGTGGCTATTGCGGTTGTGGGGTCGCTTTCTGGGCGATGCTGCCTACCAGCCTTCTCCGAGCTGCACCAGGTGTCGCTTTTTGATTGTGTTTTCCTGGTAGCAACGTGCCAGGTCACTACCTATATTTCCACAGTCCCGGGACCCTGGGGCCATGTATTCTAATAGTTCCTGGAGGTTAGATATTTCTTTTTGGATGTCTTTTACCTCCTTTTCCAGTTGGTCGTACTTTGGCTTAACTGCCTCGTCCTACATGGCGCTGTGCTCCATCGGGGCTGGGGTAGTGGCTGCTCTGTCTTTGGCCAATGTTGGGCCCGAAGGCGGGTCGCTGCTCGAGTGCTCCAGCGGTGGGGCAGCTGGCAGCTGGTGGTAGTGCTGCTGCAATTGTCACTGCGGGAGTCAATGTCTGTCAGCCGCAGTTGTTGCTGAGGGCGTTGTTGTTTGGGGACGCCTCCTGTTGCGTGCAACAGCGGCACGCAGCTGTGCGTCCCACGCTGTTTTATGGCGGATTTATGCTTAACACGCGTCGCTATATACTTTATTGCACCAGACACTATTCACTCACAAACTAGGCTTTATTTCGCGTCACTATGTACTCCAAACACTGTTTACTCACAAACTGGGCTCAACGCGAACACCACTGTTTACAATTTTATTCGCACTGTTTCACTTTGCACATGGTCTCTTGGAGCACACGAATAGTTGATTTTCCAATATCCAATGTATCACTAATCAATCACTGTCTCACCACCGTCTCTATCACATCTTCACATTTTTTTTATATTTCACAGCAGAGCCCAATCTATCCCCCGTTAATCTGTGGGATGTTACACAAAATCAAATTTATACAGCAAAAAACGTCATCTAAAAAAATGCCACATATGCTATGTCACACAGCACAGTGGTGTCGCTGAAGGTGAGTCCTGCTGCTTGGAGCAGGGGCCTTCGACTTGTTGCCATACCGGGACACTGTCCCTTACTGGCATTATGATGGAGTTTTATTCATCGGGCGGTGGTTAAATGGTTGGATGTTTGTCCTAGGGTTTTTTTTTTTATGATGATGATGAATGAGATTAGAAGATATTTGGATAAAGATGGTGTATGATGGGTGTTAGTATTATGGTAGGCCTAGGGTGGCTCGTGGGTGTTTGTAGGTAGCCCCGGGGTCTAAATCATATTCCCCAAGACCCCTGATGAGATGGTTGAAGCTGGATGGTAGGTTGGAGTAGAATTTGTATGAAAGAGTCTTGATGTAGCTGGTGAGAGTGGGAAATGAAAGGTCGTTATGAATATTGGTGTTGGGGATGTACCAATCGGCTCCTGTAGCAATGCGGAGAAATCGGTTCTGCAGGACCTGGAGTTTGTTTAAGTTTGATGATGCTGCAGCACCCCAGACTTGACATGCGTAGGTGATAGCTGGCCTCAGAATTTGCTGGTATATGAGAAGTTTGTTTCTGAGGCTCATGGGTGACTTTTGGTTGTATAATGGGTATAGCATACCCATACGTTTGGTAATTTTTGAGGCTACAGATGTAATATGTGTTTTCCAGGTGAGACGCATGTCGAGCTGGACTCCAAGGTATTGGGCCTGATTTCTCCAGGGGATGTCTTCTCCTGCTATGTGGAGCTCTGGGACGTCGTGAACTTGGCGACGGGTGAAGGTTACTGCCTGTGTTTTTGTAGCATTTATGCGTAGGCGCCAGGTGAGGAACCAGGCGGAAAGCATGTCAGCATAGCGCTGAAGACGTTGTACAGCCGTGAGGTGTTTACAAGAGGCTGTGGTGATTGCTGTGTCATCAGCGAACAGGTACAGGTTGCAGCTCCAGATAGTGGGAAGGGTGTTGATATAAGTTAAGAATAGAAGGGGTCCAAGTACACTACCTTGGGGTACCCCTGCATTGATTAGGTAGGGTCGGGAAGAAATGTCATCTCTGACAACGGAGAAGGTGCGATGGGTAAGGTAATGGTTGACAATGTGTATTATGTAGGGAGGAAAGTTGTAGCTGATTAATCGATGAAGAAGGCCTTGATGCCAAACTGAATCGAAGGCCTTTGTGATGTCCAAAAATAGAGCTGCAACATACTGCCTGTTATTGAAGGCTCGAGTAACTTCATCAACCAGACGTAGAAGTTGGTGTGA
This sequence comes from Mantis religiosa, assembly GCA_030765055.1. Classification (NCBI taxonomy): domain Eukaryota; kingdom Metazoa; phylum Arthropoda; class Insecta; order Mantodea; family Mantidae; genus Mantis; species Mantis religiosa. Next base: position 304,944,384 of record CM060948.1, on the reverse strand, counting down.
TGTGGAGTGGGAGCGGCGAAAGCCAAATTGCTCTGGGCGAATGATGTGTAGCTCGTCCAGTAGGTTTTGGAGGCGATGTTGCAGTACTTTCTCAAATAATTTACTTATGGCTGGTAGCAGACTAATGGGACGATGGTTTGAAATTTGTTTGGAGTCTTTGCCAGGTTTGGGGATAGTAATGATTTTGGCATGTTTCCATTTTGCAGGAAAGTAGGAAAGAAGGAGCAGGCTGTTGAACAGATGAACAAGCAAGGCTATCCAGTTCTGCGGGAGTGCCTTGAAAGCAGCGTTTGGTATGGAGTCGCAACCAGCAGCTTTGTAGGGTCGGACTGAAGCTATCAGACCACTGACCTCAGCGGTGTTTGTGAGCAGCACTTCGGCTGAGTTGTAGGGAGAGGCAAGAAATTGCTGTACCACTCCTTCAATTTCCGCTACTTGCTCGTGGTCAGGGGATTCAGCTGGATGGAAGGTAGCAGCTAAGTATTCTGCTGTGAGTTCAACTTTTTCCCTGGAAGATTGTGCCACTCTATTTCCATTCATAAGTGGCGGATCTGAGATGGGTATGCGTAGCATAGCCTTGGACATTCTCCAGAGAGAACAGTCTGTGGTGTCGAGGGTACATAGTTTCCTTTCCCATTCGTTATTGAAGTGGTCTGCAAGTTCCATCTTCACTGCAGCCTGGAGGCGATTCCATTCCCTCTTGTCTTGTGGCTGGCGGGTATTTTGGAATTTTCGCCGTGCTGTGTTTTTGGCCGAGATGAGTTGGCGCAAATGTTTTGGGATGGGTTTGAGGGGACTATATGGGGATTTACGGGCAGGAGTTGCTTCACGCATGGCCTCGGCCATGTTGCTAGTGATGAACTGCTCCAGGTTATCAGCTGCTGCTATTGTTGTACAAGGGTGAATTTCGGCGGGTTTGTCGGCCATGATGTTTGAAAATTTGCTCCAGTTGGTCTGTCTGGGATTTACGTGAGAAGGTAATGACTTGGGTGTGAGTTTTGCCTTATATAGCAAGAGAACAGGAAAGTGATCGGAAGAGAGTTCGGGAAGAGAGAATATAGTTGGGTGACTGCGAATGTTGCATAGGAGTGCTATGTCCAACCAATCAGGGGGACTACTATCACCATGAGTTATGGTGGGGGAGTTGGGAGCAAGGACGGCCAGGTTCTTACGTTCTATGTAGCGCTCCAGTAGGCGTCCGCGACTGTTGGTGATGGTGGAATTCCAAAGCGTGCTCTTTGAGTTGTAGTCACCCATGGCTACAGTGGGAGAACCATTGAAAATAAGGTCCAGGTCTCTCTGTGAAATTGGTCTACTTGGTGGGATGTAGACCGAGTAGATATTAAGTGGTCCTCTGTCGGTAGCGACTTGGATTCCTGTACCTTCAAGGCCGTCTGAAACAGGCAGGTGTAGGCGATGATGGGGGATGTGCCTTTGGATATAAACTGCAGTCCCGCCATAGCCATCTGGACGATCAGTTCGATAGCAAATCATTCCTGGAATGGTAGCCCTATAGCGTGGAGCTAAGTGTGTTTCTTGGACAAGGAAGATGTTGATTTTGTTGACAGCGATGAAGTTTGTGGCTTCACGTAACTTTTGTCGTAGTCCATTGGCATTCCAGGAATAAATGCGTAGGCTGGTGTGGTTGCTTATTATATTATTGACGTCCGCCATTGTTGCCCATAAATACAAAGACGGTGTGCACCAATATTGTTTGTGAAGGAATAGAAGGAGGGCGGATGGCTAGTGCATCAGCTAAGGCAGCTGCAAAGTCAGCTTGCAGGGCGAGTGGAATCCTGGACATGAGGCTTAAAAACTGCTCATCAGGAAGGGATGGTTTGGAAGTCTGTGGAAGGTTGTGGTTTGTGGTGGGGCGAGCCAGTAGCCGCTGCTGCATGGGCGTTCTGGTGTCGGCGTTAGTCTGTCTTGATGGGCACGTAGGTTTATTGGCCAGTGCAGATGGAGCTATTTCTGATGGTCCGTTAACAGGTGGACGTTGTGGTGGCGTTGGTGGCTTTGGTGGAGCTGGTGTGGTTTGTGATTGCGCAGTTGCTTGCGGCTCTGATTGATGAGGTTGCAGTGGGTTTTGACTTCGTGTTGCAGATGCGGCAGCTGCGTAGTTTGGGAATTGTGGTCTAGTAATTGGAGGGAGACCAGGGTAGCGAGTACCTTTGAATGCTTCCCTGGGTATGCCTTGTGGGTTTGGTATCTTCGGAGCAGCGTCAAAACGGGTGCGTTGTCCAGCCTTGTTGAGCTCCATTTCTATTCTGGCCTCCTGCCAGATAGGGCACTTCGCGTAGCGGCAGGAGTGCTCTCCTCCGCAGTTACTGCATGTTGGTTTAGATCCAGCAAGACCTAGCCTCTTGCATTCTGGGCGTTTGTGGCCTGAGTCACCACAGTAGGAGCATACCGGTATAAGCCTGCATCCCGCTGCACTGTGGGTGAACTGTTGGCAGTTCGTACACTGTAATGGTCGTGCAGGCGGTCGATATGGTTCAACCCTTATAATGGCGTCGAACATGTGGGTTACCTTGTAAATATCGCTTGAGCGCGGCTCCTTCCGAAGGGCTACTCGGAAATGTGGCAGCTTCTGCTGCGTCGGGGAGCGGTTTGATCGGAGTTGTCCAACACGCTCAACTGGGTACTCCATCTTTTGTAGGAGGTCTTGGACTTCTGCCTCTGTAACGTACATGGGTAGGTCCTTCAATGTTACGTACATTAGCTTCTCCTCGGGTAATAAGGTGGTGAGGTATTGTACTGTGTGATCGGTGAGGAATTTTCGTATGGTTCTGTGATCGGTAGGCGTTTCGGGAAGGAAGGCGATAGACCCACTCATGTTTTTTATGGTGAATTTTAATTCTGGGAAACCATCGTGTAATGCCTTTGTCAGTTCTCGGGCTTGGCACGGATCTCTTAAGAAGATGGGAGTAGTCTTATTAGATTTGGTTACTCCTTGTGGTTGTGTGGTAGCTTGTGCCTGGTTGAGGTGTAATGGGGCTGCTACCTCTGCTACTTCCTGTTCCATGAGTTCAGCAGGGGGTGGGGGAGGTGTAGAGCATTTACGCCTCTTTTGGTTTACGGCTGGTAATGGTGGGAAGTCCTCTGGTGTTTTTGCTTCAGAGAGAGCTGCAAAACTGTTTGATGACGTTGGTGGTGGCGCTAATGCGCTGTGGTTAGTTTCCTTGGCAGTTCTTTTCTGCGTAGGTATTTGCCAGGAGTTATATTGCTCTTCATGATGTGAAAGGTAACTGGTGATGACATCAATTCTCTGGCGGTGGAAGGAATAGATTCTGAAGGCTGCAGCCGTGACGCAGACCTCTTCAGAGTTGGGGACGGAAGACATTTCAGCATCTGCCTGATTCAGGTATTTTGTCCTAGCCTGTCTTTCCGTTTTGAGGATCCGGATATCGCTTCTGGATAGTGGGTAGCTGGGTTGTACGATCAAAGCTGTCCCCATGAAGGTTGAAATATCACCGCCTAGCAGGTAATAATTTTCAGAGGCTTGTTCCACATAGGTTGCAGGTGCCTCTGTTGCAAGGGGGTTAGAAGCAGTGGTTGCGCAGGTTGCGTGATCTGCAGAAGGGTGTGTAGATGCCTTCATGTTGGTGGGATTTGGGATGTTAGCAGCCGACATGATCAGATGTGTGGATTGACCAATGGGAACATCCAATATAACGACCAATTAGGAAGGGTAATGCAGTGACCAATGGGGGGGCAGTATGATGATAATGATGTAACAGTGTGCTGTGCAATGAAACAAAAGTAATGATTATGTGTGATAAGAGGAAGAGAAGAGTAGAATGATTAAAGAACAAGTCTAGGGTGTCAATAGACGCGAGTAATAGAGGACCTACCCCTAAGGGCGCCTAGAACCAGTCGCTATGACTGTTGGCTGCGGTCTTATTATTCTGCCCAATCACTTTGTTATAAGAAGCTCTTGCAGGCTCGGATCCTTTTTTCTCGCCTCAAAGAGGCTAGTCAGGCTCTTCTGTGCTTCTGCGATGCAAGCTGATGCTACGCCTAAGCTAAACGAGACGAGACGAGTTCATGTTGATTCCTCGAAGTCTCGAGGAGAAGTCGAGCGAGGAAAAATGAGTCTAAATCATGCTATGTCATATGAAATCATTACACTAATATCTTAGACCACAGCTTTAACCTACAGCTGTGATGAATGTGTTTTTTTATATTTTAGAAAATGATTAAGGTTTTGCTTATCTGAGGTTAACATGCGTTTGTATATAAAAAATAAAGTTAAAGTTGTATAACATTATTCATATTTGGCATCCATGCCTTATTTATGCTCTTTTTTATTAAACAACACAACTGAATGCCTGTACTGCCATCTGTTGGGCATATACGTAGGTACTAGTGCAGAGATGTGCACCAGATAGACTACATACGCTTACAGAAGCCACCACTGCACCTCCACTGCAGCTTTTGACACACACACACGCACCCACACACAAACACACACACACACGACTGGACATTAAAGATCTGATTGTCAGACCTTCGGTCTCAAGCTAGATCAGGGCTGGAGCCTCTACTGGCAGTGGTGTGCTTTGTAAGGAGGGATAATATGCGGCAGAATATGAGGTTGGAGTTATATATAAGCCATCTGGTGTATTATTTTATGTACCTAGAAGCAGTCTCGGGCGTTTGTAGCGCTCTACAGGATCGATGTCGAACTCACCTAGACCGCGGATGAGGGAGTTGAAGATGTGGGAGAGGTTTTGATAGAAGGAACGTGAAAGGGTGTGGATGTAGTCTGTTACTGTGGGTATATGTAGGTCAGGTCGGATAACTAGATTGGGGATGTACCAAGTGGAGTCTGTGGCAGTGCAGAGGAATCGTGATTGTAGAACTTCAAGGCGGTGTAGGTTAGACTTTGTCTGCTACTGCCCATATTTCACTGGAATATGTGATGGCTCTTGGAGTACTTGCTTATACAGGAGCAGTTTTGTAGGCTGCAGCTTTTGAGGAGCACTCTGCAGTAGTAACTGCGTATGTCAACATTAGTTGGCAGGACCGGCGCTGTGTTGTTTAATTAAAAAGAGCAGAAATAAAGCTTGTGGTGAAAAATGTGAATAATATTATACACTTTTATTTGTATTTCGATTTCCAAACCCATGTTAACAGCAGATAGGTCAAAATTTAATCATTTATTAAAATATAGAGAAACATATTCTCCAGAGTTGTTTTTAAAGCTCTGATCTAAACTACAGTCAGAGTTTTAAAAGAAGATACGTGAAGGCCATCATGCAAGAGACGAGAAGGGTACCAGGGGAAGATCGTTGTTATCGTAACGTAAAAAAAATGTTGCCCGATTGGTTCAACTGGTGAATCACATACTCTGATAGCTCATACCCTTGAATATGTTTCAAGTATTGAGAGGATAAAGAAAGGGGATATCTACATTACTTCGTGTCTGCTGTTGGGCAACATTGTAGAACCTTATGTGGAGAAACAGATGACCTGTATTTTAAAAAAATAAACCTCAAAATATTATAAATATTTCACCTTATAATATTTTAATTCCTATTAAAAAATTTATTTTACTTGGTTTAGTGGAATACAGCGTTTTCATTATAAAAAATCCTAGAAGAAAACCTCAAAACGTATTAGTGTTTCTCTGTTCTACAGCCTATCAGCAACGTTCTCTGAAATCCCTTCACTGTGATTCAATTCTGCATAGAAATCCGATTCCTGAAGAAAAAATGCACATACAGACAACCATATTGGTCGACAATCTAGAAAGCGATTGACGAATCATATATAGAGAGAGGCGACTTTGCCGCTTGTTGCTGCCACGTGGAGAGTGAGTTAGGATTATGTGTATGAAGGTGACTCGGTTGCGACTGCAATAGGTCTTATGATTATCATCATCATTACTATCATCATTAGTACTTATATGATGATGTATTTGTGCTCAAAAAGTTATAGAACCCCATAAATTTATTTTTCTGCTACTTCTCTTTTTGCTGACCATATCTATTTTTATATTATCCAAATACTTACCTACTTTTTGCTATCCTTACTAAAGGGTTTCATTAAATTTAACCTTTCTATCTATTTTCTCTAATTATTCACTGATGCACTATTTCTTCCCAAGTCCTCCCTTCAAGTTTGTAAACTATACGTTCCGTATCTTTCTTTCCTCAACACATTGGATATCGATTCTGTTGCAGGACATTTCTCGTACCCATTAGCAACTCAAACATTCGAAGCCAAGCAATACTCTTTGATGTTAGTTTATTTGCCGGCCTACAGGACGAAGACTTCACTGTCCTCGTGGAGCTGCTGTGGAAGACCTCTTTGAGGAGCCACAGCGGCGCCATGAGGTGATCCATATCCCAATAGTCACCCCAATTGCGGTGACTGCTGAAATCCGCAAATTGAAACCGAACAAATCCCCTGGACATGATGGCGTTAGCGCTCTCATGCTCCAGCACCTTCCCAAGAGGGCCGTCATCCCTTTGACTCGGGTGTTCAATGCGTGCCTCCACCTCCGATACTCTCCGGCGGACCCTTAGCACTCGTGGTACCTCTGACGTTACCAGAGGAACTTCGGGCCGAACAGCCGAGCCCCTCCCGAATGGGAGTTTTTCGGAATGGGTTGGTCTCGAAGGGGTGGTGGTTCCCGTTAGCCCACGGGTAAATGGGTACCTCCGGCCAGGCCGCCAGGGCCGCCCGGAGGGGGTAGAGGGTTGCCTTAATAGTCTCGGGTGCTAGCCTGCAGAGCTAGAAGTGGGTGTGCTAGATCACCTGCGGCCCCACCGAGGTTATCGGTAGTCTTCCCTGCGGGGTTGACGCGCGTAAGTGGCGTATCCACTTCCATTCCGTCTTGACGTTGTGCTCAGCGGGGGGGCTTTTTAAGAAATCAGGTATTGCCCAATGGAAAGAGCCCCGGAGTATCCATCGCTCCCGGGTAGAAGGAGGCCCGGGTCCTTGGTCCTACGGGTCCAGGACTAATGGGAGTAGAACCTCTGCACTTAACTCTCCGGCTTTCTGGAAAGAGGCGAGAGTGGTGTGCATTCTGAAGCAAGGATCCGGTCCTTCCGTCTAGCTAACTATCCATAATTCTTCTCCCAATCGTCTCAAAACTATTTGAGCGGTTGCTCCTATCCGGCCTGACCCTCTTTTCGAGAAAAAGAAGCTCCTACCCGATCACCAGTTTGGTTTTCGTCATGGACACTCCACGACCCTGCAGCTACTGCGTCTGACCGAGAGAACAGCCCAGGGATTCCAGGAAAACCTCAAGACAGTCGCGGTGCTGCTAGACATAGAGAAAGCCTTTGCCACAACATGGCACAAGGCCTACTGTACAAACTCAGGGAGGCCAAAGTACCCCCTCCCTATCTCGCCCTGATAAGTAGTTTCCTCAGAGACCGCACGTTCAGGGTGAGAGTGGAAGGACGACTGTCATCTATCAGACCCATAGCCGCGGGAGTCCCGGAAGGCAGTGTTCAGTCCCCGTTGCTCTTTGCGGCCTACATGCCTGATTTCCCCTTAGAAACACAGACTGTTACGTGCCATTATGCCGACGACGTCCTCATAATGGCACGTAACAAAAACCTAAGATATTATCATCCCCAGTTGCAGCGCCAGCTCCGAGCCATTAGCCGTTGGAGTGAGAAGTGGAGGATGGCCATTAGCCCCGAGAAGAGCTCCGCTCTTCTCCTGGCTAAGGTCCGAGCTGGGCGAACGGATTGGTCGCTGAGGTTGAGGTAGAGGCAAATCCCCTGGATTCCCACTGCCAAATACCTTGGCGTCCACCTCGATCGCGGTCTCACCTACGCTCCTCACGCTCGGGTCAAAGCCGGACAAGGACACGCAGCACTAAGGCAGTTGTAACCAGTACTTAAATGCACCTTGCCAACGTACCTCAAACTACGCCTGTATCGGGCGATTATACCACCCCTGGTTCTGTATGGCTGCGAAGTCTGGGGATCAGCGTCTCCGACCACTATTCGCAGACTACAGCGCGTTCAGAACAGGGCACTGCGAATGATCTGCGACACCGGGCGTAGATTCCCGTCCCACATCCTTCACACCTACTCCGGAGTCCCGTACATTGTGGACGTGGTGCGGGAGAGATCCCTCTCCATCTTCGACAAGCTAGACTCCCATCTCAAAATCCTGGTGAACACCCTTGGCCATTACGACCACAGGGCTCCTCGCCGCCGACCGAGCTACCGGTTGCCCAAAGATGCTTTGGGTAACCAGAGCTCAACAGGGCCACATTCCCCTGACTTCAAACCCCCAAGCACAGATATGGGCTTGGTAAGTCCATTACCTAAACATCTGTTCCTTTCCCTCTAGCCTGTCAAGCGGACTGTGCTCAGATGCCTCCCAGGCAGGCGGAAGAGCGCAGCCAGCACTGGGCGCACAACCCCCCACGGGGCAACAGCGCGCATTAGGCTAGACATACCACTGCAGAGGACAACCGACTGAGACAAGGACGACTCTATTATACTGCCCAGATAAAGCCGCAGTAAGCTGCTAGGTGCTGGGCAGCAAACACTCCGTCCAGGTAAACCTGGACGACTCGATTCTTCTGCTGGTCTGCTGGTCTGCCGACATACACCTTTCTATCTCTTGTAATTTGTATTTGTCATTATGATTATCATAATCTTTATTTTCCCATATGTTCAGGAACATCTTTTTATGCCTACAAATCTCTTAGCTCCTTCCCGAAAGCTATTTTCCTCCTGCTCAAAATTTGCCCTAATCCACCATTTTCTAAGTTTATTTGTATAAAATAACCACCCAAAATTCCTGAAATTCATTACTTGAAATTCTATGTGTTGATTTAGCAAGTTGTTTTTTTTTTTATCTAAACTTAGTATACTGTGCCAATATTTAACAGCCCCCTCCTTTCCTTCCACTCGTCACTTTTGAATTTGAGCAAATCCTTTTCTATTGCATTTGATAGAACTAACACTTACATAAAGAACGTCGTATGCATTGTGTCCACAACTTGATATTTATATCTGTTATTTTGCATTTACACCTTCTAACTGCCAACAGTGTTCCCTCATTTGCATACTATTGCATCGATTTTCCTCCCCCATCAATTTTGACCCCTAAGTGTATATAATCCCTTGCTTATTTATACCTTTACCTTCTTTATCCACTTTTAATGCTAGCTCAAGTATGCTCCTTTCTCATAATTTGAGTCTTCCCTTTCTTCAGTGTAGTGTGTGTTTAAGCTAACAAAGGTAATATTAGGCTGCGATCGCGTATCTTCAACTGCATTCTTCGGATGAGTTAGGTCTCATTTCAGAAGATTTCAGAATCATAATCATGTTAGACCTGGGAATAGTTTTCTTTCAATAGGTGGTTTTGTTAATCCATTCTTAAAATGTTTTCAATTAATTTTATTTGCAGTTTTGGATTTTTTCATTTAAATAACTATATAATTATGTTAATGGAGGTGTAATCTTTTAGAGGACAACCGAAACAAACGAGGGTTGGTCAAAAAGTAATTCTTCCTATTTTTTTCCTTAAATAAGTAAGTTATGTCAAAACTTTGAATTTGGCGCAATTCTTAAAACCTTCTTTTCCAATCCCCTGCAGTAGTAACTTCCTAAGTCAACAGGTGGCAGCATACATCCTCCTGAAAAATGGCTGACATCGACATTCGTATTAGACAGCGTTCGGTGATTGAATTTTTGACTGCGGAAGGTGAAACGCCAACTCGCACTCACGAAATGCTAAAAAATGTCTATGGTGATTCAGCGGTGGATGTCAGCACTTTTAGACGATGGGTTCGTCGCTGTAACGAAGCTGAAGGGCAAACACCATTGGCAGATGAAAAGCGAAGTGGAAGGCCGGTGACTGCATTGACTCCATGCAACATTCAACAAGTCTATGACATCATTCATGGTGATCGCCTGGTAACAACAGGTGAATTGTATCGCATTACCTCCCTCAGTAGAGGTAGTGTCATGACAATTATTCAATAACTGGGTTACTCAAAAGCTTGTTCACTTTGAGTACCAAGAATGTTCACCGCCCAAAGAAAAAGAAACAAGGAAAACAATAGCCTCCGAACACTTGCAGCGCTTCAATTTGGAGGGAGAGGAGTTTCTGGAAAAAATTTTTATGGAGAGGAAACGTGGGTTCATTTTTGTGAATGTGAATCAAAGAGGCAGTCAATGAAATGGCATCACACAACGTCACCGAAGAAAAAATAATTCGAAACTCAGCTGTCGGCAGGGAAAGTTATAGCGACAGTGTTTTGGGATGCAGACGGTGTGCTTATGGTTGATTTTTTGGAGCAGGGATGCACATTACAGTCTTTCCAATACGTCATAAATCTCAAAAATCTGAAAGCACGTCTTAGCCGAGTTCGCCCAACAAAAACTATGGTGGATGTTCTTCTTTTGCATGGCAATACAAGACTACACACCAGCCATTACATCACTGCAGAAATTGAGAAATTGGAATGGCAAGTCTTTTCTCACCCCCATACAGCCCTGACCTGACACCATCAGACTTCCATCTGTTCGGACCACTAAAGGAAGATCATCATGGGATTCATTTTGAAGATGAGGAGGCTGTGAAAACGTCCGTGCGTCAAAGGCTTAGGAAGCACGACCGTGTGTTTTACCACACTGGAATACATGCCCTAGTTAAAAGATGGACCAAAACTGTGGAAAAGGACGGAGATTATATTGAATAGTGACAAATTAATCCTCTATGTTGTAGTTTTCAAGTTATGTAAATTAGATTCAATTTCCTTGGCAATTGAAAAAAAGGAGGCATTAATTTTTGACCCACCCTCGTACTTATGGAATTTAAATTCTACCTATTAGTATTTTGTCTTCTTTATACATGGCCTAATTTTCTGCTTCATATTTTCAGCGAGAATATCATCGATCCTTGTGGTTTTATTCTGAAGGTATTCTACAATTTAATTACTATGAAATATTTTTGGAACATCGCAAATAACTTAACTTTGAAAGGGTAGAGCCAGACTGAAAAATTGAATGCCATAACTCGGATGTGAACCACGGATCTTCTGGTTTCAGTCCAGCAGCTCTAACCATTTGAGCTACTATGGCCAAAGTGCCAACATGAGATTAAATTCTCCAACTCACTCGTTGTTTCTCCCGGTAAACCACTAAGAGTTCTCATAAGCACACAAGACAACTACCTTAATGGCGACTTACTATGCTGTAAGTGCTTTACATTCAGTACGAGTCAGTTGTAGAATTTTAATGTCATGTCGGCACGTTGGCCGTCGTTGCTCAAATGGTTAGAGCGGCTGGACGGAAACCAGAAGATCCGTGATTCAAATCCCGTCTATGGCATTGAATTTTCCAGTCTGGCTCTATCCTTTCATAGTGCGTGCTCCACACGGCTAGTGTGAAAGAACAGTTAATTTCCATTAATTGTACCTAATAGTGGTCCGAACTATAAAGCCCGGGCCTTAAAATTACTTACAGCATAGTAAGTCGTCATTAAGGTAGTTTCTCATGTGTTTATGAGAACTTCTAGTGGTTTTGCCGGGAGAAACACGTGTGAGTTGGAGATTTTAATGTCATGATGGCACGTTGGTCAAAGTAGATAATTTGGTTAGAGCGACTGGATGGAAAACAGAAGATCCGTGGTTCAAATTTCGGCTATTGCATTCAATTTTCCAGTCTGACTCTACGCTTTCATAGTGCGTCCTACACGCGGCTAGTGTCTTCTTCTTCTTCTTCTTCTTCTTCTTCTTCTTCTTCTTCTTCTTCTTCTTCTTCTTCTTCTTCTTCTTCTCGTCTTCTTCCTTCTTTCTTCTTCTTCTTCTTCTTCTTCTTCTTCTTCTTCTTCTTCTTCTTCTTCTTCTTCTCTTCTTCTCTTCTTCTTCTTCTTCTTCTTCTTCTTCTCCTTCTTCTTCTTCTTCTTTTCTTCTTCTTTCTTCTTCTTCTTCTTCCTTCTTCTTCTTCTTCTTCTTCTTCTTCTTCTTCTTCTTTCTTCTTCTTCTTCTTCTTCTTCTTCTTCTTCTTCTTCTTCTTCTTCTTCTTCTTCTTCTTCTTCTTCTTCTTCTTCTTCTTCTTCTTTCTTCTTCTTCTTCTTCTTCTTCTTCTTCTTCTTCTTCTTCTTCTTCTTCTTCTTCTCTTCTTTCTTCTTCTTCTTCTTCTTCTTCTTCTTCTTCTTCTTCTTCTTCTTCTTCTTCTTCTTCTTCTCTTTCTTCTTCTTCTTCTTCTTCTTCTTCTT